>JAVGVS010000278.1:262268-583210 GCA_032718565.1 Distichodus sexfasciatus
ATATATATACTACACAGAACAATATATATGCAGAACAAAAGTAAGATTAAGATGTGAACTAGTCAGGAATTCAAAGTTTAAACTTAAAATTAACTACATGAACTGTGAACTCGTACACTGACAATTGTACTTTTATTAACTAAAAGTAGTCCCAAGAAGTATTGAAATTGTGCACAAGTATACTACTAGCACTTTCATATTACTATTCTCACTACGTCCAGTATACTTTGAAGACTTTAAGTTTACCTACTAAAACCTAAAAATGAATTGTGAGTACACTCTAAGAAAAACTGCTTTTTCAGTAGTGCTCTGGAGAACATTTTTGTAATGTAGAAGCTTTTTATGCTGCTTAAGGTTCTTTGGAGAACTGAATGCAAAGAAAGAGTTCTTTAAGTAACACCTTATATCATTTTCAGTGCTTTGAAGAACGCTTTATGTTAAAGCTTGACCGTCAATGCTACTGACCTTATGCCTAACCTACTGATTTACTTGTGTAGAAATTACTGTTACTGTGCAATTTTTAATTGTAACAGATGATATCTGTCGCTATCTTTTAGCGAAATCAGTTGTTAATGTGCAATTTATATTAAGTAACGGATGACTTGACTCAGTTAATACATATTGCACATAATGAACACAGGAACAAAGATAAAGAATACTATTTACACTAAAAAATTTTTATCAATTGCTGATAAATGGTTCAGCAAAGAACCAATAGGTAAAAGTATAGAACCAAAAAAGGTTCCCCTGTGATACCACCGTGAAGAACCACTTTTGCTTCTTTTATTTTTAAGGGTATACACAGTTTTTTTTTTTCGTAAGTGTTATCAAGTCAACAAACTTTTGCCCCGAGTTCTGGACTGTTGGAGTTTATTTTAATAGAAGATCAAAAAGTTCAAACTATGGACAAAAACTTTCTCACTTCACCCAACTTCCCCTGTTATGAACTTCCGATTAAGGCCTTAGTTAATGGAGCGCTGTCCCTCCCTTGCTAATGGAAAGCGTTGGGTCGGTGCTTGTCGGCGCTCGCGGGAGCGGAAAACTTTGCCAGAGAACGCTACTAAATTATAGATGATTCAGGTTGTGGAGCTCATTTGGAACTTTAAAAAATTCAACAATTACATTTTCTAAACTGGCAGTGTGACACGGAAACTGGAAACAAAAATGGTAGGATGTGTTTTACAAGATGGAGAAACACAAGGTTTTTTTGGACAGGATCAAAGGAACGTGGGAATGACGTGTCGGGATCGGGAATGATAAGGAACGTTTACATACAATGTACATGTGGGAGAGGCATGTTCTTTGTAAAAATGGAGGATGAGTTCAGACACGGACACGGAAAGGCTCTCATGTCGCAGTTGCACTTATCGAAGTTTGTCTTTCTGCAACACTGTTCTAAGCTTCTCAATATTCCGAACCCATAAGGCATGGGCCGTTCTCTGAATCCTTTATGAACACTCTGCAGTTATTCTAAATTCAAAATAACACACTCAGCGGCAGCTCATGATGGAGAATGCTGCAGAAACATGCTAACGCAGTATAAAATCAGGAAGTAGGTGAAGTATTTAGGAAAGAAACAAAAAACAATCTGTTTTGCAATTATAAGTTACAAAAATGTTCAAAATGTCACCGCTAGTTCCAATATTTTGCCTAAATATGAACACTTATAGACTCATAATTCCAACAACTTTAACTTGACCGCTGACTCTCTAAAACTATGTGTTGGTCAGAAATGCGAAGTTTGGACCCCTGAGAAAACCACGTCAGCAAAGTCCATCTCGATGTTTGGAGAGGGATTAGAAGTCGTCCCTTTTTTAACTGGACGTCCTCTTGATGTATTGAGGAGGACGTTCCCTCCGGAGATGCTGCACAAAACCACGCAACCTCTTAATTGGACGGTGGGGCAGCCTTGCTCTCGTTTAAAATGAACGATGTCAAAACGGAGAGACAAGGACGGCGTACGGGCCGCAGACGACCCCTTTTAATAATGCATGCCTCCGTTAGTCAGCAGAAATTAGCCGGGCGAGACCAGGTTTTCGGCCTTTGCTGGAGAGAAGGGAGCAAATAGCAATTATGGGAGGTGGGCAATTAGCTGAGCGGCTGATGCCAGTGCCAACGAGGAGGATCAGAGGGCACTTGGGGACGGCCGACCAATAAAGAAGAAGATAGAGGCCGAAGGATTTTTTTGTGATTTTGCTTAAGATTTTTCCTATGGTAACAGGAATCTAAATTTGAGGGAATTTTACTGATGAGTGTTATAGCTGTCCTAACAAATTTAGAAAAGAAATCTAGAAACAAAATTGTAAAATCACCTCATTTGATCATTTAAAGACTTGTTTTGGGAATTAAATTCTGCAAACAAATGACCTTTCTCACAATATTAATGTTTTTCAGGTGCACTAGTTTTTGGACGGCACTGCATATTCATTAGGCCTTTTTGGAAAGCATCATAGAACAAGTGTCCATTACAGACACGAACAATATAATTACATTTACAGCTATGGTGTGAGGGATTATTAGAGGGATGAGACGTTGTAATTGAGAACTCGTTCGCTGACAGTTTTGGTCTTTATTAGCTTAGCACAATCCCAGCCGGCCGGATCAGACATTAAAACAACGTATTAGAGTTTCACTTATTTCCCCGGAGAGCCGAGGGAGGAATTGTGTTTGTTCTCGGCGGGCGATAACGTGAAAGTGGGGAAATCTTCTCAAGGTGATTTTCAGAACGTCCGCCTCGGCAGTCCTTCCTTCATTAAGCGTGATTAAGGTCCAAGGAGGGCAAACAGAAGTTTGGAAAACTGGCCTTCATAACGACCGTTGCTATCAAGATGTTTGGAGGGTCAGTGTGTGGATGAGTTTGTTTTGTAGCAGCAAAGTAGCAAATAGCACATTTCAAATGTAAATGACTTTTAAATGACCTTACTGGGGAAGTTTAAGAGTTGTTACTTGGTTAAATGGCACACGTTGTTGGCCCAACGTGAATTTCAATTTGAATTTAGCTAAAATACCTTTTGAAATGATAATGATGACAAACTGTAATATTTTCAGTTAATGATGCACAACAACTTCGACAGTGAACAGTAAAATCTCAATTTGTGAGCAAAATTAACAACAATGATCTGACAAGTTATAAGAAATGTTTGACATGCCTCCCTTTCACATGGACACAAGTCGCCAATGCCCCCAACAATTTTGTCATAATTTTTGGGTTTTGCAAGGTATTCTAACTACACGTTTAAAGTGTCGTGGCCAATATAATAAAGACTTTGATGCTAATTTTCTTCTGAATGCAACAGTGAAAGAATTGTGAAAATCAGCCAACATTTGCTAAAGTTTTGGGCATAGCTACAGAGCTCCTTTCTTTGACTTACAGTAAATTCGGCAATTTTAGAAGCTACTTTAGATTTAGTAATAGTGTCCAACAAAAATGCGGTGTCACAGGGTGTGTTGGCATGACAGGAGGCTTTTGTACCAATGCAAGCTTCTTTTCATAGACCACAGACCATGCCAACACGGGAAATAATGGTGGACTGATAGAGACAAAGAGGATAGACAGGCCTAAATAGGGAACTAACAAACTAGAAACAAATAGTAAGTAAACGTATCAAGAAACTAGGAACTAAGGTCTAAACAAACTCAGGTGTAACCCATAATGAAGCCGACTAACCAATAATCACAGTAATAAATCGACAAACCAGTCAGGATAGAGGTTGTTGACAGACACACCACGCGGACAGACAGGACAGGACAGGGGCGGCTGGAGTAAAGGTCAGGGGACCCGTGACGTGGGTGAAAAGGGTTAAAAGGTTAAAGGAGAATTAAAGTCAGCAGTTTGTAGTTTTTCACAATTGTCTCAAAAATATATCCTTTCCCATTGAAGCACTACAAAATGCACATTTCTTGCGTGTTGTGTATCTGATATTTCACCAGTTTTGGGCAAGTTACTTCCAAAATGTAACACATTATAGATTGCTAGTTACTGTTATTTCAAAGTAATTAATTACATTGCACTCTTACCATCTCTGAATTGTGTTGTGTTACACAAATCCTGCATTACTTTTAGCAAAATAATTTTGGAATTCAGTCTTCCTAAAATGTAGTTTACTGCAGCTCTTTCTAAAAGAAAAATACATTACACATATTTACTGACAATACATATAATACCCAAAATACCGAATATGGCAAATAACAATAATGCTTTTACAGTAGTTTGTTGAAATGTATCATTTTTCCATCTAAAGTGATTTAACTCTTTTGAACACAGCATCTCAGCATTCTAGCTAAAATTGTTGTAATACTACAGAATGTTGCTGGTAGTGAATATTAACTGAGAGAAGGATTGTGAATCATTGAAGAACTTGTCACTGAATTTATTTAGCATGAAAACAATGCAAAAGTATTCTCAGTTCAGCTCAAGTAATCTATGGATATGGGGAATGTGTGATTGTTTTGCAAAAAGTAAAAATGGTATTAAGTCGTGTGAAAACTAATTTCCACCATTGAAGAAACAGGTAAAAGGGAGAAATCACATCCAAAACAAGGGTAAAAGGCAGACACACATACCTCTGATTTGCTCGCTAAGGGCCAGTGAGAATGTTTTATACGAGGATCTTGCCAGAAGCAAGAGAGCTCTGGCCTAGGCTGGCAAGTTACGAGCTGCTCGAGCCGGAGAGAACGCAAGAGGAAAAACAGCAGAAGTGAAGACAGACAACAAAAATAACTGTAAAAGTTTTATGGGCTGCAAATGTCTGCCACTGTAAATTAAGCTGCCCTTGCTAAGAACAGCAAAAACCTAAAATTGTGCTGCATGGACTGAATGTTTTCTCTGGTCTCCCCTGTGTGTATGTGTGTGTGTTTTTCACCTAGATGTTTTTAGTGGACAAAAGTCAGACTCACTTGCAAATTGGGGTCAGACCTATCTTCCAGGACAAAAAAAGTCTCCTTTTGGTTTTTAAAAACCTTCATCATCATCATCATCATCATCATCATCAGAACCAACTAATCTCAATCGGGGTCAAGAAGACCCGAGCCAATCTGGGAACTACAGGTGCAAGCACGAGGCGGCAGCACAGTGCACGGCACACACACACTCGCATTCACACCTAAGGGGGCAATTAGAGTCACAAATCAACCTAAACTGTATGCTTTGGCATGTGGAAGGAAACCAGAGCACTCAGAGAAAACACACGTTAATACACAGAGAGCACACAGAAAGGCCCTACGGCCGGCCCGGAGATCGAACCCAGGACCTTCTTACTGTGAGGGGACAGTGCAAAACACTGCTCTAATATGATGTACTTTAAGAAGCGTTGGAATTTAAATATATATGGAAATATGTGGGTTAAAATGTGCAATAAAGTGGCATTGTCTTCATGCTCAGAGTTTCTAGAGGAAGCTGCTGGAGTTGTCTTGCTAGAGTATAATGAACCCTATGATGCAATTTTGATTTGATTAAGTTCAGGATCCATTGATCAATATGAGACAAATCATATGTTGATTTAACACAATCACTTCCTTTCAAATGAAATCACAAAAAGCAACTAAGATATTATTAGAAATTTTTATTTCTGGGCCTTTATGCGCGTTCAGTACAAAGTGATGTTCTTGCTTGGTGAGCATCATTACAATATGTATGAAATCTGATCAATGTTTTCATTTTTGGCTCTTCAATCATTTAATCAATGCATCAATGTAGATCGACAAATCGTTACACCCATATTAATAGTCTGTAATGATTTTTTTCAATGTTACTGCCTGCCTGCTGATGAGACAGGAAATCCAGTCTGATCTCTCAGCTGAGTCTGAGTGATGGAGTCGGTGAATTTGCCAACCACGTTGGCATCTGCAGCCGCTCGGGAAGCTGGCAGACGCAGCTAACTGATGCTGATGCGACGCGACCTGCAGCGGCTGCGAAACCGCAGGGTTCAGGCTCCCGATTCTGACATGAGACCACAGCGACAGTGACACCCACCGAGGCTCAAAAGGAAAGCGATATGAAGTGGGGGGGGCAGAGGACGAGCTTCTTGGTTTTCTCTTTGAGGCTCACCTTGCTGACAATCACAGTTTTCATCATTTGTGAATTATGAACCAGCAGTAATGGAAAGTAGTTAACAAATAGTGAGGGTAGTAACTTTTTTAGAAGATGTTTAGTACTTTTAAAAGGCTGTAGCATTAAAAGTAACTAACTACATTTTTACAAATAGTGATGTAATGTGGCAAAGCAACATATTTTCCTCTGTTTAGAAAGACTGCTATTTTTAACTACCAGGTGTTTCTCATTGACAGAAATGGCATCTGACAGACTGTTGCATATTGTATCACAGCACGCTCTTGGCAACTGCAAAATGGAGTTGGAGAATGGAGGCCATCTTGTTGAAGACGGAAGCAAGAATTCATGGCTTGTGCTTGAAAACGTACCATTTAAAAGTCATTTCCCAAACTCTGTTTTACTGACTCAAACAAGGGTCTCTGATTGTATATTTGATTGTAAATGTAAATTACACACACCAGCCCAACTCTCTAATCCAAGGCTGATTTCTGTTTAAGTTAGCACTAGTTTGTAACTCCTTAAGATCCTTATTTGGATGATTAACTGAAAATGAAGGGCCGTTCTCTCCACAAGAAGATCAGATCAAAACCTCTGGAGCGTCTCATTTTATCCGGCCTTCATTTAGACACGTCGAGCCAGCAGCGGCGGAGAAAAAGTCAGGGATGAAAGAGTTGGAGTGCTGTCGTGATAAAATCATATTTGGTGCGTGTTGCGATTTCCCCCCGACGGCTCTGCCGAGCAAGTAAAGAGCGATAAGCACTTCACCAATTTTATAAAATTACATTCAGATCACGGCATAAAATATCTACTGAAAACTAGGCTAAATGTGGAAAATAAAAAAGTGAGTTCTGGTGTTAATAAAAGAGGAAAGAGGGGCGTAAATAATTCAAATATTAAAGGTGAATTTAATAATCTAGAAAATATTGAATATACAGAAAATGTTACAGCACGTTTTTAGGAATATTTCTCTTACTCTCTTACAAAATGAAGCGATATGAAATTATATAACACGTGTTGCTTTGCTTACTTGCATTTTTTTTTTTTTTTTTTAATTATTTTATTTTGAATGATACATGGGTTTTCTGGAAGTTGTTTATCTTGTAGGAACGTTCGTTTTCTGTTTTCTATTATCTGTTCTATTTTCAGTTTTTATTGTTATTATTATTTACGAATATAACATAACAATTAGTATCTTTCTTATATAGCCTAATACTACCACCAATAATAATTATTATCAGTATTATAATTTCCGAATGATACAAATTATGATCTTGTGGGACAAATTCATTACATACATAATGACTATTTGATAATAACCTGTTCAACTAAAAGCTCGAAAGATTTATTACGTTGTTTCTTTCTTTTCCGGCGAGAGATTTATTAGCCCTAAGTATATTCCGGACCGGCCTTCCCGCGTCCCCACTCGATAACATGAACGGAGAAGAAGCTTCCCGCTCTTTACTCCGGCCTTATTGTTGTTTTGTACAAATCAGCACTGGCCTAATGAAGCGCGGAGGCGTGCAGTAGCTTGTCTGCGTCTCCGAGACCCGAAATAAAACACGGGGCTTTTAATAAGGCCCGGAGGGAAAAGTTCCGGATTCCTGAGTTGCTGTCGGTTCTGTAGGTGGCACTGACGCTCTTCTGTACAACCCCGAACAGTGTGTGTGCGCGCGCGCGCGCGTGTGTGCGTGCGTGCGCGTGCGTGTGTGTGTGCGTGTGTGTGCGTGCGCGTGCGTGCGTGTGTGTGTGTGTGTGCGTGTGTGTGCGTGCGCGTGCGTGTGTGTGTGTGTGCGTGTGTGTGTGTGCGCGCGTGTGCGTGCGTGCGTGTGTGTGCGTGCGTGTGCGCGTGCGTGTGTGTGTGCGTGCGTGCGTGTGTGTGCGTTTGCGGACATGTATTTATCGCATTGTAGGGACCTTTTGTCCCCTGAAATCACTTTTATCTGTTTTTTTGGCCTTTGTGGGGACATTTGAGAGGTCCCCGTGAGGAGAAATGACTTTATAGAAAATATGCTTGTTTTATTTGAGAAACTAAAAGAGGTAAAAGATGTGCTTTTGGTTACTGAGGTTAAGGTTAGGGTTAGAGTTAGGTGTAGGTGTAAAATTATGTACTTTAGTCATTATGGGAGTCTATGGAAGGACGTTAGCGTTAAGGAAGCCACACAGCTTTGTGTATGAGCATCATCTAAGCTTTGCAGGGCAAAGAAACCCAAAAGCTTCGTTTCAAACCGGTTTTGGGACGAACCCATTGTCTACCGTTTCTGAAGCATCACAAGCTTCCGGTTTCCTAAATAAAAAATATCCAACAACGTGATAAATGTTGGAATGTAACATTAATTAATTAATTTAAAAAATGCTGAAAACTCCATGCTCAGATTAGGCATCGTGCCAGGTAATACATTGAAACAATTAAATATATAGTTATATTTGTGTTATCAAATTAATTATTGCTGTAATTTCTATCGCCAAATATCCAGACCTTCTTATTAATGTATTGAAGGCACATCTTCAGGAATTGAGAGAATATTTTATAGGTTTGGCAGTTATTGTGGTCAAAATATTGTGATCCTTAGAAATACATCTAAATTTATTTGCTCTTAAAAAAAACAAAAAAAGGTATTTTGCCTGTCTTGCATAAAGACGTTTAATTTTCAACCAAAGAGAAAGATGCCGATGACAGGAAGAAGTAGAAGCAATCTGCTGTGATTATCCGAAAGAAGACCTTTAATGTTGAATAATATCAAGGGCAAATTTGAAATGTTTGTCATGAACGTCCCCCTGCCACTGAAAGAAACTTGTGTCAACATTTTTGTTCTTGTTATCTCGAGGTCATGAGTAATTTATCTCATGATCTTGACATAACAAAAAGTTTTCTCAACAACAAAAGTTGATTTCTCACCACAGGTTTAGTACTGTGGGTGAACATGTCTGATTTTACTTTGATCATTAACTGTTACAAGTGGAAGAAACAGCATATCTCACACTAAGAAATCAAGGCACAGGATTGGACCTAAAAATGTACAAATACTTTGTCACTTCAGCTGAACGTTATCAGAGAACAAGCACTGTACCTTGAACATTTGCAGATTTATGTACCTTTTTGTCTGCACCTATGACAGAACATTTTTGCACCCCTAATACCTTTACGTCCTGCTACAAATATGTACCCCCTGGAAAGGTGCAGAATTATAACCGAATATTACTTCTGAGTAAAATACAGCATTTAACAATCGAAATGAGTATGTGTCAAAAAAAATTTCCAGACTACACAGACCAAATAATTGAACTGACACTTGAAAGTAACCCATTTGATTTCAATAAACTCAACTTAAATTAAGATTTTTTTGATTACTCCATCCTTTACCTGTGTCTTAAGTTTCTTTAAAGTTATGTATGCTTTGCTGTCAGCAATGGTTTTGTAACCCTAACAATTTCACAAAGGTTCACAGCTCACCCCTCTGTAACTTTCAGACACTTTTCTGATGGAATGTACCTTTGGGTACAAAAACATTGTAATTAAGCCAATGTCATTTCTGCATTCTGGTGCATTTTAACAGGTTGTTAGACACCTAGTACATATATGCATCAAGCTGCTTTAAAATCCTAAGCTAATAAAATTAATTTGACACACTTTGTCACCAACAATGACTTTAGGGATGTATTTTACTTTTGCCAAGCAATGGTGACACTCAACTGTTACACGTTTAAAAATAAAAATATGACCTAAGAGGGCCCATTCTATTTTTTCTGACTGAGTGATACTCATAACAAAAAAAATGACATTGCATCATCCAGCCTTCAACCAAATGACAAGCAATGGTGATATAAAAAGTAACTTCACACAATGAATAGGTGCAGTTTTCTCAACCTATGTAATGGTGGTACTACAGTAACATTTACAGATTATTATAACACTTCGGTCATTTATGCTTGCGTGCTGTGAGTTGTTGTAGATAACTAGGAAAACCTGGACTTTCAGTGGTATGGGTATTCTCTTATCGATCAAGTGGAATGGATTCTTTGGCGAAGCAATAGAAACAACGCTGGGTGGACTAATCAAGTGAAAGTCAAAGTAAACTTTATTGTCATCTATATTAAATATAAACTTTAAACTAGAAGTAGAGAGAATTAGGATGCAGTATTCAAACTACGGTCCCTGGAATTGTCTTTTACACTGGATGTGTATAAGATCTGTAACAGTTTCAATATGAAAAATTGACAGTCTATTCAATAAAAAAGTCTGACTTTTTACATGGTAAATGTGGTGGGGTCCAAACGAATCATTTTGAAATGTTTGGGGGGTGAAAAAAGACTGAAAGGCTGTAAACGCTGGCAACGCTAACTTAGTCTTGAGATTTGTCAGGTTTTAGAAGCTCTTTCTAATTTCACTGACTAGTAGAGAGCTTAATAAATGGAGTGTTGCTTTATCAACCGGATAACATGTTTCATCAGAAAAGCTAATCACTTTTGAAGAGAAAAATTGGGCAGTGGCTTTGACAGCGTTACTGCCAGCAAATTCTACAGTACAGTGTTGGTTTTGGTCCAGAATTGCATGCACGAGTGGCCAAAAGGACTCGAGTTGCACTTATCTGAACTTGTGTTCACAGCGTGAGTGAAGGCTCTGGCAGCAGGAGGAATTCCATCAAATATAAAAAATGGACCGTGAAGATATTTACTAAAGACAAATATGACTCCCTATCGGCCAGAATGCATAGAGTACATCTGGTCCTGACCGCTCGAAGGCAAACTGAGGAGTGGAGACGGATGATGAATTCATATATGATGTGACGCAGTGGTAAAGAAAAACGTATGAGCGCCGTCTGCATCAATGCCAGAAGGCAAAAAAGAAAAAGAAAAGTAAATAAAAAACTATGATCTAATGTAGACCCATAATACATATGATTAAATATAATATGGTCAAATTTTTAATAATTAGTGATCAATAAAAAAAATTGCCAATAAATATTTTATATTTACATAAAATATAACAAATATTCATGAATATATCTAGTGTTGTTACAAATGATCATATATTGACTACTGGTGATCACATTATTTTAAATAAGTGATTATTTGTCATTGTGAACACACCACAGTACAGCACACAGTGCTCCTCAACGAAATGTGACCTCTGCATTTGACCCATCCGTGAAGGAGCAGTGGGCAGATAACATGGGCAGCACTCGGAGAGCACTGCTTGGGGACGGTACCTTGCTCATGAGTACCTCAGTGGTACCTTTACTGGTCTGGGATTCCGATCACAGGGCAAACACCCAAACGTTACTGCTATTATTTTATCAATATGGCTCAAAAACATAAACTACTTTGAAGGCCAATAATCTATATAGTCAATAAAGTCAATTCAAGTCAGATATATTTATATAAATGTAAAAGTGTCAAGTCGAAAAGTGCTGAACAATAAAATCAACTAAGACAAAACAGAATCAATCAAAAATCTACCTTAAATACAGAATAAAAAAATATGTGACAAAGATATCGACCAAAGCCTTATTGAAACCGCTCTCTCATAAATTGTTGTATTTGTCTAGAAAAAAATTGTTTTCCATACAAACTTTAAAAACCCACCTAAAACCCAGTCAATCCTGTTCCCTCTCTCCAAGCCTCTCTCTAAGGTATCGGCTGAAAAATCTCATCCAGAATTAATCTGCCTACGAGCGCTTGCTCCGGTGAAAAGGACGGCGTTAAATCATTACTCTAAAGATGACTTCAGAGCGACAGAGACCTTTGAACCGCTGGGGCGAGCAGTGGAGTTATTGAGTTCACAAAAGGCCTCGTTCTCCCGAAACAGTGGCGCTAAATGGAACACGAGTGAAGAGCTTTGAGTTTCCCTTAATTATTCAACTCGTCAGTCTCTTTCATGGCTAATCTGTCTCTTCTTCACCACAAATAGCACGAGAGGATAAGATATAACCATTACTGCCCCAATTTAACTTCCGTTTCCCTCTAACGCACCTCTAATCCACCAGACATGAGACCCTCTTTGCTACCGTGGAACTGAATCCGGTGTGATGTGGCCATGTAGTTTCGAGGTTCTTTGTCACATTTCACACGTAAATAAAGAAATCACAGCTAAAGTTAAAGAAATCTTACAAGAAACTAAACTGGTGAGTTTAGTGCACATATGTGTGAAAATGTAGAAATGAAAACGAATGAAAAAAGATGACAAGCCAAAAAAAAGTAGCAAGGAGTGAAAAAAGGTAAAAACGAGAATTAATAAAGGTTGTTTATAGTTATAGACAGTTACAACTGATAATAGTTGATCTAGCTGTTAAAACTCTGGGCTTCTGAATTAAAGTTAATAAGAAGGGAAAAAGGAGGGATGAAAAAGGATAGATGAAGGAGGAGAAAAGAAGAATGAATCCTTTTATCACTAGAGGATGCTCTGGTCAACAACAAGCTAACCACAAGAAAAGGAATAGCACAGTTCTTGTTAATAGAGATGCCCCATGTGGCCAAAATAGGGAATCTTCTTCTTCTTTTTCTTTCGGCTTTTCCCTTCAGGGGTCACCACAACGAATAATCTGTCTCCATTTAGTCCTATCTTCTGCATCCTCTACCCTCACACCAACTAACTTCATGTCCTCTTTCACCACATCCATAAATCTCCTTTTTGGTCTTCCTCTCATCCTCCTGCCTGGTGGCTCCAACCTCAGCATCCTTCTACCTATGTAATCATTGTCTCTCCTCTGGACATGTCCAAACCATCTCAGTCTGGCCTCTCTGACTTTATCTCCAAGGCCAAAATAGGGAATGACAACCTTAAAGGAGACACCTCCTTGTGGGCAAAATGGGAAACAACACATTTTTAACCTGATTAAAAAAGGCAAAATAAGGGATGGAGTTGGAGTGTCAACCAGAAAAGTAATACACAACGTTTCCTTGATGAGCCAAAAATACTTTCAAAAGTTTCAGAAGCAGCCAAAAAGCCATTGTTCCTCTTGGTTTGCATTGGTTGGTTCCTCTTGGTTTGGATACTCACCTCTGGACCAAGAAGTCATGGATTCAAATCCTACCTCCAACACAACAATCATTTGGTCATTGACCAAGACCCGTAACCCCAAATTGCTCTCAGGGAAGCTGCTCCTGAAACTGAGAAATGGAAGTTGCTTGAGAGATCTGAAAAGCAGAGAAAGGGGGAGAAAAACTTCAAAACAGAGCGCTGACACAGAAACATGTAACCATGCAGTTTTGGGGAAGTGCTTCATGTTTTTTCCTCACGCTCTCCTCTTCTTCATTACTAATTTGTCTCATCTCGCCTTTAGAGATGCGTATCAGTCATGCTGTCAGTTTGAATTTTGCATGGAATGGAGGAGAAGGCGGAGAAGAGAAGGATGGCAAGCAAAACTTTGATCAAAGTTAACGTTCAAAGAAGTCTCTGGCCTAAAATGCTGATGTGGCTAGTAATGAAGTAAAGGGTAGTAGGAGACAGTTAGCATGGTGTTATTATAAGCAAAACTAAATCTCCAAACCTATGTAAATGAAATGAAAAACAAAGAATTCAAGTCATATCTTAAATTAACATGTTTATCATTTATCTATATTTATCTATCTTATCTATGTTAATAATAAAGACTGAAAGAAATCTTTCCTTTTGCTTATATGATCATATGTTGGAAAAAACAAGCTTTGCTCATTAAACTAAGTAATTAAATTACATTTTTATTAATACTAAAATATATCAAACAACAATAACAACAAACACAGATTGTTATTGACAAAGGTACTGAGTTGGCTTGTTTGAACTACAAAAAAAATTACATACATACATACAAAATTAAAACCTATTGTTTTCTTTTCCTTTCATTTAGATTCAGCTTGGTTCATAACGTTTTTGCTGAGCATCACCAATTTGGTGCCGGTCAAGCAGGTCAAGCATCAAGTCTGCATCAGTTTTAGTTGCTAAGTATCCCGACTCTTTATGGACCTGATTGAGAGGGGGATGAAGCAGATGAAACATTCTTCTTTTTTTCCTGCAGGGACACTTTTGGATTCCGAATTACGCCTTCGGGCAACAACCAAACTGCTCGGACACGTCGGCGTTGCCAGGGCCTTGCCAGGGTGATGCCAGGGACATGACAGAACGCGGAGGAGCGACAGAGGAGGTGCACAGCGTCAGGGAGACGCAGGGATGCCAGGAGTCACAACGAGACCTAGTAGAGCGCCATCTGGACACAACATCTCCCATGCCAACGTCTGTCTAACACACACACATGCCGCCACGCTAGCCCACATGGCAGGGTAATACACCAATTAATAAATCAAATTATGTTGCAAGAAAAATACACAAATTTCTGTTGCCTCTAAGAGTCGCTTGTTTTAAAACTGTGCAGAAAAGGAAAATGATTGGAATCAGAATAACATTGTAAATAAATACTATAGTAGTGGGCGGTGCTTCAGCGCTTTGAGCCGACACACGTACAGCATCCAACCATAGAAAGTACCGCCCGTACTGTATTTTCACTACTTTGAGACTTAATGTTACCTATGTAGCAACATTCATATTCACTCAAAATTGACAAGGTGATTAGTGACAACTGTTTCTTTGGTGTGAGAAACGGATATTATTTTGACCTTACTGGGTCTTTAATAACAATAGACCAGTATGAAGTGTTGTTACAATATGCATGATGTCTGATCAACATTTTCATTTTGGATCAATGCTACAAGCTTGTTAATGCATCTTGTAGATTGATGCATCGTTATACCCCTAGTATTGTGTTCACTGAGTCTTATTCACCAATCGTTTTTAAGAAGAAATTTGTTCTTTAAACTGCTTATTGTAGTTTTCACCAAGATTCTGTCATTCCGTGTTTTCTTGTTTGAGGTTTGTTCTTAAATAAGAACAAAATCTACAAATGGTCATTTATTGCGTACGAGTTGGTGCAAAACAGCAGCTTATAGGTTTTCATCAATTTTACAGTTGTATAACTGCATTTAGGAAGAAAGTTTAAGAAAAGAAATGTGAAAATATTGGTGAATAAGGCCCAGTCTTCTATTCATATAAAAACAGACCTCCTGTTTAATTTAAAGTCACAATATGTATAAAATCTGTTCAATGTTTTCATTTTGAATTGATGCTATATACTAGTCAGTCATTGCATTGATGCATTAATGTTTAAGTGTTCATAATAATAATAATAATAATAATAATAATAATGTAAAGTAAATTCTGTTTGATTTGAGAATTTCCCACATCATTGTTTTTCCATTCTTTCTGAAACTTCACTCAACTTTTGGAAGACCCCGGGGCCCAATCAGCAAAGGGCCAAGACCTCATTTGTCATCTCCTGGACTGATTTGAATGTCCTGATTCAGTCTCGGAGGCGATTCTGGCACCGAGCCTTTTCATTAATGCACTTGGCCTCCTCGTTTAGGGGGCACCGATGTGGCAGCTCCGTCTCTCTGGCGAAAAGAAGTAAGGGATCACAGGGATAATCAGGCCTTGCTCAGCCCATGATGATGGCTCTTTTCACTCCGGTGAGGATCTGCCAATCACGCCATCGATTCCACTCAGCCACTGCTAAAAGAGAATCAGATAATCTCATCAGGTTCGGATGAGGAATATGCATGGAAATAGATTGCAGGCCTCAAACAACTCAAAATGTCTATATATACACAAAATAATCAATCATACATTATCTATATCTATATAGATTTTATAATTATTTTTAAATAAACATGCATCCACAAGACCTTGTAAAATGACAAATACCTCTAACAATGATTTTTTAAATATTATTTTTTATAAAATTATGATAAATGTGGATATCTGCCGATATGATACAAATCCAATACAGTCTCTGAGGCTTTTTGAAGGTGAAAATAATGCTTTAAAAATGTCTGAAAACATGACATGAGATTATTCTGTTATGCTTAAGAAAAATACTTGACTTAACTAAAACAATGTAATAATTACACACCCATATGTTTTTGCTAAATGATTTATTATTACATGAACATCTCAAAAATGAAAGATTTAATTTTGTGACGGTCCCTAATCCTGCAGCGCTAAAACATTAAGGAACACAGAATGCGAGCGAGAGCTGGAACTTAAACAATATAATCGTGTGATTTTCTTTTCAGATTGTAGTGTGTTGCGTTGCTTGTTCTGCTTATTGTCATATCAGAATTAGTGCGAAACCCATTTGAAGGAATAAAGGCATGGTATTTACCACTAATCCAACATTCAAAATTGAGTTTTCACTCTGAAAAAGCTGAATTGTTGTGGGTTTTTAATTTCAAGATTCAATTCAGTTCCATTTCTTTATTTTTTCACATTCATTGTTAAACAGAATACATTATAGGAACAAGAAACTAAGCCTAAAAATAAAACCAAAGGAGACACGACTTTATCTTTAGGAACAGGTACGTTTGTACAACACAACGCTGAAGTCGCCACCCACAGACATAATCTGCATCACCAGCTGAATCACAAAGAGGAGCTGTAACCTCCACACTGAGAAAACATCATTACACCGCGTTGTGAGACGGAAAACAAGCCAATGGAGATGATATTGTGAGATTTCTTTGTTATGGGTTTGTATTTTGGTGTAAGTTTATATTGTTGAGATTTCCTCAGGACTGGAAACTGGCTCAGGCATAGAACATTATGGGTTAGTGGCACTAAAACTTTGGTCTGAGAACAACTGAGTCACAAACAAGTGTACATTTTTTTCAGTTATTAGTCAAATAGAACTTTATGTTTACATTTTATGAATAAATATCTGAAGCAAAACCTGCACTTGTTTTTCTGCACACTGTTCCATTCCTTGACCCATAGTGGTTACTTTTTGTTGTTTTGCAGAACAAATGGTCACACCACTGACTCGTAATGCTCGTCTGGTTAGTTAATATACATCACTAATATGTTTACGTTGCAGTATGAGCTGATGAAATATTACAAGTGTATTTTGATTTAAGATATTTAAAACTGGAAAATTATGTTTGTTTTATACGTGTAACAATGCCACGTTTTGACCACAAACTAGCTTCAATACACTGAACCTCCCTTTGGCCAGCCAAAAAGCTGATAACCTTGGTTGTTTAACGTGGAGAAACACCTATTCTGTCGTTGACATGTTGCTAGGTTAATGGTTAGGGAAAGTAGCGTACACATCTTTCGGTTCTCATTTTGTGCATATGCAACGGCTATAAATGAAGCTCCTGGTCATTCATTCATGCATTATCCGAATCGCTTAATCCCAACTGGAGTCACGGGGGCACCGGAGCCTATCCCGGGAATTTACTGGGCAGACGCTAACACACCACAGCTCACACCTTACAGGGCAAAGTAGAGTCACCAATTAACCTACAGTGCATGCATTTGAACTGTGGGAGGAAAGCGGAGCACCTGGAGGAAACCCACGCGAACACTACACAGAAAGACTCCACGGCCGACCCGGGGATCGAACCCGGGACTTTCTTTCTGTGAGGCGGCAGCGCTAACCACTGTGCCACCCACTCCTGGTCATATATGTCTTTTCTGATCTTTTTCTCCAGATTTAAATCAGCTTCTGCAGTTAGCCTGATGTCATGGAGACAATACGCCACAAGTTTGGGCAGCGTCCCAGCTTGGTGGTTAGCCACAGGCCCAAAATAAAAAGGTGCGTCACGGTAATGTGATTTCTGCTATCTGACATCCCTCGGACAGGGCCAGAGAATTTCAGAAACACCTTTACAAAAGAGTGAGCCACGTTTCCCGCATTCCAAACGCATCCCAGAGTTGTACTTCATGCTTAATCAGCAAAAGCTTGGAAAACCCAGTGCCTGTAAATGTGGAGTTTCTGGAGGGGAGGGTTTATAAAAATAATTGATGTGGATTTCATACATATACTGCATATTTGCACCAAGAAGGTGATTTTTTTTAGTCGATTTTTAGCAAAATCTTATTTTTTGGTTAGACACTTCCCAGTGTCATCTCAGAAAACTGTAAATGCACCCTGTGGCATAAAGATGTCTGATGCAGCTGCAGCTAGAACGAATATTCGCCCCTCAGCTCCATCTTTGTGTTTGGACGCAGTCACTGAAACCTGTCACAAATTCTTCAATTCTATATTGGAATGTTATTCTATTTGAATATCAACATTTGTCATTAAAAAATAAACATTTTAAGACAACATGCATAAATCCAACTTATACTTAAAACAGAATTAACAATAAAACTTCACCAAGATATTGGTGAATGAGGTCCATTATTTCTTAATTGATTATTTTAAAGCATGCTTTTTCAGCAGCATATCGTGACTTTTTAGTACACACCCCACTCACCAGTCTCAACATTGTCCCTGAGCGGTTTTAGCACTTCTTAAAGGCCACTCACAAACACTTACACTAATGACGGCTCAGTGTTGCTCCAGGTCAGGCCTGTAATGAAACCTGACCTTTATTTTATTTGATGGTTCAATCGCTCCTTTAGGTGTTAGCCCACTCTTCAGCACTCGTCCTCACTTTCCCAGAAACTAGGGCTCGAGTCGATTTGATGCTGCACTTGAACGGCAGTGTCCTTACATTTCCACTCCAAACTTGCAAAAAAATTGAAGAAAATTCATTTTTTCATGTGGTCCACGTCCTGGTTAAACCTTGAACTTGTTTCTTTGGACTATAATACCGCTTGCACAAACATTCATCATGTCACTTGCTTGTCTTTTGTATGATCATTATGTTACTTATTGTATTTGGATCATTACAGCTTAAATTCTCTTTTGACAGCTTAAATTAGTTAGATTTACTGATTTTTGTGTTTAGTCCAGATTTAAGATCTTTTAGAAACGGCTTACATTTTCAGACAAACGTTGACTGGGTGATAGGTTTACCATAATGGCTATTAGCAAGATACCTTCATAAAATTCGGTTGGAGGGCTAGGATAAACCTACTGTAACGTTGCCCAGTTGTACACAAAATTGGACTCTGTAATAAATGGGATTAAGTTGGTTTTTATAATTGCCCACAGGAACCCCAACTATTGCACCTGTATTTTAATATGTTCCTTTCATTAATCGTAACTCCATTAGCCACACCTTTATATTTCGCTGCTGGGAACGACAACGCCGAGATTTTTAATTCCATCTCTAAAAATAACTTTTTTTTTTTCGGGGGGTGCTGGGTTAAATCTTAGGGTGCTCAAGCCTAAAAGTTAGTTGTCTGAATCCGTTCATTTGTGTATTTATTTAGTTTCACATGAAGAAAATGTTTTGGAAAAGCTGTAAGAAAGCACGTTGATGAAGATTAAGTAAACATCAGTCAAAATTACTTGGACATCTGAGTCATCATTCACTCTTTCAGTGCCCAGAACTAAGTGTATAGCTATCTGTCACTTTGTGCAAGAGCTACGCATGCAGGGGACAGCATAGCAATACAAGACCAAACCAAATCCTATATGAATTACAACAGTGTGGCTTAATAGAGAGTACAGGTGCTACAGTAGACCGGATGAAAGTGCCTGTAGGACAGACTGGTCTGTCTTTGAGAAAATGACACAAAAAGAACATCAAAACCCAGACTTGAGCAGAGGAGTGGAGCACCTGAAGTCCTCTATTAAGCATGACTATTCTCTGCTTCAACTATTAAATGTAAAGGGTAAGCTCACCCCAAAATCATAGGAATCACAGTAAAAGGTGTACATTTATACAAGAAATGATTTCGTAAAACAATTTAAAACTTAAAGCTCTATTTAATTGTTTTTTTTTTAATTGGGTTTTAACAGCATTAAAATACACTAAAATAACCTCTAAACTAAGACCAATATTTCAAATGAAGGGGCAGATGCAATAAGATTGCTACAAATTATATTTTAATGAAAAATACAACCTAAATTAAAACTGTTAAAATAAATTACATCAAAAATGTAATCTATAAAGAGCTACTCCATCCATTGAAACATTTCACTTTCTGAAATTACATATACATGCAAATGATTTTGAAATTACTCAAACATTCAGTTAATTCTTATTCGCATTTTGTCTGCACATTCAGTTATAAAAAGTTCCATGTCTTCCTTATTTTGGAATATGAACAAAAATGGTTCTTTGGCCTTGATGCTTCAGGAATCGTAAACCTTCTGGACAGCTCTCCTCTGATCTTCCTCCACCGCCTCTGAAGAGATTGCTGTGTTCCTTCAACCACTCTGCAGCAGTTTGAAGATCTCTTGTTAATGGTGTCTCCTTAATTTGTCCAGTCTTGTGGGCTTAAACACCGTGGCATTGCAGAAAGGGCAGTGAAACCAGTCACATTTTGTGCACTGGTTCAGTTGTGGAATGCACTACCCTTTCTGAAACGTGATATGTTTCTAAAATAAAGACAAAAGGCACAATGCAAAACTGCGATTCTTTCTTTACAACATGAACAATATATTTTCATAGCCACTTAGTGGCAATAAATTGCCAAACGTCGATGGCCCGTTTATAAATAAAAGGAATCTTTAATCTTATATGCTCCCACATTAGCCCGCAAGATTACCAAAAGTTTGCTGATTAACCTATCAAACTAGTATTATTAACATGAATAAATCATCACGTACTTTGTACATCTAAAATGTTGAAACGTTTCACAAACTGCACAGTTTTATACATTACGGGGGGTACTGGGGGGTACTGTACACCCCAATCAAGACCCAGACCCCCCCAAAGAGACAAAAATAGCAGTTTGGGGGGGAGGTTCTGTTATGAAGGCAGTACCCCCCAATTATGGAGGGGTAATTCGCACTCTGGTTTTATATCAGCAATCTAAAACGTAACATAAGACTGAAACTTACTATACAATCCTCCGCCATTGTTGACACTGGTTTGTCCCCACCCATAAACTTCCGTCCTAAAACTGCTGGCCTAGAACTGCGGTGAAGTATGGTGGTGCGGCGCTGCAATTAGACATATCTCGCGTCACTAGTACGTGCTGAAGCGGGTTGACAGCAAAGGCGAAGTGGGGAACTTTTCCCGCCGATTTACATAAAAGCAAAGAAGTGGTGAGCTCCTAACTTTTATAAAAACCCGAACAACCCCAGTACAGGGGGCAGCACCCATTTAAACCTTTTGAATTTGTATTGCTAAAATTTCACTGCACCGTAGGTCTCTTGTTTAATAAAAAGGAAAAAATTCCCTTCGGAGACAGCGCTCAGCTAATGTAACTACGTTACCCAAATTTTATCATTTCCTCATTGAGTTAATCAAATTTAAAATTATAAAATGATGCAAGTGGTACGGTGCAATTGAAGTTGATAGTGAGTATTTACAAAATAAATGCTTATAAAGTAGCCGGAATTGAAAATACATGGTCTTCCAACAGAATGTTAGCTAGCAGGTTTGCATTAGCAAATTAGCCACACTGAGGCTCGTGAGGACAGGGTTATAACTAGAGCGGGCATGCACTGCACGTGTGAGCATCTTAGTTGCCATCAAGAATTGTGAACCTTTTCACAGCAGACATTTTGACAAGAAACTGCAGGTAAAGGCAGGTTTTACTAATCACATTGATGAAGGTTTAGGTACAGAGCATTAATTCACGTGATTAGCACCACCTGTGCTTACCTGCAATTTCATGTCAAAATGGCTGCGGTAAAAAAGGTCTATTGCTTGCTTTTTAACCATCATGTTGTGTTTTTCATATCTCAAATATTACAGTGAATGAGGTCATTCGTTCTGTGAGTGATTTTTCCCTTCTTCTTTTTTTTTTTTCTACTGAAAAGTGCAGTACCTCTCACATTTTGCTAGCTATAACGAGAAATTACTTTTTTTAAGTAAAATGAACTGGTTTAGTAGTAAAACAGTACTGCTTGTTTCAGTCTCACTGTCTGTTTTTAGTTGTATTTTGTTGTGTGATTTGTGTACATTTTTGGAACCTTGTGACATTAACAGATACTTCACTCATCTGAGGACACATTTGAAAAACAGAGAAGTTGTGAAATGTTCCTTTGCAGGTTGCTTTTTTACGTCAAGTATGCTGTTAACATTTACTGCCGTACTCACAAGTCTTCCACCTTAGAAAATTTCAGACCAGAGCTTTTGGCATAGCATACTCTTTCAGTGCATGTAGTGCCTGTGCCTGAAGATATACCTGCATCAGATTTTGTACTTGAGGCTGAACCTGGACTTGAAAATGGAAAGACTATTCAAAATCAGTTGGGATCGCTGTTTCTGCGCATGCAAGCACTTTACTTTGAAATTGGGGAATTTGCTCATCAAAATATAAAGACAGTCATTGATAAAGTTCTGAAAGACAATAATTGCATAGCTGGTGCTTCACTGGTAACTTCATTAACTGATCAAATACAAACTTTAAAATTGCTTTCTTGGCACAAAAGACAATGCTTTTATAGAAAAAACTTTACTGTTGTTGAACCAGTTCAGTATGTGTTGAATGCACAAGAAAAAAAACATACTTTTGTTTATGCTCCTATATTAAGTTTGCTGAGTAAACTGTTAGGAATTAGATACTGCAGACACTAAAGAGATCCAGTCAACCTGATGGTCATTTCAGTTCTTTTCAGGATGGTGAATATTTTAAAGAAAACAAACTTCTCTCTGAAGAATTAGCAATAGCTCTAGGATTTTATATTGATGACTTTGAACTTTGTAATCCATTAGGTACTTCAAAGAAGAAGCACAAAGTTTGTGGAATATATTGGGTGATAGCCAATTTGCCCATAAGGTTTCGATCAACATTGTCATCAATTGATCTAGTTGTATTGTGCAAAACTGTTCACATTAAGGAATATGGTTACAGCAAGGTTCTAGAGCCTCTGATCAGAGATCTGGAGCTCCTTGAGAAAGAGGGTGTATTTTCTCAGAGTCTTGGCTCTAATGTTAAAGGGACAGTTTTGTATGTATCTGCAGACAACTTGGGTGCACACTCACTTGCTGGATTCCAAGAGTCTTTCAATGTAGACAAGTTTTGCAGATTTTGCTTGGCAG
The DNA here is from genome assembly GCA_032718565.1 of Distichodus sexfasciatus. Taxonomy (NCBI): domain Eukaryota; kingdom Metazoa; phylum Chordata; class Actinopteri; order Characiformes; family Distichodontidae; genus Distichodus; species Distichodus sexfasciatus. The sequence continues at coordinate 285,238 of JAVGVS010000278.1, forward strand.
ATCGTGTAGATATTCAGCAGTATGATGTCAGAAGTGGAGTTTTTTCTTTGAGAACACCAGAATTGTTTGATGAAGTGGTTAATGTGCTTAATGAAACTGATGTTACTTGTGTTGATGGTGTGAAAAAAGACTGTCCTTTAAACAGACTGACCCACTTTCATGCTGCAAAAGGATTTTCACCTGATTTTCTACAATGTATTAGAAGGAATTGTGCCTGTAGAACTCGGCATATGCCTTGCAGATCTGATTAATAAGAAGTTTTTTACATTGAACAATCTTAATCTTGGAATAACAAGATTAAGACAACTTTCCCCTTTCAGTTCCATGACAAAACTAACAGACCTCAGACAATACAAAAAAACTTTCAAAAAAATGGAACTATAGGAGGCAATGGACATGAGAACTGGGCACTTCTGAGATTTCTTCCGCTGTTGGCTGTCCAGTTCATTCCAGAGAACGAAAAATCTTGGCATATAATCCTTGAATTAAAAGACATTGTTGAGTTGTTATCCAGTCCCTCCTTCACAACAGAAATCCTGTCATACCTTCAAGCCAAAATCTCTGACCACTGACAGTTGCTTTTAGAGGTTTTTCCTTGTACTAAATTGCAACCTAAACATCATTTTCTTGAATATTATCCAGGACTAAAAAAATTTGTCTTCTTGAATTTTGGACAATAAAGATTTGAGGCGAAACATTCTTTCTTTAAAAGGTTGGTTCATGATGCTGGTAACTTCAAAAATATTCTACACACTTTGGCCATAAGACATCAGTTAATGTTGGCATATTATTTGGAGATGCCAAACACTGAAACAGGACGGGTATCTGTTGTAGCTGTGGACATCTTAGATGTTGCTCTCCCTGTGGCCATATGGAACAAGTTTAAAGGCCTGGACTGTGTTTCACTCACTTCCACTGCCTATTTAAATGGGACAAAATATTCAAAAGGGATGGTGCTTTCAGTTGGACACACAAGTGGACAGCCAGATTTTGGCAGAATACTTGAGATCTGGTTAAAGGATGGCTGTGTTTTTTGTTATTGAACTGTTCACAGCTGGATTTTTGGAGCATCTCCAATGTTACCAGCTGGTCAAAAAAGACCCTGCACTTACGGTCGTGGTTGATCCTGACCAGCTGAGTGATTACACTCCCTTGGCCGCATACCTTGTTAATGGAAAGCTTCTCACCTCTCCAAGGACCTTCATGATACAGTAAGGTATAGTAAGCACACCCTTGCTAATTTAAAAAATTGTTTTATTTTTACTGTTTTAACTCTTGCTATCTAATTTCTGGCCTAATGCAGAAATTCCCACACTTTTATTGCAGACACTGCTTTTTTTGACTGACAATTTTGTGTGCTTTGTTCACTGTGTTCAATGTCTTTAATGCATGTTTTTATTTGCTTTGTCTCCCAGTTACAGCTGTTGCACCTTCCAAGATGCTTCACCTCAAGACATAAGGTGTGTCAATATAGAACCATTCCTGAGTCAGTACAGGAGCTATGTGACGCACTCCGCTGCGGTTTGAGTTTGCGAGGAAACTTCATTCTACAGTTTGAAGATCCAGATTTTGGAAATGAGCTCTGCAATTTAACAGATATCAAAGACCTACCAACCAGTCGAGCAAGGTTAAAAATTTTGTTTACATATTCTGATCGAGTTTCTGACTCCACATTAGATTCGCCAAGGTTGAGTTCACCAAGTGGTGCTTCATCAGTGGAATGGCCTGATCATTTTGTTGTTCCTGATTTCTCCCATGATGTTGAACTTCAACTGAGAGCAGCAAATGATGCCTATGCCAAGGATGGAACAGTGATGGATGTACCCAAGGCTGTTAAGAGTGAAATGCTTGACAAACTGGCTGATATGATATCTAAAGTCACTTCCTATGCAAGTAAAGAACATTACGAAAGTGTAGCTACAGCTCTTGTCGCAAAGCACTCGTGTCTCAGAGAGCCGGGCACTGTCAAAGGATGGTATTGCTGGGTGTTCAGCCTGAAATTCAAGATGGGCAATTACCATCAGAAGTTCATTGGAGCTGGATACCCTGAAGTTCTTGTAAATACGAGAAAGAGGGGACAGTCAAACAGCAAGGCAGTCAAGAAGTCAAAGAAGGGAGAGGTTCACTACTTGCCAGATCTACCTGAAGGAAAAACTACAGTTAAATCAGAACAGAGTCGAAAGAACATGCTTCTAGAAGTGCAGAAGCGTGATCCAGACTTGCAGCTCCTTGATGTACTGATGACGCAACATTCTCACCGCGAAGAAAGGAAATCATTGGTGATGAGCCCATCATCTCTGTACTCATGGACAGATGGCCTGCACTATTTAATGAGAGATAGGTATGCAGGGCCAACTAAGACATTCATACACAGCTAGAAAATTAGGCAGTTATATTATATTAGAAAAGGCTTAGATTTATTAATTTTACAGTAAGGTTACCAGATGGCAAATAATCTGCATTTGTCAGTCATTTTAATCTGTACTTGTATTATTTTCTTTCGCTCTTCTTGTCTGTGCTGCTGTGTGTCTGTTTCAGATAAGTGCAGAGTTCAGTAGAATAGTCACCACTAATCTGCTCCAGTCATTCCTGGATGGACTAGATGCCTTGGTGCCAAGTCTTTTAGAGCTGTACAAAGCCACTGTTTCATCAAGACTCTTAGGAGTGTTCTGGACTGTCTTTGTAAGCAAGTATATATAGAAATTAACTAATCAATGTATACTAAAATAAGGATTTCTGGCTATGTAGGACTCAAACCAGAACAGGAGAACAGCTGCCCTGCTTGGTCTTCCGCATTTCTTTTCAGAAGATACTTCTGATATCATTAGGATGTGTGATGTAAGGAAATATGTTTCCGTATTGATCAGATACTGATGATGCTGGGTTCATGGGTATTTATTTTAATTGTGACTGAAGTAAATGTTTTCAGTGTGCACTTTTGCTGCCAATATCCCAGAACCAGTTTAATTCAAATTAACTAGTAATAGCCAATTTTAAGAGCTTTTAGGATAATGCAGGTAGTTGATTAGGGGTGCAACAACTGATCAATATAAACAATTAAAATAGATTATTTAAATATTAAACCGGAGTATAAACAAATATAAATGAATTTAGTATTCGATTGGTTATGTGATGACACCATCGTGTTAATGTAATCAGATCATTAAGGAAAATGTTGTGGGTTGTGCTTCATTTCTATTTAAAGCGCTGTCATACCGGATTCTACTCAGGCATCTGAAAATGACATCCAACTTTACCAGAGGAAGCATTTGAATGTTTCTTTAAAGCATCTGCCTATTTAGATAATGTGAATAACATTATTTCAAATATAAAAAAATTTAATTTGGTTGAAATAGCTTCTGAAAAAATATGAATACATATCTTTTTATTTGACTTTTAAAAACCAACTAATCAACCAATCTGTTATCAGAACAGTGTTTAGTTGCAGGGCAAGAGTTGATACTATTCATGTTTTGTTTTTTTTCCCTCCTTTTCCTCCAAATTGTCAATAAGAAGTCATTTTACTTTTTGTGTCTCGTCCATAATTGTATTGCATAAATTATTAGTATTTCATTATTTGTATTATTTATCATTATCTGTTCATTTGTTTTAGGTTCATGGTGAAACCCTGGATGTCCTCATGAAGGGAATGCAAGTTGGACTCTTTATTGGACATGAAGGTGTTCTGCATGATGGTTTTCCTCTGGAAATCTTCAACATAGCCATGGTGGTAGAGGAGACGATTGTTCTTCATGACCTCAGAGATGTGCCCAGTGGTTTTGCAATGCTAATGGGCATCATACTGCCTTAATCTGGAGTACCAGATTCCTGCAGAGAGTCATCATGAAGATCCAACCCGATCACTGCTCTCCTAGGAAACAAACTGTTGAGGTATAATTTCCAGACTGACGACTGCTCATCGGGAGCCTTAACTGGGAGGCAACAGTTACTTTGCAATCTGAACGTTGCTCCCCTAGAGTAAGTAATGTATGGACCTTATGTTGAAAAATAAAACAGGTTAAAAACAGACTCGTTCTGAAGTTGTTAAGTACTAGTGCTTTGGATTACAGTTACCTTACACTTGGATATTGTTCCATGTCAAACAAAAGTATTAAAAATATTAGAAGTAGAAATGTTATAAGCAGCTAATTTAATGTTGTTAAAATAATTTTGTTAAGGCTTGGAGGAAATTTGTTACACTGTTGATGAAAAAATAGGGTAAAACAAGATGAAACTGATTTTTTTTCACCATGTCTGAATTTTGATTAACAATTGAAGCGTTTACTTTGGAAACAAAGTGTACCTTCAGAATAATTTAGCAGTTATGAAAAACTAAATTCAACAAAATGTTTTTGTTTCGAATTATTTGACTTGTGTATTGGGAATCACATTGACGTTAACTGTGCATTTTTTACTAAGCTGTTTTACAGTATTGTTAATATTGTAATATAATTTTTTGTACTATTGTTATTGATCAAATAAATTTCATATTTTTGAACAGATGAGTTGTAAGTTCATTCAGTGCAAACTTGTAAATAGAAACAGCTTAAAAACATTAGTTCAGTTAACTTAAAATGACAGTTAATATGGACGTACCTAAAGTTATCTTAACTTCAAATTGTAAACTGAAATAATGTAGAAATGTATGCAAGTGTAACAAGATTAACAATACAAGAAAACTTTATTTATGTAATATAACTAGTTGTTTAAACTCAGAACATCAAGTTTAGTTAACATACGGTAATTAGTTATATAACTTGTATATCATTACTCTTTGAATTGAAATAAAGTTTATTTTCAAGTTGACATAACTCACATTTATAAGGCAGCTGGTGAACTTTTGTTTCTAAGTTTAACCAAATTGAAATTTTTTACAGTGGACTTTGTTTGTGTGAATTCACACAAAATTATGCTGACTTGTTAAACATTTATCATGAGATTGCTTTGTCCAAATATTTGTCCATTTCCTATGGAAACTCTCACCCATTACTTTCAGGAGATGCCACATGTTATACATGAAAACTGCAAACCTTTCGAAAAAATATAAAGCCGATATAGAGGCTATCCAGGGAACTGCGGGGCGCCATGACGATGCCCTGCTAAAACCATTTACCAGAAGCTATTGGAGTGAGCAAAAATAACTTATCAACTTCTAAAATGGAAAAGAAAAGTATGATCTCTGTTGGCAAAAAAGCATACCTAGGTCCTGAACAAATTTCTTATTAATTACAGTTGGTTGAATGAGGCTTGATAATTTTCTGAATGGTTTTTAATCTTAAAAACCTTCGTCCTGCTTTCACCTTCGCATCTGAGATTTCTCAGCTTGCTATCTGCCTTTTTTGTTTATATAAGGTTGCTATTCCTGGAATATGCTGTTTGTCTTTCATGGTCGCCTCATTCCGTGCTGATGTTTGCCTGAATATTCGGTAGATTGGGGCGAGTGTTTGTCCAGACTGGAGGCGTCTGCGACAAAAGTAATGAGGGTTCCTTGTTGAAAGTGGTTTTGCCATTTTTATAAACGCTGCAAAAAATGATTTGATTAATAAGCCATGTTAACATAAATTTAACTCAGCGTAAAGCAATCATTTGTGCAACTAACTTTTTTGTATGGAAATGAAAAATTGAAAATTCACTCGCAAGAGCAATACAAAACTAAAACTAGTTGAAATAATTAGAATATGCAATTTCATTTTACTTGAAACTTTAAGGCAGCAAATGAACATAAGTTTGTAAGTTGAACCAGATGGATTTTTTTCCCCAGTGAATTAATAACTGCCGGTTATAACAACCGTAACAATTATCAAGGCATCAGGGTCGGATTCGGATGCCGTGCTCTAGACGTCACGCTTGTCTCGCCATGTTTTCTGCTGTCGCAACTGATTTGCCGAGTTTTAAAAAAAGTGGCTGGAGGCCATCAGGAGCAACTTCAGCACAGCAAAACTTTGGAACTGTTTTATTGAAATTACCTTGTAAATGTGAATTAGATGTTATAATATATTTCTTCTTCAGGGATTTTTGGAAAAACTAAAACAAGTTAATTCAGGTGTGCTGAAAGTATACTTCTTCTAAACTAAAAATATTCATAAACTTCATATAGTTCATCTATTGCACAGTTCACAGTTTATTTACAGTTCAAAATAAGACTTGGATGTGAATGTCAGATAATTTGCTACTTAAAAGTTTATAAAAAGTACACATTTAAGTATAAGAGTAGTAAACTTTGAGTAATTTATGTCTGGCTTATTTATATTCCAAGAAGCATTAAAGTAATACACATACAAATATACCACTAGTGTTGAATATTAGTATACTCACTGCATAAAGTATATTGGAAGACATACTTGAACTTTCTTTAAGTTTACTTACTAAAAATAACTTTAAGTAGACCTTTTTATGTTTCTTTGGTGTCTGGGATGACGTGCCAAGGCACAATCTTGGCCTTCCTTGTCACTCCAGGAGCTGGGTGGAGGATGAACTGTGCTCCAGATGGCACATAAAGTTTTGCTAATTCGCTGCAGACCGGGCGCTATTTGGAGCGTGAACGTCGGCTGCCGGCTTTTGTCTGCTGGATTTTTTTCTGAAGCGAAATCGCTCCAGGGTTCAGGCAAGGCGGCGCGTTATTTACTGAGAGCGAAAAGGCCTCGGAAATGCTCCTTCTCAGTCTTACTTGTATGTACTTGATTTGATGAAAGCTTAAGTCGAACTGGGCCCCAAAAATGCTAATGTTTTCCAAATGCAATGAAACACTAATGGGTCCCTCTGGGTTTATTGTTAGTCACCATTAGCATATTTGCTCAACATTTAAGGGCAAGGGATTAGATTTTCGTGCTCGTGAATGCAAATTTAAACTGAATTTTAGCATTTCATTGGATGTCCCAGCTTTAACCTAAATTGCAAATTGTTTTCAATGTATCCACATGCTTTGCAAATGAAGAGAAAAATGTGTCTATAATGCAGCAATAACCTCACTGACGATATAGACCAATTAACATGTAAAATTCACGCTGCATCAGAAACTACACGGTGAGTCTAAATAAAGAGCTCCGTAGTTTTTCTATGATGGATACATTCAGAACTCCAAAAATCGCTAAAATTGGTCAGCAGCAAAGCGTCACTCATGAATTTATTGGTTAGTGGCTTTGGCAACTTCGTGCCCACGTCTGGGCCAGAAGCAGGCATTTTGAACAATCTTTGTAACTGGTAATTGCAAAAAAAGAGATGTCATTTGGTCCTAAATTGACATTTTATTATTCACAGTTAAAGTTCAGTTAAAGTTAAAGCTAACACTTAAGGTGTGTTGGGCAATATAATAATCAACTTTGTCTGGTTATTTTATTCTGAAGGTCAACCTTTGGCAAATTTAAGGGCAAACATACTGAGCTCCCATTTGGCTTCCCATGGTGTATAATTAGACGACAGCATCGTATTGAAAAGTATTTTATTGCACAAAATGTTTGGGGTGTGGCCTTGCCGAGAATAACATCCGAACCAGTATTCTGTTGGTGATACCTGCCATCCAACACCAGTTTAAATCACTTCCGTGCAATCGGTGCTGGAATTAATTTGTGGTGCAATTATGTTAATTGAGTCAAATATTTACTTTGATAATTACTGCTGCTCAGCTTCTGTAGCTGGCTGTGCATCGTTTGCAGCCATCTGGTTGTAAAACCATCCGATACAGTGATTTGTGCTCCATACTGTAACATCCATACTGGCACATGGAGTCAAGAGAATAAAATGTGACACTGTTTAAGTGGTTTCTGGCTGAAGAGCAGGTTGGAAAGTCAGATATGACATAAATGTTATTAGCGTTGTCCTTGTAATGCCGTTATGCAGATATCAAAGAGAAAGGACGTGTCTCCTTGTGGTGTCTCTGTAGGTTACGGCTCATCCAGGACATGGTAGGTTTGTGTGCTTAAGTCAAAGGCAACTGGAATTTTTTTTTGGTTCTTGAAGATGCTGCATATTTTTTCAGTTCTTAAAGCTGATGAAGACAAGCTGATGACCTCACCTGTACTCCACTTAGCTCATGTGGCCCAAACCCTCACACCTTGACTCATGTGACCATAACAACTCACAGCTTGGCACTTGACATTAATGAGTCATCTTGGAACATGTCACCCAAACCACTCTTACCTTGGCGCCAGGTGACCCTAACAACCCACATCTTGACCCAGCTGACCTTAATGACCCATACCTTGACCAATGTGACCTTAATGACACACAACTAACACCTCAATTCACACTTTGGCTGTGCCAGTCTAACGACTCACACCTCGACTCAAGTGATCCTAACTACCCACCTCATGACTCAGGTAACCCCAACGACTAACATCTTGATTCACACCTCTGCTCAGATGACTCTAACAACTCACACCTTGACTCGAGTGACCCTAACGACCCACAGCTTGGCTAAGGTGACGCTAACAACTAACACCTTGATTAACACCTTGACTATTTAACCCTGATGACTCCCACCTTGGGTTATATGACCCTAACGGCTCTCACCTTGGCTCAGGTGACTCTAACAACTAACACCTTGAGTCATATATTGGCTATTTGACGCCAACAACTCTCTCCTTCCCACACCTTGGCTCACCTTGAAAAAACCTTTCAAATGTGAGCTGAGACACCTTCAAGACATCAAGTTGCCTTCCACTAAGGAACTAACACCATGATTCAGACCTCGGCTAATGTGACTCTAATAATTCATACTTTGAATAAGGTCACCTTAACAACACTTTCATTCACACCTTGGTTCAGGTAACATTAACACCTTGGCCTCTCTGACCCTAACAACCCACACCTTGGCTCACCTTGAAGAAACCTTTCAAATACAAGATGAAACATCTTCAAGATGTCCAGTTTCCTTCCACTAAAGCATCCAAAATTCTCATTTAATGTTCAACACACAATCCTTGTTACATCCAAATACAGAAACAATTTTTTTCAATGGCTTATTTTCATTATTTTTGTTTGCATTTAACTTTTAACACCCAAAATTCACTTGAATATAGATTCCAGCTACTCCACACATCACCACATTGCACTTATTCTTAATCACCTGGTACATGACTTTCAGACATGCCCTTATCGCAGTGTGAACAGAATATATCTCTGCTAAAATAAGAAGGATCCTCCCCACATTATATTATCTGATCCCTGATCCCTGGAGGATGCTGGTTTGTAGGTTTGGGATATCAGCAGGCGGATATTTCTGTTCACCTTCCGTTTGTAGATGATACGGGATGCCGAGGGATGAAGCAGGTCAGGAACAAACATCCAGGTGAGTTGCATCACATTACACAAGGAAACAAGAACTGGGAGACGGATATAAATCAACGCACAGGGTCTTTTCTGTTCATTTTTCCCAGTACTGTAGCCTGCAGTATTGATGTACAGTACCAGGATTATTATGGATTAAATTGGCTTTGAGTGTGTGAATTTGGGAAAGCTTTTCCACATCCAGCCTTATGGAGCCTGCCGGTTCTTATGTTGCTCCTGACCGAATCCCTGGCCAAAGTGGAGTATCTGTGACTCTCAGTCTTCTGATCTCCACCCTTCTTTTAACCAACACCACTAAGGAATTTGGAACGATTGTGATCTTTGTGTTTGCTCACCTACTAGAAACTCTCTGGTGCCTCATCATCATTGGAGTCTTTAGCTTTGACTGTTGCAAATGTTCCAAATTCTGAATTAATTTGCTTCAAAGTTGATTATAATTTGCTACAAAGATGATTATTTATTGTGGAAGCTTGTATTGATGTTGATACAGTTACAGTCCTAGTGTCCAGGAGCCTTCATGACTTCATTCATATAAATTCCAAGAGCTAAATTTACACCAAAACGAGGGTAAGAAGATTTAGTGTGTGATGAAAGTAAGAGATGGAAGGCATTCGCTTCTGTGTTTCAGCTCAAGCTGTGGGGAACGATGTGCAGGAACAGAAGTCAGCATTGTGAATCATAGAGGGCTCTGGCATGTCTCACTTGTTCTGTCATCTAGCATTCTTCAATCATTCTTAAGAAGAAATTTGTTCTTAAAACACACTTACACAGGTGTTGTGAAGATTCTGACATTTGACCATTCATTCATTCATTCATTCATTATCTGAACGGCTTTATCCCACATGGGGTCGCAAGTTGGGCAGGCGCCAACACACCACAGGGCGCACACACTCACACAGTCACAGCTTACGGGCCAATTTAGAGTCGCCAATTAACCTATAACATATGCCAGCGAACACAGGGAGAGCATGCAAACTCCACACAGAAAGGCCCTACAGTCGACCAAGGGATCCAATCCAGGACCTTCTTGCTGTGAGGCAGCAGCGCTAACCACTGCACCACCGTTCTAAGAATGTTTCTCAAGTTCGGTTTTTAAACAAATTTGTAATTTTGTATTCTATTAATTTGTATTCTATTAATCATTTTGCATTTACAGTTTGCACTGTTGAAACCTTAAAAGAACACCAGTTATATAACATTGCAGCAGAACCTTCATATGCCCTAATAGCAACCTTAGATGTGTAGATGTGTGACCGCCTTTACAACCGCAAATAACTCAAAGCATTAACACGCCTTTTGGATTTAGCAAGCTCATCACACGTTCATGGCGTTCCATATTTTCCACTTGGCTGTTCGTACCTCATCATCTGTTCACAGCTACTTTAACTCTGCTGCAATCCACTCGTAAGGTGTGTGAGGCGTTTCGCTAGCACCTCCACATGCTCCATCGGCCCCGACAGATGGAGACAAACGCTTTGGCCTGTTGCCACGACTACCCTCCTCCAAAATCCAGCTTCCCTCCGGACTGGTCCTCTGGCTGGTGGGAGGGAAAAAACAGCCCGGTTAACGACTGCAGAGGAATAAGTGGACTTTGACAGGGCTGGAAAATCCAGGTCCAGAACTTTTTTCCAACTGTTTGGACAAGGGCAAATGATTGAGCTAGTATGGCTGCCTATATACTGTCCAACTCAGCCTAAAAATCACAATAAGCTTGGTCTAAAACCCAAAAAAGTCCTAAATACATATAATACCAGTCAAAGGTTTTTGAACACCACAATACATATATTTTGACCACAAGTTTGGTCTCTGCACACCACTACAACAATTAATTCATAAAACTGAAGATTTTTTGAGTTATTGTTAAACAATGGAAAGGTGTTAAATGAACAACTGTAAAACAATATCTGAGTAAAAAGAAGCTTCCTTTTTAACATGGAAAGAAAATGTAACAGTGCATGTTTGATGGTGATGGCGTAATCACATTTTTGTGCTGTCCTTTCTACCTGCCACTTCAAATTGGAAAGTAAAGTTCACAGTCGGGTATTTAAAGCCACGTTTACACACAGCCAGGTATTTACAGAAACGGCTATTTCACCCCCTCTCCATTTTCAATAATATCCTTGTTCACACCAGATCATTTTCCAAAAAGTATTCATTTACATGAATCTGCATCAATACGCCATCAAGAGCTTTTATAAGCATACCAACCCTATAGGCGGCAGTGTAACGAGAAGCATAAAGCCATGTTAACCAATCATAATCCAGAAATAAACAAACCAACAAATGACACGACTTCCTGTTGCTATAACAATCAGCCAAACCCACTGTATACAAATGTCACGCAGCTGACGCTAATGCATTTTCTGTTGCATACTGAGACGTTTGAAAAGTTAAAACTCCATTTTCCTCGATCTACATGCAGACGTGAAAACAGAGTTTTCCAAAATCTCCACTTAGGCTGGAAGTTTCAGAAATAATCATTTTCAGTGAATTTAACCTCCGTTTTCGTATAAAGGAAAGGCAAAAATGTGTGGATATATCATCGTTTACCCAGATAGCCGATTGTGTGAATGTGGGGTTAAATATCACTATAAAGAATAAAAAGAGTGCTGTTAAATTCAGTGTTTGTAGATTCTTTTTTTTAACTACGAACGGAAAAAAAATTCAAGTACTAATTTAAAGTCCTTAAATTATATATGGAACTTATAAATGGAAATGGAAGTTAACACTGTAAATGTACCTGTTAGCAAAGAATTTTGAGTGTATTTTACTAAGTGACATGCAAATGTAGAAAATCTCTTAACTGGTAGTGTAGATACACCTTTTTTCTATCTTGTGCATCAAAATCTCGCAACTGTGAGGCGTTATCGTTAGGTGAAATTTGCATATCGTATGTTCATGGGATCCACATACCAATCCTTCCCTTAATGCTAACTGTCCGCATGAGCAGCTTCTTATGCTAATTCACGTCATGTAGACAGTTCATGTATGAAACGAGCGTTGAGATCAAAGCAGCAGACTCTCTCTTCAAAGCGTCCCGTACTGCTTCAGGGGAGTGTTATGTCCTGCTGAGCTTTGTAATGCTTTAAACCTGTTTGCTAATCATGTGGAACAAACGTTTAACAAGAACGCCCTCGAAATAAACCCACCATACACAGATATCCCAAGTCTCCCGGAAGTTCCGGGAGTCTCCCGCATATTGACAGCGGCTCCCTGATGCCCGCAAACCTCCCTGAAATGAGTTTTTGCAGGTTGGGATGCCTGCATACACCTTTTACCTGAAAACACATGTACGGTATGGTGGGTCTGTTCTTATAGAGAGCAAAAATGACTCTAAAGTAAGAGATGGATTTGCAAGACTTTGCGGAATTTGTTTGCAATGAACCTTGCAAAAACTTGCAAATATATTTTTGTGTGTGCCAAGATAAATTCTATTTACGATGGAAATCACTTTCGAAATGATAGTACTTTAGGTAGCATGACTACGTGGTAAAATAACCTCAATCATTTCTGAGAACATAGTTATTGTGATGACGAAGATAATCCTTATGATAACCCAACACAAACTGGATAACCAAAACCTAAATCAGAGACTGAATAACAAAACATCTGAACGGAATAGGGACTGAACTGACACAGGTAATACACATAACAGGGCTAGGTTAACGGAAAGGACCAATGAGACACAGAGACGGGACAAATGGCATGACTGACAAAACAAAAGACAAGGCAGAACAAAAAGAAACAGAACATTGGTGATCGCTTGGTGTCCACATGGAGAAAAGTCCAGAGGGATCTGCGGGCGTCTGTATTTGCTCCCTGTGAAGAGGTAACATTGATGGTCAGTTTACAGCATGAATGTAAAATATCCTAATTAATGTCAACATCAATCAGGTGTAGAACAACTAATGATAATATTGCCCAGCTCTGTAACCATGCATATTATAAGGTAAGGGCTGTGTGAAGCCTTGTTTATCATTCTCACAAAAAATAATTTGTCCAGTAATGCATTGATGTTCTTATCTCGTTACTGCATGCAGCTTTTTGCCCGCATTTGCATTTCTTGACCCAGCAAACAGCAAACTAGAAAAAAGTCGAGCCGTGAGTGTTTGTGACAACAGGCCTGCGGTTGTGTTTTCTTTTTTTCAGGAACACGCAGGATGCCTCCCAACTTGCTGGCTCGACAAACGCGAAGTCATGCTGGCTGGACAAACGCAAACTTACCAACATGAGCCATGGCCTTACCAACACAATCATTTTTTACATTATAACGCTGATAGTTTTTATCTAATAATGTGATCATTTTATATTTGTACATGTAATGTGATAATTTTCACATTATAATCATTTTCGTGTTATGTCATGTCAATTTTATTTTTATCACGCAACCATGTGTGGTCTGTGGGAAGCGTCTTTTATTTTTCACATTTTCCTAGCTTTGACATTATATTGTGTGATTCACATTGTAACGCAATCATTTTTTGTGTTATTTTGCCCAATAACGCATGAGGCTGTGTTGGCAAAGCTGAACCCAGTTTGGATTTATGAGTTCTGATATCAGTAAAACTATGTTATAACATGATCATAATGATATAAGTGATAAAGCTAAACCCAGTCTACATTTACAAATTCCGATTTCAAAGAAAGCACGAACAAGCTTTGCTTCTCGCCGGACTGAAAGGCGCTTTTTTTGGGGGTAAAAAATGTCAGGTCAGATGGGCTCAGTGCTTGCCGGTAAGGAGAACATCCTGCGGCGCTGATGTGCCAAAGCTGACCACAACAGATGGCTTTGGACAGGTAGGGCGGCGGCGGGTTTCGTTTGCTCCGAAGGTGACCCCCCACACCCATCATCATTGCCCCTCCCCCTTTCGGCCTGTCATTCCGCTTTCCCCTTGGCCTAAAAGTAATTGTGTGCAGGGAGGGGAAAGTTATTGACCTGAAAATGCTTTTGAATGTGTCGTTAAGGCAGTCGTTTATTCATTCATTCATTCAGTCATTCATTATCCGAACCGCTTAATACTGACCGATGTCGCCGGGAGGACCGGAGACTATCCCGGGAACTACGGGCACAAGGCGGGGACCAACCCTGGGCAGGCGCCAACACACTGCAGACCACACACTCACACAATCACACGCACATTCACACCATATGGTGCCAATTTAGAGCTGCCAATTAACCTATATTGCATGCTTTTGGACTGTGGGAGAAAACCGAACCCACACAAACATGGGGACAGCATGCAAAATCCACACAGAAAGACCCCTACGGCCTTATTCCGCGGGCAGTGCCTATTTCTAATACAAATCCTATGAGCTTCAGCGTTCAGAGCGCTAGGCACCTTCAGCGGGCAAAAAAACAAATGCTGAGAGAAATCTCTGAGAAAGCGCTCTAGAAGTGAGGTTTTGAGTGCTCTCAGTGGAAAAAAGTGTGTTTGGTGGACACAAGACCTAATAGAAGCCTCCAAAAGGCTCACATTTCCAACTTGACACACTCTCAGAATTTGCCGCGACCCAAACATAGGTTGAGAACCTGCAACTCATAGGTTAAGAACTTAGGCCTTTAGGCCTTAAAATTCAGAGTTGACCCAAAATACCACGCTCTGTATTTTCTCATTTTGGGACGGATGAGTTAAAAATAACACGTTCCTCTGCAAGTAGATGCTAGAAACAGGCCTGACCCACTTGAGAAGCCAGCTGTTTGAGACTTTTTTTCTTTCTCTCGTTTTCTACTTCCATTTTGCACGCTAACGTATTTTGCTTCCCTCGTTTCTCCAGTTCGTCTGCTCGTACTGCCGACTCAGTGGTTTCCAAACCTGGGATCAGCAGTGATTCGGATTGGATAAGAGAGAAAAAGGAGAGAAAAGCAAAAAAGCTTGTGTTTTAATTCAGACAAAAAAATCAGCCCCACCTAGCGTTGAAAGGGAAAACTGCAAAATCAGCTTTTAGAATGTATAGTAGCCTATTTATTAGAAATCTTGAGAAATATTTCTTCTAATCCACATTTTCTCTTTAAAATATTACTGTTGCAGAATGACAGATAAAAATATCATGTTAGTGATGAGGTCTGACTCCCCTGAATGAGAAATCCTATCTAACAATTCCAGATTTTTACAGCATTACTCCGTTTAGCAGTACTGCATTAGAGACATACCTACTGGTATTTTTGGAGAATAAAATTTATTTGCATGTCACTGTGCTGAAAACTAGTGTTGTAGTCCTTGAGACCGGTCTCAAGATCAGTTTTTGGAAGTCTCGGCCTTGTCTCGGACTTGGTCGTATTTGTATTCGGTCTTGTCATGGATAAAGAGGATTCGGGATTTTGTTGTAAGACCAGCCGAGACCACAACTCTGAGAATGTTACTATTATAACTCTTTGAGACTGACGCAGACGTTTGCGTTGTTTATTAAGTAGTGTTTTATTATCTCAGAATCCCTTTAACTTACAGAAACCACACACACATACCGTCAGAATCTCTCACTTTGAACCTTACAGGACATTATATTCATTTCTCTGTATGGGAAATTATTTTTGAATAATTCCATACACACAAACTGAAGCAATTGCGTAAAAGGCATTAATTACATTATTCGCTATGTAAACATACGCGTTAGGCTCGCGAGTCTCATGTGGAACGCCATCGTGCGCAAAAACGGACTTATCTTCCAGAAAGGCCAAAAGCAGCTCATTTTACAGGCCAAAATGATTCCAAATCAGCTCCGAATTACCCAAAGGTTTAGTATTTCTTCATTTTCAATTGATCAGATTTTTTTCCCCATTTTATAATGTTTGAGAGGATTCAATGTGGAAATTATAAATATAGAAAAATGCATTGTTTGCTATAAAATAATGTTATTCTGTATCTAGGTGGATACCAAATGGATAAAGAAGTGTTTCCGCCTGGAACTAACCTTATTTTTCTCGAGTGTGCATGTATTCCGTATTCTGCAGTGGAATACATTTTACCTTCCCAACACTGTGTGTAATGAGATATTAGGTAATAGTAAGGTAATTAATATTTTATGGGCTCAGTTTTGATCACGGATTTGCTTCTGCAACGTGTTTCCTATTAAAAGAATGCAGGGGGACGAGGCTGGGGAAAAGGCAGCTTACTGATGATAGCGTTTTTGAAAAGATAGTGGATTTTAGCGTCAGTATTGTAGGAGTGTCTCCACCTGCTGCACCTGCGGACGTGAGGCTGATGGGTTAACTTTACACGTCCTACAGACTGTCAACCTCCCCAGCCATCAATCTGCACTCATCTCAGACTCACTCCATCTCTCTTCTTCTTATCTTTCCACTCTCTCTTCTCTGTCAGATCTACTAATGCTCAAACAAAAAGCGGGTGTCTGGCGTCACATAACACACACTTTAGACAAAATTTAGACAACATGGGGATAAGCGTGAGAACTGTTTGACAAAGGTTTATATAAATCTAGTAATAACTTTTAATTTATTGTGTCCCTATTCCTTCTTATTGCAAATTTTAATATTTCTAATATTTAAATTTTCACACTTTGGGAAGCATGGCCTGGGTTTTCTCCTGATGCTCCGGTCAACGTTTGCCAGAATTATAGGCAAAGCTACAAAGCTCCCTTTTTTGACTCACAGTGTACCAGAAGGACAGCAGACAAGAGTCAAGCTCACAAATAAAGACATTTAAAAGGGAAATAAGGTTTCACTTGATGTCCTGCATTATTACGACTGAAAAGACCCCGTGTTTACTTGCCGCTTTTATATTGCTTTTTAGTGGATGATAATAAGAATATTTGAAAGTTCTGGTTCTGGGGAGCGACAAAGTAGCTCTCACTGAAATATTCAGATGACTCCAGGGACTGTAGCAACGCACTGCACTTGATTTCATCTGGATACGAAATTAGGGCATGCAATTTTATGATGGCTTGTTTTTGTTATAAATAATAAAGCATATTAGAGATGGAATGAAGTCTCAAATATCATGGTTTATGGCAAATAACGCTCCGCAATTGGCTTTTCTCATTGCACTAAATGAAGAAAGTCTGATGGTTTTTATTACAAAGTGCAAAAAGTTGTTGAGAAAATGTTTGATTAAAAAACATTTTAAAGGGTCACACAATCTAGTTTTTCCAGCCTTCAAACTATATTTTTAAGATCATTCTGATAGTACATCAATTCACAATAGGTTCAGTTACACTTTCGTCATCACTTGAGAGAGTCTGTATCGCCTGCACTGGCACTATGTAACTTTGGGTTTCGGGTAGGACCCTCGCCACAAAAAGAACTACAACATTTGACTGCTTTATGGCATACATCACATCCCCCTCTCCCTTCAAAAGACGAGGCAGGTAAACAAAGTTACGAACTAACGAAAGCTAGAAATAGTATAGCTGTCATGGCTGAAGCAGCAAGGAAGAGGGTAAGAGCGCTGTCAGAAAAGACAAAGAAAAAAAAGCGGGAGAGCGATTAAGTATAAGCCTGGACTAGGGTGAATATTGGCCCGCTTGCATGTGCTGAAAGAGGAGGAGCGATGGTCACCTGCCGCTGTTACTGTTGGAGTAGTAAGTATAAATTCTTTGCTTACCATCTGCATTTGAGCTTGCTGTGTGTCAGGCTGTGTTATTAAAGTCATAGCCCTGTCCATATATTAATTCAAGTAGTAGCCCACAGCAATTCATCGAGCTAGTCGCTAACATGCTAGCTAGTTGTCGGTAGTTAGCATGCTAGTTATCGCTGTTCTTATTTTGAACCGAGAACATTGAATAATACAATTATGAACAAAAGCATCTTATGTGCAACTAGATGACGGTAGAGCATGGGTGTTATTTCCGTCATCAACTGTATTTCTCCAAGTAACAAACGGCTCAGATGCATCTCTGGTTAATGCTAACTGATTTTTCAACCTTGCAGATCGATCTACGATGTGCTGAATTACAATATGGATAATAACATTAATAATAATCAATAATTTATTACATTAATTAATAATCACCACTGCATTACAGTAGGACTATAGTCTATTTCCACAATGGGCAATCAGTTATAGGGCAGACTGAGATGAAAACCAAAACACTATCTTTTCCTTTGTCATTTTTAATGGAGTTAGCTTTTGTTCACATTAGTTGTCCTGCTTCAGGAAGTTGGCTTGCCAACAAATGCATGTGTATTGCTACGAGACAGATTTTAGGACAGTTGTTACAGGCAGTTGTTACCATTTCTCATCTGAAGGAGGACCCTGCGAGCCTGTTCCTTTAAGATTCCCAACTGTCAAACCAAATTTGAAAATGTCAAATACAATACTGATAAATCTTAAGAGTTAAAATCGGACTTAGTGATCAGAATATGATCATTACCTAACTATTACATTACATATTATATTATAAAAAAGGAGCTTGGATGTAATCAGTTACTTTTAATTAGACTTAGCTTGTAGCATAAAAAGCTACCGTTTATTTGGACAGATTTGAGATTAAATCCCAAACGAGCAGTTACACTAGCAGTGTGAATGCCTTTTAACGTCCAACAGTCCACAAATTAACATTTCAGTCTCGCTAACCAGAACTCATTTCACCAAAAATCATCTTATCCTGAATAGGATTAAGTGGTTTGGCTTAATGAATGAATAAACGAACGAACGAACGAATGTCTCATCATCGTCTTGGGTAAAAAAGGTCAGTCACGAGCATTTTTTGTGAGCGGAATTAACACTGCAGGAGGAAGCTTTTGCAAATGAAAACAGATTGTAAAATATCCAGCTGGGTAACTGATCCTCTATGTAATTTCAAATCCAATTTGGACCAGAGCTCATAAAGGATGAGGAACAATACAAAACAAACCGCAGGCCATATCTCTCAAAGAGTTAAAGTGTTTCCGAATAGCTGCATATTGTCACGTCTGGCCCGAATAACGTGGAGCAGGCAGACAGGCCCGAGTAGCGTGACCTCATGCGACCTTACCGACCCAAACGGCCGCCGAAAAGATGCGTCTGGAGTCGGGTTAACGTTCGCCTAAACAAACATTGCATCCGACAGCTTTACAACACCGCCCCAAGGTGGAGAGAGAGAGTGAGGGAGAGAGAATGAGGCGAGTGCTCGGCCCTGTTGCTATTACGGTCCGGTTCAATTTAATTCCCCTGTAGCCCAAAAATAAAATTCCTGATAAGAGATATTACATTATTAATGCGATCTAGCACATCAAGATGGCTCTTCTAAAGGAGAGCGAGAGAGGGATGAGGGAATGAGAGAGAGAAAGCCAAAGAGAGAAGGATGAGGTGGAGAGAGAGAGAGAGAGAGAGAGAGAGAGAGAGAGACAAGGAAGTGAGAGAGAAATCAATGAAGAAGAGAGGAATAGAGAGAGGGAGAGAGAGAGACAGAGAAATGAGGGAGAGAGAGTGATGAAGGAAAGAGGGAGACAGCAGGGATGAGGTACAGGTAGAGAGAGGGGGAGAGAGAGAGAGAGAGAGAGAGAGAGAGAGAGAGAGAGAGAGAAGGCAATAAAAGGGAGAGAGAAGGAGAGGGAGTGAGAAAGAGAAATTTATATGTAGACAGAGAGATCAGAGAGAGAGAGAGAGCAATTAGAGAGAGAGGGATGAGGAAGAGATAGAGGGCGAGAGAAAGGATAGGGAGAGAGACAGCAATGAGAGGGGGTGAGGAAGAGAGAGAGAGGAGAGGATGAGAGAAAGAAGTAAGAGAGAGAGAAAGCAATGAAGGAGAGAGGAATAATGGAGAGAGAGAGATTAAGGGCATAGAGCAACAAGCGAGAGAGGGATGAGGGAGAGTAAGAAAAGGAGGGGGGGATACGAGGAAGTGAGAGTTTACATGGTCAACATGGTTTTGCAGGTTTTGAGAAAATACATTCTTTTTCAAAATTCTATGCACTTGTTGTAAACTGCATTCTGTTACAAGACTCTCCCCCACTCTGTACAGCATGTGTACGTGTCAGAGAGTGTGCAAAATTACCGGCAAACCAAAAGTGTGTTCAAACGAAGTGTTGTCCCCCGAAAACCCGGAAGTGGATTCAGCTGGACCTGCAGCAGCACACTGAGCTGTTGTGTTTGGATGTGTACTTCAGTATGCACTAAATGTTTTATGAGTTTTCAAGGGCAGAATGGAAAATTCACAAGACGCTCACACACACTCCACTGCACTGGTGCTGTTCCGGTGCCGGTTCCCAATTTCAATTTGGAGTCACGTTTTTCAACTGAAAATAAGGGTGCTGGAACTGGCTTCAGATGTTGCAAACAAACTAATGAAGGCACTTTATGATTTCAGTGGAGTATTTCTTGTAAGTATTTAAATACCTCTTGAATACCATTCCTTATTTTGTTTTATTTTAGTTAATTTTAATCTTATATAGTCTTATGTAAATAATTTATTCTATTTTCATTTTAGTATGCACTAATTTTATTTTTGTCACGTTGGGTGTCGGCATGACACAAGGCGAGGTCATGATGCAAGCCATTTATTAAACAGATAGTAAAACACATAAAACAAAAACCGGCACAAGGGCCACAACACAAAACAAACTCCACACTTGAAAATCAAACAACACAAACGAACACCAACAGAAGCGAGAGACACAAACCTACAGAAACTTCACGAGACACTAACCAAATCAACAGCACGCCGACATATGGAGGGTAGAGTGAGAGTGGACCAACAAGAAACACTGGGAAAGACTGACCTTAAATACTCACACACAAACAAGGGGCTGGACCAATGAGACAAAGGGGAACCAACAGGAACACGAGCACAAACAAGCAAAGGAGGGATAACCAATGGGACAGCGGGGGCTGGACGAAAACAAACAACACCCAGGTGCAAGGACTAACACACAGTGATCATCCAATAAGACACAATGGGAAGGTGAGACATCGACATTGATAGACAGAAGACTCAATACAGTACACGCAACATGGCCGAACACACTAGACACAACAGACACAAAATGGCCGACCACACTATACACAAATAACACAAAATGGCTGGACACACTATATACAAAATGGCTGACTTTTCCTGCTGCCTTTCCACAGTCCGGCGGGGGTCATGACAATTTTAGTCTATCTCAATCTTTTTCTAATTTTATTATTTATCTTATTTTATTTTTATTTTATTCTGCACCCATTTTATTTCAGTTAAACTAATCCTGTGTTTATTTTTTAGAATGATTTTTTAAAAGTCTTTAACTTTGTAACTTATAACTTGCAGTTGTACATCTATAAATCTGTTCAGATCTGTATTCTACTTCCAAGTTTATATATTAGAGGTGTGAACCTTTACTGGTCTCACAGTTCGATGTGATTATGATTATTAGGTCAATGAACGATTCGATACAATATCTCGATGTATCACGATGCATCCCATCAGGTTTTCTACATTACTTCATATTGCACGCAGGTTGGTCAGCCATAGTTACTACCGGGATGTTCTTTTAAACTTGAATTTTTGTGCCGTAGTCAGAAACTGTCATGCAATGTCATGTTATAATTCCGAGGTTTTCAGCTGCTTCTGTCCCAGGCACTACTACTCAGACTAAGCAGTATCTTTTTAGATATTTGCATTCAATTCATTATTCATAAAGATGCCCAAATCATCTAGAAATGTTTAGAAAAATGAAAAAAGGAATAATTAAAAATATATAATATCAGTAGTAAACATGGATTGCATGTCACGGATCATCTGTAATGCTGCCGTGGACCACTAACCTCCGTTATAATTGATATATCAGCTGCCACTGCATCGAAGCAGAATCGTCCACGTCTGCTTCGCGACGCTTCGATTATGCAATTAATTTTAACACCCCTTTTATTTCTTTTTCTTTTCCTTTTTTTTCTCTCCATATTTTATCTTTTTAACTTCCTTGTTTTACTTTTTTAAAACTTTTCCATGGTTGCATAGTCAAAGAACGAGAGGCTCAGGATACATTTTACATGCATGTTGTACCTGTATAGCTATGCACATGACAAATAAAGAATCTTGAATTTTACTATCCGCCAATTTTATTTTCTAGTTAATTCTATTTTAATTCAATATTGAACATATTTTACTTTTGTTCATCTTATGCTATTTGTATTTTATTCAGCTTAAGCAATAGTGGTACTTTCGTGTGCAGTATCTGAAGGAGCTCTAAATTCAGGGGTAGCTTAAAATATTTAAAAACAATGTCTTGCTTTCTTAGGGTTTCTACCAGTCATGTGCTTCAGGCAGATGACATCGGTACAGTTGTTTTATTTGCTGCCGTGCTGAATAAAAACATTCATAGCCTTTTTAACACACTTTATTAATACACTGAAATGTGTACAGTGTAAACCAGGGTAGCCATTTGAAAGTAAAATATTATTTGTCATTGTGAACACACCTCAGCACAGCACACACTGCACCACAACCAAATGTTACCTCTGCATTTAACCCATCCGTGAAGGACCAGTGAGCAGCTGACATGGGCAGCGCATGTGGAGTAGTGCTTGGGTACGTTACTTTGCTCATGAGTACTTCAATGGTACCTTTTCCGTTCCAGGAACCTATAGGTCACGAGGCGAATGCCCTAACCGTTACACTACCAACTTGAAACTTTAAACTTCAGTACTTTTGCTTCAGTAGTTTTATAAAAGTAACTCTCACACATGCTTTTTATAACTACGTTGTGCCTCCTCCACATTCAACTTCTTTAATGGAGAGCAAGAAGAGACATTTCGAGACGTCACTAACGACATGACGTTCCTAAAACTGACCCAGGGGCGCTTATTCCCTTCTATTTCGGCACATCTCATTTGGAGACGTCCACAGTTCTTCTTTTCGAATTTGTCTGAGGTGCTGAGGCCCTCAAAACGACCCAAACGAGAGAGATTTTTATCGTCCCTCAGGTCAACGCCGGCCCTCGGCCCCGAGCCTTTATTTACGCAATTATGTCAACATTCACATCTGTAGCCTTCAGTATGAGCGCACTTTTTAAATTGCACGCGTAGCGAGAGGCCATTACCGAGGGTCTCGCGAGGAGCTTGTTTGTTAAGTCTCATTTCTGGGGCACAAAATTGCTGCTTTTGCTATTTGGGGGAAAAAAAGGAGTGCAACTTTGTTTTTGCGAGAGGTCAGAGACTCTGGCCTTTCCCTGCGGCGTTCTCCTGCTGCTATAACAAAAAATGTATTTGGAGTGGGGGGTTTGGGGGAGGAAGAGAGAGGGATAAAAAAGCCGAATGTAATAATAGCAGCACGGAATAATGAATATTTTAATTTGGCCACGCTTGGAACAACCAGAGCGCTGAGTATAGACCACACGACGGCTTAATTAAAGTGGGAATAACAGCGTTTAAAAAGAACGCAGAGTTTAAAAAGCGGCTCTGGAAAAATTGCTTAGTTCACATTTAAGAGAGGAGATGAGCTTTCGCTCCGTCATAAGGGGTTTTGGAGGGGGGTTTGGAAGAGTGGGGGGGAAGCAATTACGTGCTTAATGGATTTGAGAGTAATAGCGTGATGTGCGTCTGCAGGGAGCTGCTGATTAGCAAAGGGGCGAAAAGGCGATACGACAGAGTTTGTTGTCCTTTAAAATAGGAGAGCAAACTCTGATATAAGTCATTATGAACTCTTAAAGATGATCAGCAATTTAATCTTGTAATAAAAACCGAGGCACCCACGTGCCTTGATTGCGATATTAGCGCCTCCTACAGGCACAGCAAAATTAGAGCTGAGGCGATACACTGAGTACATATATATATATATATATATATATATATATATATATATATATATATATATATATATATATATGTATATATATATATATATATATATATATATATAAACTTCATTTATATATATATTTTATTTATGTGTATATCACTTTTCATTTTATGCCTCTCATATCGACTCATTACTTATGTAGATGAGTGAGCATTTTTCCTATTTTCATTTTAATTCATACACATTTTCAAAAGGTATAGATGCAACTAAAGTATAATTTTTTTCCCCCAAGTTATAACAGGTCTATGAACTCCACTAAACACTGCTCTGAAGTAGTTTTGGTGTAAATACCTCTCAGATTAGGCATTTTCACCTGCTTTTACCCCTCTGTTTCAGTCCTTTTCAGAACAGGCTGTTTCTCATAAGTATTCCTAAATGCAAATGAGCCGCTGCTGCCCACACGCCCCACTCGGAACTGGGTGTAGTGTAGACAGCACAGCGAGAATTTACCTCATGTGAAATAAATGGTACTAACAGACCACCCATACAGCCTATTCAACACAACACTCCGCCCATTGAAGCCTAACATTCGATTCTCGCTAGTAACTTGAAAAACGGTAATGAGATGGAAGCGCTAGCAGTTCCAACTAGTGGCGGAGCTTCTCAGATAGGAGGGTGGAGTTATTCAAATGTCCCCTACTGTGAAGTACAAGTAGGGGAGAAATCTAAGCATACGATTTCTGATATTCGTAAATTATTTCCCTATGCCCTGATTGGCCATTTTTCTATCAAACGTTACAGTGTGTGTAGAGGCAGTACAGTTAACAAATAAATGTCAAAGAACTAGAAAAAGTGTTTTTTTTTTTGGATAATATGGATAAAATTTTGACCTCTGAAACAAATATTGAAAAATCATGTTTTTAGGGTTTGGTTTTATGTTTTAATGTGATAAATGAATGAACAAATGATTTGGGAAGTGTGGCAGGAGCACTTGGAAATACGCTGAGAGAAGTGTTTAACTTCTAATGCCTCTTAAGAGATCACTCTCAGGAGAAAAAAAAGTACAAAATTGTACTGTCTCGTGCCAGTAGCTTCAGTGGTACATGAAGCTCAAGTCAGAAGGAATATTTAGCTTGTAAGGGAACAATTTATACAATTAATGTATAATGAAATTTATACACTAGAGAACCAACAAAAAACAACTTTTAACACACATATATTAGCCATATTTAGAACATTATCTGAAGGATGTTTAAGAAAGAAATCTGAATTTTAAGCAAAAATGCAATACATTTAGATTCTTTGCCCAAAAATGAAAGGTCGTTTACAGGTTATTTAGCACCCAATTCAACGCAAACCCCAAAGGTGAGATCCCCGGCTATGCCAGACCAACCGAAGAGCCTCAATATTGTTATGTTTAGTTGAGATTCTGACTTAGGGCATTCAATCATAATCTCTGAGATGGTAGCTTTGCATCAGCGGCTCCTCAGCCAAGCGCACAAACCTGTGAATCCCCTTGTACTGAGCAGGATTATTAGTGCAATAACACAGCATCAGTAGGTCAGTCTAACCTGTCTCACAACAGTCTAAACCCAGTCATGTTCCTGTTGGTGGGTGAACAATCCAATGTTTGGAAGAGACAACATCGAAGGATCAAAAACAATGTTGCTATGAACACTTGGCTGCCATAAGCCAGTTATGCCTGTGCTAACTTTTCTGACATCTCCTGCTCAAAACCCAAAATCATGGAAGCCCCCATGATGTAGCTAAAAATATTTAATGTAGTTCTGACAATGTTTTACAACATTCCTAACATTTCTCTCTTAACGTTTCTACAAGGTTTCTGCAATGTTTACACAAAGGTTTGCTGGTGTTCCTAGCATTTCTAGAAGGTTTTGTAAAATGTTTCCACAAAGTTTGTAAAAACCTTTCTGCATCTTTGTACAACTTGAATAAGTGAGTACAACTCCTCTGCAATGTTTCTGCAAGGGTTGTACAACTTTTCAGCAACGTTTTTAGAAGGTTTGTACAAGATTCTCACAAGGCTTGTTCAAGCTCTGCAGAAGCTTGTACAATTTTTCACAATGTTTTTACAGTGTTTTGTGCAATGTTTCAACATGGTTTACTGCTTGTTGCTGCAATGTTTGAGAATTAGCTACTCTGTTTATTTACATGAAGGGCTGCATCACTGGAGATAATATTCAGTAAACAGAAGTGAGTTTAATCACCATGCAGCTAATTCTCTACTGCCAGTCCTGGTCTCATTGAGATTATAAATATTCTGCTGCAGGAAAATCTTTTATGCAAACACAGTCTACATGATACGGTAGCAGTGAGCTGGGCCAACTAGTTAATGTGGCGTACACTTCGAGATACTGAGGTTGGCGTTGGGTGGCCGACATAAAATAAATGGGTCGAGTACAACTGTAACATGACTTTCATGCTCTATTACTGCTATCAAAATTACAGGGTCCAGTATGGGTTTTTTTTTCTCCGCCACTTCTTGAAACGTGGTGAGGCAGGCTTCAATTTGCTAACAAAGTGCAGGGTGTTTGCTCTAACACCCAACACCAAACCGCACAACCATCAATTAGCGGACCGGGGCGGTGAGCCAGAAGAGTCGTAAAAAAGGGTGAAAAATAGCGACATCAGTGTTCACATTGCCCTTCGATATTTTCTGGTATGTAGTGCTACGAACACACAAATTGAGATCACATTAGAGATCAGCAAAGGGATCTTATATGTGCCTTCGTTCCCTGACCTCTAATAAAAAATGCTTCATCAAAATATTCTTCTTCACTTTTTACTACGCTTCCACAGATATATAGTGAGCCATTCGCGGCTTAAAATATTCAGCTCATTGAAGAGAGATGTGCCCAAATGCATCCCTCTTTTTCTTTTTTTTACCTTGTTTCTCCTCAAATGAAGTTAAAAAATTGATCAGATTTTGCTATTGACTGTAAGGAAGCGTTCACTGTCTGACACCATTCTGATCTGTTCATCCACTTTGGTACTACTCTATTGCTCCTTTTTTATTTCTTTTAACCCTTTTCACCCCTTCAACCCTTTCTTTCTTATCAGCACAAATCAATCACACGATTCTGAACGAAATCATTCTAAACTGGCCGTTTAGGTTCTTCTTTCTTCTAATGCAACTTTTAGGTCATTGTATTTCCAATAGTCATTGGTGTATAGAGATGAAATCTATACTTAAAAAAAGAGTGATATGTAAGAAATGTATATCAAGTAATCATAAAATGAACTTAACATGTCACTAGAGATTAAAGTCATGCTAATTTGTACCAGTTTTAGCCACAGTGGTACCTGTATTTTTGATAAAGTAACAAATGTTTAAAAAGAAAATGTTCAGCATTAGAGTGCTACTTCAGTAAAGTACTAAAGCATCTGATATGAACAATACTTAAGTACTAGAAGTATTTTGCTGGTATTAAAAGTTAGACAAGTCACATGCTGTAGATGTGGAGTGGAAGGATGAGGGAGGATGGAGGCAAACGTTGACTAAACTTACAAATGTTTATTTAAACCAAACATAGAAAATAATCGTTAAGCTAACCAATTAGTTAAAATGAACAGATAAAGGGACCAGTCTTCCACCTAGCATGACAATAGCCAGAAACCAAGACAAAAAAGCCAAGTAGGAGCAGCTAAATAAGCAACAGGTAGCACAAATGACAAGCAACAAGCAAACTGGGACGGAAATTGGAACTATTCGGATTAATCAGAGATAAACAATAACAATAAAAATCAGCTTAAATAATAACTCGACTTAGTAAAACTACGTGCTTTTTTGCTCATTGTCAAAATCAATGCCAAATCTCAAATCCTTTCATTCCAAAAAATGGCAAGGCAGACTGCTTCTTACTCGGCGGGCAAATATTGCTTGGGAATTAAAAACCTGACATTAGAGCAGCACTAAAGTAAAGAGTGGAGGTTGCATGTGAGAAGTACTAAAAATAATACTGAAGTACAGTAATAGTAAATTACTAGTCTACTACGAGGAATTATCCAGTCATTAACCTGTGAATAGATGAAACTGTGTTTTGAGAGTCATGACCAGGAATTACAAAATAGGCGCTTTTGATGATTCGTCGAACTTAAATTCTGAGAATCTATTGTTTCTCAGCAGAAACTTTCAAAATGGAAATGTGAGAATCTGTAAAGTCCGCCTGACCGCTTGAGTATTATCTCCATTTCTCACAGCGGGCTTCGTGTCTATTGGACGACGCCTAACGCCTTATTTTTTTGTTGACTGCATTACTCTGCAAAGAGTCCAAGTCTTTCAATTTAGTCTATCCAAGATCGTCAGCGCCAACCGAGTGTGACAGCTCCCGCTTTTCTCACAGTGCTGACTCAGGCTTCTCACTGTGCCAACTCTCCGACTGGACAAGTTATTTCTCAAGCGAGGATATTGCAAATTTTTTCTATTTTACATCGAAGACCGAGAATCTGGTCTGTTTTTCAAATTACACTGTGAAATGATTAGACATTACAAGTCATATTAGCATTAAGCCTTTCATTTTACTTGAACTTAAATGGTAATTTTTCACAATTATGACTTATTTTATGAGTTTTTATGGCTATATTTAACAGTGAATGGCACATGAACTGTGCACTGAAAATATTGAAATTACAAAATTGAAATAGCCATATATTGTGGTTCTTTCCAGAAATATACATCTCACAGATGTAGAGGCGCGGTTAATTGGCGTAGCAGTGGGGTGTTAGCCCGTGATCCAGAAGGTCGCCAGGTTTTGAATCCAGGGCCAGTAAAAGTTACACCACTGAGGTACTCATGAGCAAAGTACTGTCCTCAAGCATGGCTCCCCAGTATTTATTAGCTGCCCCTTTCTTCCCTTCATGGATGGGTTAAATGCAGAGGTCACATTTTGTTGTGGTGTGCGTGCTGTGTTGTGTTCAATGACAAATAATCATTCACTTTTTCGCTTAAGGCATCATTTAACACACAGAGAATTTGAAGTTCTCGTGAATCCCCAAACGAGGATTTCTTACAGAGAACAACACAAAGCTACAACTAGCCTTAAAATAGTGAGTTGAGGAACAAAGAAACATTAATATCCCAGTAAGAACACAAAACTAACATTAACATGATCAATATGTGTAATTTGGGCTATTATTGTAATCCCTCTGACGTTAATTGAGGCTAGCATGCAATGCTATCAAAATGTTGTCTATCGGCTAACATTGCAAGAGACTAAGCACTGTTAGCTATATTGCTGGTTAGCCAACGTTAGCAATTAGCTAGCTAGTTTGCCGACACCGGTAAGAAGTGGAAACAAATATTACATCAACGGAGGACAAACCAATGCGTCTGCGGCACGGTTGAATATCCTACTTATCACTAAATGCTGGTTGAAAGGCTTTACATAAAACTTCATAAAATCACTCACCATGTTGTGTTGAAGATCGCTTATCCACTGTGAAGGGGAATTAGAACTTCATCTCAACCATCTCTTCAGAATGTGACACTAAGCCTCCCGGTAGGCGTGTTATGTATCTTGAGATGATCAATTATAGATGAATCCTACTGGACTTTTTGAGTCCTGTAGGACTGAACCTTAACACCTTTAGGCCTCATTCACATGGACGTCTGAACCAGGCGTTTTTCTGGCGTTCGGCAACAGGTGGCGCCAACTGAACTTTCTGCTCATTGGGCAAATTAAACGCATCCCACCGAGCAGCACCGGTAAAATGACTGCTGGCGTTACGGGTGGCATCAAATAACGCTACGTTTTCAAATCCCCTTGACGGGGAAAGAAGCGCTGCTATTGTGAAACGCCAGTGAAAAGCGCCAATTAAACGCAGCTACAAAAGCGCAGCAAAAAGCAGCGTGTAAGCGTTCAGGCAGCGTTCATTTAAATACCAATAATGGGCCGAGGCCTTAGGGGACAAAAATATTTCTTGGAATCTTACTGCAATGGTGAAATCCTCGGTTTGCAGTCCTGTTGAACCTAATGAATTTTTTAAAATCCAATAGAATAATCAGTATCTCAAATTCCCTTAGCTTTTTTTTTTCATGGGTTTGGCAAACTTGGCGTTCAATTTGTTGCAAACTGTGGGTTGCAGAATATATTGCCACAAAGTTTGCTATTTATTCCATCAATTTACCGAAAACAGTTTATTGTTAGTAATGGCAAATGACAAATATTTCTGGAATTGCATATTGCCAAGGTTAACGGAAACTGTTTTGCAAGTCTAAATCTTGTAAGGGTTAGTTTGGCTTTTTATAGGTACGGCTTACAGTTTTAAGTTAATCTGCCATCTTCACATTTTCATTTCTGCAAACTGACTGTGAAACCTAAGTGGTTACAGGCTGGGCGGCGGTCTTTTATACAAACTAAAAAAAGGGCCCTCTTGGGGGCGGCCAAACGCTGACTAATATTTACTGGAAGAGAGTTGTGAGTGGCCTTCGTAGGCAGTGCCAGCTTTCTACGTCAAAGGACTCATGAATTATGGCTCTATGCTGTGATGTAGAGTTCACTTACTGTGCTGCTGTTCTCCCAACCTGCAGACATCTGTCAAAAACGAGAACCTGCTATTTATAAAGCAGTGCAATATGACAGTCAGTCATCATGAAGACTATTTTTACAGCTATGGCGTTTTTGGAAGAGTTATACGTATTGATTTTGGAGGGGAAGGCTTCTGAGTGGAAGCCTTTGTCAATGCTTGATCCAACAAATATGTCATTCCTTCTGGTTTCAGTGGGAAAAAACCTTTCCTGTAATGATTTGATCAATTAATCATATTAACATTAGGGCTGGGTGCCTTTCATCTGGAATAATATCGATTCTCCAGTACACAGGTGTTAGAGTGCTGATACTTAGCAGTACTTCATTTAGGTACATACAGGTCTGTAATACCTGGTTTCTATCATCATAAAAAACAAGGTAATAATAAATAAGCCCCAAACTAATTTCACGTTTCTTATGTTACAACTACAATATAAATTTATTACAGTTGTAATTAAAATATCCCAAAGCTGCAGGGGTGATTCTCGGTGCAGGCGCTGTAGTTGCGGCTGTAACTTTAGATCCTGTGTCACCAAACACGTTTTGTGCTGAGTGGTCAAACCTCACTTCCAGAAGCGTTTTTCTCGCTAGCCTTGTTGCTAAAGTTCTGGCGTCATTAGGCACTTCCGGCGTTAGTTCTATTTCATGTAAACGTTATCGCAGAGACATGAAGGCGCGTTGCGCTCTGAATGCTGGCTCATAGGATTTGTATTAAAAATAGGCGCTGCCAGCGAAAAATCAATCACTGCACACTCATCCGCCCGTAAATATATTTTACGTTTAATGAGATGTTTCCTCATTTGCATAGCAAATGTTATGTCATACTGTCTGTGCCAGTTTTAGTGCAGTTTCTCCACACTTGCGCTTTCTTCCCCGGCAACTGTTGTCATGGTAAACAAAAGCAGGCACCACAATGAATAAATGTAACTGCAGCAAATCACTGTCATTTCTATTGCTGCTGTAAATGTAGTGCTTTGAAAGCGCTCACATAACTGATGCCTCCTAAAATGCCGAACTTTCGGTACCCAACCCTAGATAACATACGTAAAATTGGCTGTTAATGACTAGACTTTTAACTTTTAATTTTAACTTTTATCAGTTTTCATGTTGATTATGTTTAAGAATGACACAGGAACATAAGAACTTTGCAAACATGCAAAACAATTTGCAAAAGAGTGCTCTTCAGTTTCAGCGTTCATTCATTCCATCCCAGCTTTCAGTTTTCAGTTTCTTATATTTGACACATCACAGAAAGAGATGCATTGCATACAATATGTAACTGCACAGAGAAACAGGTATGACAACTCGTCCATTTCACCCGAGACTCTTTTTAAGCCCTGACACAAAAGCAGACCAGGTCCTAAAGCAACAGCAGATGAAACTGGAGCCTCTTTGCTGCCGCCTCTAAAATCCACTCAAGCTGAAGTTAAAAGATTATTTCAGGTACAATACATCTCTCATAGTCAATTGGTGTCCTTGTAGAGAACACAAGCAGGAGGAAGGATGGAGGGAAAGAGTGGAGAGGTGGGCGAGGCCAAGTTTCTGCTCCGGTCCGGCAATGTACACACACATGAATAAATAAAGATGGCAGCTGAATCTGCTGTATCATTCATTTATTTGTTTATCTGTATAAAACCAAAATCCAATGTTTGTTTTAAGATTCACCTGCAAAATCTAAGAAAAAATGAATAACAGGTTGTTTCAGTTTCTGGACTGCATACATAAAACATTGACAAAATGCCGCTGCAACACAATGTCACCAACATGGCTGTGGAGATTAATCTCTTTATTTATCCATTTAATAGAATGTCCCATTTATATATAACTGAGCATGTAATTTCCATTTCAAGCATTGATGGAAATACACATTCTACACTTCAACCACTTACTACATGCTGTTTGTGCTAAAACAAAGAAAATTTCAGCATTCAACAGTCAGCATTATTGTGCCTAGCCTCGTTCAGAAATTGATCCAAATCCACTAGCAATCACATCCTCACCTTTTAAAAGCACAGACACAATCACAGAAACATAGTTCATTTGAAACATGTACAGATGCATTAGAGCCTGTATCCACCAAACATCTTTTTTAAGCTAGCAAAAGCTGAATTACAATACAAATCAGCCAGGCTTTAGTGTTCACAGGAGTGCTAAATGCCTTCCAGCACACACACACACACACAAAAGCGTGGGTGGAGACATTTTTTTTACCACAAGCAGAATGCTTCAAGTTGAAATTGGCTCAAGTTTCAGAACAGCGCTGGGTTCATCAATGTCACTTCTCTTATGCTAGCCAATCAAATCGAGGAAGGGGTGGGACATATAAATCGGTGCACTCTCAGCTGTTTTCTTGCACGGTTTATCTCATGCTCCCAATCTACGTCTAAAGAAGACACCTTCAAGCGCTGCCGCTAATGCTAAGATGCCATCTCTCCGCCATGAATCTTGCCGTTTGGTGGACACCATTAAAATGTTGTACCAGATGCCATTTTAAATGTTATTTGAGGCCAGTACATTTATATTCTTGGCCTGAGATGTTAACTATTGGATTAATACATTTCAGCATGATGTAAGTTTCCACTGTTAAATACCGAGGGTCAATATAACTTCTAAAAAACATAGATGCAATACAAAGGAACATGTGTACAAAGCAGAAACACAACAACAGTTGCATGTGTTCACATTTCAAATTGTCTATGATTTCTGTTCTTATAGCTAATAGATTGGTGGGAGTACTAAAGAGCATTTAAGCTACAAAATGCATTTCATATTAGATTCATAAACTGTAACATAAAATATCAGACACTGCTTACTGCATTCATGCAACTAAAACAATCTATATCAATTTCATGTATTTGTATGAATACCACCATAATTACATAAGAAAACACAGAGTTAACGTAGATGGTAACTTAAAAAATAAAATATATTAATACTAGAAATATGTTAGAAAAGAGATGCTAACCACTAAATATACGGTATATATAATTTTTCTTATGGGAAGCATACAAGTCAGGGTAGCGTGATTATCTTAATGCTATTAATGAATGTGAATCTGTAACACTGTCCTGGAACTTGCAGAATGTGATTCTAAAAAAACAATAAAAAGTGTGTGTGTGTTATTATTATTACTATTATTATTATTACCGGCAGTCTGTTTATGAAGATTATGGGTCCTCGTTTCCTGCTTCTACTTATCGATTTACAAAGAGGTTTCATCCACATTGACAAAAACCCTGACTCTAATTCCGTTTGACAGACTGTTTGTGTTTCTAAAAACTTCTTACGATATTGTAAAAACGTGGTAGAATAAAACGCTTCCTCTGTATTTTTTCCCTCGTGTAAATACAGAATGCGATGCAAATTCATTTGATCTCTTTACCGTCTATGCCACCCTACTTGACTCTGCCAAGCTGTTTGACACAGTTGTACTCACGGCCTGGTCCATGCCAAGCCATAGAGCCACTTAGCATTGACACTGACGGGTGAAGTAAAAAAGCACTGATTACCTGGTTACCATGGCACCTGGCGGTGAGTGGGATATTTTAGACAGGAAGTAGACATTTTTGCCCAAGAGGTTGATGTGTTGGAAGTAGGAGTGGAGCAATAGAAAAACAAGTGCCCCAATATGAGCGATATATTCTTATGCAGAAATGTTTTATATGTGATTCTTGACGTATTAATGTGTATATTTTATTGATATAAAGTTGGTGTGATTAGATCCAAAGAAATTTATGTAGAACACTGTAGCGTGTGATTTCTTTTTTGAGTAAAATCTAAATTTGGTTAAGGATTAAATGGTTTTAGATAAGGAATGAATGAATGAATGGACAAGAAAAAAATTATTGACACGTCATATATCAACATTTGGACCAAAAAATAATGTGCTGTGAATTTTGAGTTCAGCTCTATATAGAAGAGCTAGCAGGAGCGTCGGAGGCATTCAAAATGTGGGAGGGACACGCTGGCTGTCTGGGGGTCTGGGGGTCCTCCCCCCCAAAAATTTTAATGAATTAGATGCCATTTCATTCTAGTGTATTTTAACAGGTTATTTAAACACCTAATTTTACCTAAAAGTGACTTAATTCAATGATATTTTGGGAACAGATTCAACAATTCAGCAAGTACTAATTCAACTGGTCCATATATTCATCAGCCTGTTTTTTAAACCCTGCTATGCCTCACGATAATGAAATTAATGACACAATTTATCACCAACAATGACTTTATGGGTGCATTTTTGCTTTTATTTTGTGTAAACTGTCTTGTAGAAGTACGACTTACTTTCCTTCTTTGTAAGAGAATTTTCTTATGTCCATTGTGTCTCTGGGAGGGAGCAAATATTGCAAACAATTGTTCATCACCCAAGAATACCTAGGTTTGCCTCTTTAAGTAGCCTAAATAAGAGCCAAAGCTTGCTCTAATATTTCATTGTTTAGTTGAACATTCATTTAGCGTGGCCTCAGGACAGCGGTTTCCAAAGCTTTTTTCTGCACAATGGGGCTGGCCGTTACCTGCTCCAGTTTGAGCAGCAGCCTGTCTCTATGCACTGACTGATTCACTGCACTTCACTTGCCTTGGTGAGTTGAGCAAACCGGAGCAGATTTCCAGTGGTATGTGTATTCTCCTATGATTAAGTGGAGCCAGTTCTTTGTGAAACAGCGCTGGGTGAACTGTATTTTCTGTTAAATTTGGGGGGTTCAAAGCGAATAATTATGAAATGTAGAGGACGTTCCTTCAAGATTGAATAAACAACGCCCATGAGAGCTAATGGGTATGTAGTAGTAAGTGCAGGTCTGCATTAGTGTTGGGAACGTGTGGCAGCCATGATGCGGCGTGAAAGCGTTCTGAGCGTTAACCATATCTCAGCCCTTATATGCATATACTTGAATTATGCTGCGTTCCATTTGCCATCAAATCTGAGATTCAGTTGATGAGATTACGTCACACCAGCTTAAAATACAGTGAAAAATGAATTAGATAGAGAGTTGAACTCAGATAGAAGATTTTAAAAAATCTTTTTAACAGAATTTTCCGTCTCAAGTTACTGATCCTGTTTGCTGTTCTGTTCAGCTAACTAAACTGTTTGTTTTACCAGCATCGACCAGCCAATTTAGCAACGACACATAATCACATTATTTCATATAACATGACCCGTGCTTAACCACGTCTATTGACTAACAACTTGTTGTATACGTACTGGCCTGACCAAATTAGACACAAACATCACTGAAGTGCCAAAAAGTGTAAAAAATCAATGTATTTGTACAGTCTTTGCCCTGAGCCAACCATCTTGGATTCTGAACATGAACACAAAAGGAGCCTTCTTCTCTGAGTGGTCCACTTTTTAGTACCACACTTCAAGAGGACGAGTTCTGTTTTCTCCAAGAGGACTATATGTAAAACACCCTAAATTGAGTAAGCTCAGGCAAAGCAAAGATTCGAGTGGGTTTGGCTTTACCCCCCTGTCGTCTCTTAGTGGCACTCTTAAAAAGATTTCCTCTCAGGCCGTACTGAATCCACAAAAGGATAAAGTCGGAGGCGAAGTGGGGTTTGGACTAATCTCAACTTTCCATCCGTGACTGTGGATAATGTGGCCTCTTTGTGGGGTTTCGGGACACTCCGGGTGGGTTTGAGTGCCTCACCGATGGGGATACGGACATCGTCGGACTAGAGGTTTTCAACGTCTTCGATTGGTCAAGCATTCTCCTATTTTTATAAACTCTCTCCAACAAACTGATACGATTTCCTTCCCCGGGCAAAGGCCAATACATGTTAACACTGATTTTTCTATGCAGAAGAAACGCATTAGTTACAGCAGAATCAGAGTTGGTGAGGCGGCGAACACTTGGTTAGGAGGCCGACCCGCAGTGGAGCGTCCAGAATGCCAAATGGACCGGGGCAATTTATTTTCTCCCCTGGTATTTTCTAACAGTCAGGGCTGGAATAGATCTTGAAGCAGCTGCGGTGGTGCTATGAATTCTAAACTTCGTTCAATTTCCCCAGCTATCTAAAATATTACTGGACGAATTAGAGGCCAGCACACACGTCGTTAGCCAAGCAAATGGTGTCTCCAACCAGCTGAGGTTTACGTTGTCAGGCATTGTGTCTGCGGAAAAATTTGACCCCCAAATGTCCAGCCTTGATCAGGAATGATGTTAGATCTACTTATATATGCGGTTTAGCGATAATCAGGCTCTCTCCGTTCCAGTTAAG
The DNA here is from genome assembly GCA_032718565.1 of Distichodus sexfasciatus. Taxonomy (NCBI): domain Eukaryota; kingdom Metazoa; phylum Chordata; class Actinopteri; order Characiformes; family Distichodontidae; genus Distichodus; species Distichodus sexfasciatus. Next base: position 321,939 of record JAVGVS010000278.1, read on the forward strand.
ATCATTTACAGTAAAAGGCCAGAGGAAAGGCCTTAGCTGTGCGAACTACTGCGTAATTTGCTCGTTGTTGTGCAATAGATTTATCAATCAAACCATTAAACCTTCAGAAGTCACGAGGTGGGGGTACCCACGTCTAGTCAGAGTTTCATCTCTGAAAGCGGAATAGAAAGGAGTTAGTTCTGTATCTGGCTGAAATTGGAAATTTGGGAAAAACTGATTTGGGTGTTCAACTGTTTCTAAACTTTGGGCGTTCAATCAAGAAAAACCCATTTCAAAGTGTGCTGTGTGTTTAGGTGACAGAGCCTGCTCTGAAAGTGGCGAATATTTATCATCATGAAAACACACCACAGCACAGCACACAGTGCATCACAACAAAATGTGACCTCTGCATTTGACCCATTTGTGAAGAGCAGTGGGCAGTTGACATGGGCAGTGCCTGGGGATGGTGCCTTGATCATGACTATCTCAGAGGTAACTTTACTGGTGGGATTTGAACCGGCGACCTTCTGACCACGAGGCGAACGCCCAACCGTTACGCCACCAACTGCTCTTACTATATAACTGGAGATTAGGTTGTAAAAAATTTGTATTTACATGAGTCACATTATATTTTGTCTTTGTCACGGTGGCTCAGAGGGTAGCGTTGTCGCCTCAAAGCGAGAAGGTCCTGGGTTTGATCTTTGGGTCGGTCGCTGGGCCTTTCTGTTTGGAGTTTGTGTGGGTTTTCTCCAAGTGCTCCGTTTTCCTCCCACAGTCCAAAAGCGTGTGCTGTAGGTTGAATGTAGAGGTGTAGACATACTGTGGTCTCCGCGATTAGGTTTGATGATGATCATTAGGTCGTGATTCAATACGATACCACGATGCATCCCATAAATTTTTCTACATTATTTCAAATTGCATACAGATTGGGCATGAATCGCTACTGTTGCTACCGTGATGTTCTTTTGCTAAATTTTTATGCGTGGCGAAAAAAATCATCAACCAATGTCATTATGATATAATTCAGAGGTTTTTAACTGCTTCTGTGCCAGGGACCACCACTCAGAAGTCTGAGTATTTTTTGTGTTACTTTTTAGATATTTGTATTAAATTAATTATTCATAAATAATTTCAGTTGTTAAACTTGACTGCATGTCACAGACCGCCTGCAATTCCGCCACGGACCACTAGGGGCAGCGGACAGCCGGTTGAAACCCCCGATATAATTGATTTTGGGGCGCCACTGCATCGATGCAGAATCATCCACGTCTGCATCGCGATGCATTGATTATGCGATTCATTTCAACATCCCTGTTGACTGGTGAATCTAAAAGAGGACTATATGTAAAAACACCGTAAGTTGAGGTAGCTCGGGCAAATCAAAGAATCGAGTGGGTTTGGCTTTACCCCCCGTCATCTCTTAGTGGTCCCCGTTAGGTGTAATTGAGAGTGAGTGTTCCCTTCGGTGTGTGGCTGCCAGCCCAGGGGTTATCCCCGGCTTCCACCCGTGGTTCCCGGGATAGGCTCCGTTGCCCGATATCCCGATAGAGATAAGAGGTTCCGAAAATGAAATCATACGTGGTGTTTTAAAGTCTGCTCTGATTTATTTGTGCCAAAATAAATTAGTCATGTGTCAGTCTAACAGTAATCAATTTCCTGTGGATTTAGATTTAGCTAAAAATTAGTCATTAAAATGCATAAAACTTTGTGAAATCACTTCTCAATGTGTAATGGGAAAGCTATGCTGCTGTGACAATAATGAATCTGAATTTTATTTCCTCCTTAATTCTTTTCTTTTTGTGGGTAGCGAAACTCATTACCAAGCAGGCATTCTTGTGCCTCTTTCTCTCCCATATTACAATTAAATTTATTTTTAGTCTCACAAAGGCCTTGTCTCTCCAGGCATCCTGCAGGTGGTAAAGATCAGATGCTTCACGTTCTCGTTTATTTTGAATTTTGAGCAGCGCTGATGTGGGGATTACAGACTCACGGCTCGCCGCCTCCAGCAGCCGGCCAGCTTTCCATTAGAAAAAACACCTGTTTTCATAATTGAATATGTCAGAGGCGCGTTCTGTGCCATTTACGCCAAATAACTCATTATAACTCAGCGTAATATTGAGCAGCCTCTACTCACTTTCAGCCTAAAACCCCGGACACAAAAAACCCTTTAAACATGTCCATTACATGACAATATAAGTTGAGTGGAAACTTTTTGAATTTTTTTTTTTTTGTAAAGTCCAGGGCAAAAAAAATCCATACGTGCGCTGCTCTGATCTCAAAAACTTCTCTCCTAATTGCATGGACTAAAACAAACGGGGTAAAAGAAGATCTGCAGAAACGATAAGAGCAGCCGCATCACATGCAACGCCTCATTAAAAAGTCTTATTTCATCTGAGAGGATGAAAAACCAGAGCAGCTCCAGCAGCCTCATCTCCACTTACTCGTCTGTTCTTGTTTTCTTTACCGTAGTGAGAACCGTATGAGCTTTTGTGTTGGATAATTTGCTCTCTGTTGAGTAACACGTTAATAAATCCACCAGCAGAACCCTTTGAGAGCTAGATGTGTTACGAGAGTCGGACAAGGGATATGAGCAGACCTGATTTGGGTTTGCACTTATAAAACAAAAATTGGGAAACTAATTTCACGACCTGATTTGGGTTCCTGACTCAAAAATGCAAATCAGAAAATGAAATTAAAAATCTGGTTTAGGTTTCAGATTAAAAAAAATAAAATGATGAGGAGATGGATTTCAAAATCTGATTTTGGTTTCCGAATCTTAAATGATGACCAGAATACGGATTTCAAATCTGATTTGGCTTTCTGATTCTAAAATCTTAATTAAAAATGGACTTCAAAGCTTGATTTGGGTTTCATACTCTAAAACGCAAATCAGAATATGAATTATATCTGGGTTGAGTTTCTGATTCCAAAAACAAAAATAGGACAATGGATTTCAAAATCTGATTTTGGTTCTGAATCTAAAATGTTAATCAGAAAATGGATTTCAAAACCTGATTTGTGTTACTGATTCTAAAACAAAAATGGCAACAAAAAAAATTAAGGCCTCATTTGGGTTTTTAACTTAAACAAAAATTGGAAAAAGTTCAAGAACTGCTCTGGGTTTCTGACTCTAAAATGGAAATCAGAATATGAATTTTATCTGATTTGAGTTTCTCATTCCAAAAACAAAAATGAGAAAATGGATTTCAAAGTCTGATTTTGGTTTCCAAATCTAAAATGATAATCAGAAAACGGATTTCAGGACCTGACTTGGATTTCTGACTCTAAAATGTAAATTGGAAAATGGATTTTAAAATCTGATTTGACTTTCTGATTCTAAAACAAAAATGGCAAAAGATTTCAACCTTGTTTGGGTTTTTCACACTAAAACAAAAGTTGGAAGAAGGATTTTATGACATTTTATTGCCAACTTAATGAGAATAATTTTCAGAATTTTGAGCAAAAAATGCTGTACAGATTTATGGCTATGGCTAGACTTTCTATTTTAATTCCCATTCTTTTAATTTAATCAATGCAACTAGGGTTTGTGCCACAGTTTTTGGAGCAAGAAAAATTTGAGAAGGCAGCTCCACCAGGAGCGATTAGGCTGGACCTTCACCTTGCTGACCTGGGCTCTCCGATTGACTTTCAGTCTCCCCACTTCACACGCACATCACACACTCCAACCTCGCGCAGGGAGCAAAACCAAACCCTGAAAATCCGTCCGTCATGGCTGTCGTCACACTCGATTTCTTAATTAATAGCAGCCCGTTCAGCCAATTTGAGTCCAAATGTGCTTTAATCAATTTCTTTTTCTCTCTACTTGCTAGATAGACTGCTGAATAAACTGTACGGCAAACGAGAAACTCTTATGCATTTTCATTAGCTTGCCCATTTTTACTGAAGTGGAAAATTAACGATGCCGCCGTACACCTGCCAGAGTTGGAGGCAGAACGTCCTCGTTTATATGCATTTCTCATTAACACACTAGACGTCACGTCTTCAAACTCCGTCAGTCTCAGTGAGTTGTGGTGTTCGGTGTAAACCCAGTGCTGATGGAGGCATATGCGCATATGTGGATTTTTTGTGTTGTCTTAAAATAAATGAGCAGATGAGCTTGACATTTGTATAAGCATGATTTTAGCATTTACATGTGAATTTAGTGCATTTTAATTTTTTATTGCATGGTTGATGTCATTTCTAGATGATGTTTTTAAGCCTTTTTTTCTGGGAATTATTATCGCACCAAATGCCACCCACACAAAGTTTTTGCAAAATTTTAACACATTATAGTGAGTTTTATTGACTTTTATTGCATTCTCAGACACAGCCTACACCTAATCCTGATTCTAATCCACAACCCAATCCAAAAATAGACTTAGAATAAAATTTTATATCTAACTAATCTTAATGTAATCCTTGACCATAATCCTTACTTTAAATCTGAACATAATCTAATTCTAACCTTAAATCGAACATAATTTAATCCCAAAATTTAACCATACCATAATCTTATTCTAACCTATAAACTAAGCATACAGTAATCCGTAATTTAAATCTGAAGATAATCTAATCCCAACCTTAAACCTCAACATAATCTAATTCTAACTTTAATATGAACATAATCTAATCCCAATCTTTGACCTAAACTTAATCTGACCCTAACCTTAAACCGGAACATAATATAACTCTAACTTTAATCTGAACATAATCTAATCCCAGTCTTAAACCTGAACATAACCTAATTCTAACTTTAATCTGAACATAATCTAATTCTAACCTTAAACAGAGCATAATTTAATCCCAAAATTAAACAATACCATAATCTTATACTGACCTATAAACTGTGCATAAAGTAATCCTGACCTTAAACCTGCATATAATCTAATCTCATCCTTAAACCAGAACATAATATAATTCTAATTTTAATCTGAACGTAATATAATCCCAATCTTTGACCTTAATTTAATCTAACCCTAACCTTAAACCTGAATATAATCTAATCCCAGTCTTAAACCAGAATGCACTTAATCCCAACATTAAGCCCCAACATAACCTAATCCAAATTTTACACTGAAAAATAATCTACGCTTCATATCATTTACACTTTGAAACATCATAAAGGGGACTGGATGTCTCTCTCTCTCTCTCTCTCTCTCTCTCTCTCACACACACACACACACACACACACAGCCTTTAAGGACACTATACTGCACTAGACACTGGTCTGGGTTTTAGAATGCAGAGTAACTTATCACCCCTCTCTCTTTTTCTTTCTCTTCTTAAGTGTGCCTGACTCTCCAGTCTGGGCTGGAGTTCTTTTAAACCGGACTGTCCTGCATTTCTCCCAGATAAACCCGTTTAACTCATCCCAAATTTCTCGCTGCTGACCGGACAGCATGTATGATTCATCTGAAGCTGGTTGTCGTGTTTCTAGCCGACGCCTTGTTTGATCCAATCAGAGCCAAGCAGGATCCTCTATCTGCCCAATCGCCCGCACATATACGGCTATTAATCACTGTCAAACAACACACACACACACACTCTCTCTCTCAGGAACAAGGCCTTAAAGCTCTTTTAATCCAAACCAGTCATACAATTAAGTCTGTCGAGAAGCGTGCTGCACATACGTACCAGTCCTTCCCATGCGGTGTAATATATGATATTAGCGAATTTTGAAAATATATTGTAACTTTTATAACATAAATTGTAAAATAAATGTCAGGAAAAGTCTGGTTTCTGGTTTCATTTTCTAAAATGAAAATGGTTACGGGTGCAGAAAAAAATCGAATGAAATCGAATCACAATTCTTTCTCTGTCGATTCAAAATCGATTCTTGCTTTCCAGAAAAATCTATTCATATTTTTTCTACGTAATGGCACTAGTTTACTTTTGCCCCCGACCAAGTCCATGATGCAGTGCATATTAAAACGACACAGTTTTATTTGGCTAAAATACATATATATCACCTTATAAACAAAATAGATAGCGGTTGCTAAAGCGTTAATTACTTACTACTTATCACACGCATGTTAATATAGATTTAATACAGACATCGCAAGACTCCTGCATATTGGCAGAAGCTCCTGAAGCCTGCAAATGAGATAAAATCTCCAGAAATCTAGAGTAAGGAGTGAACAAGAGCGTGCAACACACGCCCAACAGAACCAAAGCAAATTCCTTGTGACAACATTTTTCAACTTCATTCTGATTCTAAAATAGTGTTGCGCAAGTTGTATAAAAAAATGTACTTAATGCTGACGATCAGTGTAAATTGTTGCGTGAGAATATTTATTTTCATGTGAAGCTATGAACCTGGTAAACACTGCGTATGCATTACATTTAGTAAACTACTTTTGATTCATTGTCATGTTTTGTTGATCTGCCCAGTCATTTGGGAAAAGTATCTCAAAACAGCAATCCGGAAACAAACTCATACGTCTTAAACTATGAATCGCTTATGAATCGTGAAGCACTTATGAATTGCGATTCACTAATGAATTGTGAATCACTTATAAACTGTGAATTGATTTTGAATCAAATCATCAGCCCAATACCTGGAATCAAATCATGAGATTTTCTGAATCGCGCACCCCTTAAAATGGTAGCTGCTCTGGATAATAACATCTGCGATAAAATCAAGGAAATGCTAATTCTTTTCACAAGTACAGAAAGGTTTCAGTGAAATTCCAGGCTAAACATGTGCTCTACTTCTATAATGCTTGACAGCAGGAATGATAATGATAGCCCGAGTCATACAATGTGGCGTAATTGAGACTTCAAAGCGCAAAAAAATGACTACAGCAGCTCTCAGCTGAACCGTGAATCGCTCATTAGTTGAAATAGAGCAAATATTGCAAGACACACAAAAAAGTGTGAAGTGTCCCTCGCTGTGCTGTGATGTGCTGCACTTCGACTCAACTCATTCGCCAAAGCCCTCGAGAGTTAGGAAAATATAAAATATGGGACGTCATAAAAAAACCCAAATTCCCATCATTTGGCCCCATTCTCCAATATTTTCTTGGATTTTGTTCCGAAAGATTGACATTTTCTTACTTATAAATCTAACAAGGAAAATTGGCCCTAATTCTCCAAAATCCTCTTTAGTTCTTTCGTTGTCGTCAGCAGCGTCCCTCTTTCGGCCATTCGGTTCCTGGTTCCTCGACGATAAATGTTTTTAGGCCACGTTTTGCTTTCCATCACACCCGGTCAGGAGCTGTGACAGAGCCTTCAAGAGCTTCTTGAATTATTAAAGAACGTCATCCGAGCGAGGCGCTTCCCCCTCGACGCTGCAGATGAAAGTGTAAATGACGGTGAGAGAGAAAGCGGGACGAGTGTGTTTTATAAAAGTGCCGGCGGCAGTGTAGCGAGGCAAGGCGAGGTAGCGGCAGCCTCATTAGACGGGCCCTTTTTTTCAGCACTTTGGGCTGCTCCGATCTGGATTTGTAGGAGGTCCGATGACTCACGATGGGAACATTAATCAGTCACTAAAGAGGTCTGGAGGAACTTGTGTTTGATCCTCACAGCTTTAAATATAACAGGACAAGAAGTCACGGCCACTTTATTAGGAACCACTACTTTTGAGATCAACAGTTCTGGTGCTGGAGGCTCGGAATCCTGGAGGTTTTCCATCCTATCTGGTGTGAAAGTTCTGAAGTTGAGTATTATGGAAAACCTGCTGGATACTGGCCCTCAGAAACCCAAATAATTCACTCCCTGCTCTAGCTGAACTTGCACCAAATCCCAAACTGTAACACAATCTCAATCCCAAGCACCACACAATGAACACAATACCAATCCTATCCAAACTGTAACTGTACAATCCCAAATTGTAACAACATTACGAACTATGAACACAATCTAAATCTCAAAACTGTAACACACCTGACGGCACGGTCCCTGCCTCGTGCCCATAATCCAGGAATAGGCTTCGGTCCCTATGACCCCGATTGGGATTAAGTAGTTCAGATAATGAATCAATCAATGTAACACAACCCTAATCCCAAATTTTCCCACACAATTAACACAATTCCAAACAGTAACTGTTCAATCCTAAACTGTAACACAATTCCACTCCCAAACACAATTCCACACAAGAACATATTTAAAGTTTTAATACCTATAACACAGTCCCAATCCCAAACACAATTCCATACAATAAACACAATTCCAATTATCCAACTGTAACTCTCTAATCTCTAACTGTAACACAATCTCATTTCCAAACAATTCCAAACACAATTCCACACAAAGATCACCTTTTAAATCTCACAAGCTATAACACAATCCCAAACACAATTCCATACAATGAACACAATTCCAGTCCCAAACACAATTCCACATTTTAATTACATCTTAATTGGAGATGAAGTTTATTCATCTAACATTGTCTCACTTACTCTGCCCACCTCTCATGACACGTTCACCCATTCTTGGTTCCAGGGAAGCAAAGTGGAAAACTGTGGCACCGGTTCCAATAACAAAAGCGGCCCCAGTGTAGTGGGAAAGGGGTGTAAGTGGACAAGGTGGAGCTACAAGGTTGGGGTTCCTAATAAAGTGGCAAGCACGTGTACATGGTATTATCGAGGACATAATATTAATCCTTCATGTGCAGCTCTATCTTTTGCAGTATACATCATGAGACAAAAAGGGAGCTCTGTGTCTTTGCCCATAACTTTGGCAAATGTTGTTTGGTTCCCAAAATCCTTTTGCTGTTGGATAGCTTCATTTGCACCAAAGTAATTACTGTATTCCCCTCGACACCTTAAAGAAATAACTACAAAAGCCCAAAAGAAAATAAAGGATGTTATGGATGATGCAGTCAACGAGTGGCGCCGGTGTCCGTGTGAAAGTGTGGCTTTTTGAAATCTTTGTGACTTGCAATTGCAAAAAATGTTGAATTTGGGTCTAAAGGTTCTTTCATTGTTCACTGTTATAATAATCATAAAACTAAATGCAAAAGTGGACACATTTAAAAAACTTTGGTCAACCTTTGCCCAAGTTATGTTCAAAGCTACAGGACGCTAATTCTTATGTAACATCAATTATCACTTTTACACTCTGCCTGTCTAATTATTCAAAACACAGAGCTGTGTGTAGCGAGAAATGTGATGAAAAACCAGAGAAGGTTTCTCCCTGCAAAGTGTTTTATGCCCTCAGTGTTGTCACTTTAAGCATTGCCATCTGATTAATGTTGTTTGACACTAATGAAATGTGTAATTAATCAGGTTCGGGACAGCGCGGGAGGTGAAGGTTGACGAGACATACAATTCAACTGAAACCCCAGAGACGACAAACGCCACTCTCACACCATACACAACAGCACAGCGCAGGGTCTAGAATTAAAGGAGCAAGGTTCGGTTCCGAAAAGACAATTAGAGACGTGCCATTGCAGAATCTCTACTGTGTTGTATCAAGAAGCTGAAACTCATACTCCAGTATATGTGAAGATGTAACTGTCTTCTTCGCCACTCTTCTCCACCACCACTTGAAATAATGTGAGGCAGATTTCAATTTGCTAACAATCAGCAAATATATGTGTGTAATTAACTCAACGCTCACAAATTGGTAGTGAGATCAGCAGGGGATATTATAACAAGATGAATAAAAATGTGTTAAATGTGATTATATACTGTACATCATACTGGAAGATTACATCATTGAGGCTGGTGTGACTGGAACAGTTGGTAGTGAAACGGTTATGGCGTTCACCCTGTGATCGGAAGGTCACCGGTTCAAAAAGGTACCAGCAAGGTACCGTCCCCAAGCACTGCTCTTCAGCTGCTGACAAAAAGCAACCCACTGCTCCCTTGCCGAGGTCAGATTTTGTTGTGGTGCACTGTGTGCTGTGATGTGCTGTGTTCACACTGACAAATAATTACTCATTTAAAAACTATTTTCTGAAGAAATTGCTGAGCGCTGAAAAAGGAGAACCCAATAAAGGGATGAAAGAGATAAAGTGGATAAATGGCAAAAGCTGTTTCTGTTGATTAATATAGTTGAGCTAGCGGTTAAAGAAGAACTTTGGTCAATTTCAACATTTAACAGTCATTTTCAACATTATTGTTTGCTGTCACGGAGTGCTGTCAGTAGCAACAAAAACAACAAAAATTGGTGCTGCCTACACTGACTTATTCTCCTTCTAGTGTTCGCACCCTGGTGACTGTAATGCTAGCACAGTGCATATGTAATTGCAGTAGTTCTGAAAGAACCGTATCAAACAGTGTTTATTCAGGCACTCACATAACTTTGTTTACTCTCATCGCTTCCGGTAAAGCCCACAGTTGTCAACCGTCAAGCCGACTCTAAGCCGTTTCGTTCACGACCGACCCATCACTACTCGACACTCGACTAGTGTGGACTTTACCATAAGGTGTGAATGTAAGTTAGATTGTGTGCGTGTGTGTGTGCCCTGCGGTGTGTTGGCCCAGGGTTGGTCCCCGCCTTGCGCCCGTAGTTCCCAGGATAGACTCCGGTCCCCCCGACCCCGATAGGGATTAAGCGGTTTGGATAATGAATGAATGAATGAATGACTGATTTATTCATTGATCATACAGTATATTTTTCAATGTCGTATTAGGTTACATCTTAAAGCTTTTTCTTATTAATATGAGCTCCTGAACTGTGGATGAATAATATATTTGCACTTTAATGGACAGGTCAAATAGCATTTTTGACTTTCAAATATCCGAATATAACATTATAAAAAAGAAATGGAAAAAAACTGTTATACAGAAAGAGCAAAATGGCAATAAAGCACAATAGATATCACCCCAATTTCTCATAGACTTTAATGAATGTAATTTTTGGCTTAGTTAATCCATATCTCTGCTAGCCTGTCGATGGGAATTGCAACATTATATACATGCTGCGTACTAAAAAAATCAAGCATGGCATTCTTTCTACAGCTGTTTAAAAAGAAAAGCACGAGACTTTATGCTATTTACACAAACATTGTACTTATAGTATGCCGGGAAATCCTACAGCATTTATCTCACACTTCAGAGCTTTCACAACATTACTTTGGCCTGTCGTGTAAGAAGCAAATCGAAAAAGAAAACCAGAATTGCAATCATATTACTTAAGAGTGTTTTTAAAAGCACACTGGTGAATTTTCCCTGCATGCCCTCTCTCTCTCTGTCTCTTTCTTCCTTTTTTTGTCAAGTCAATAAATAGATAAATGCAAATTAAATTCACACGGCAGCGACTGTCCTGATTCACCCAGAAATCTATATCCTCCTTGCAAGAATAACTGGCAGAATATTTTATGAATCCTCTGCAGTACTGCTGCATAAGTCAGCTGAGATTTGACAGAGCGTGCGAGTTAAAATTCATCACACATTCTCGCTCAGCCTGTTTTGCTTCCTCGGCGCTTTTTAAAGTGAGCGACCGGCCTCGACTCCGAATAAGCTGCACTTTTCACACAGGAACCACGAGTTCAACAAAGAAGTTTTCCTGCGTCATTAGTGACAATTATGCACATCTCACGTAATTGTCAGCCAGAAGAAGAGAGGCGTACATCACTGTTGGGGAAGTTACTTTTAAACAGTAGCTTTACAAGCTCCAAGTTGCTTCAGATTAAAAGTAGTAAAGCTTCACTACAAGCTACAGAGAAAAAAGTAGATAACTTACCAGCATGAGGTTTCCAAACTGTTTCATACGGTAATAACTAACATTTGTGCTTATACTTTTAGAGTAAGTTAATTTAAAAAATCATTATTTGTCGGTTATCATGTAAAACATGATGATAGTTATGACACCAACTGGGAAAGCTGTCAGTTCAAGTCCCAAACTGGTACCACGGAGGTACGCATGAGCGAGGTACCAACACCAAGCACTGCGAAATTTCCTCTTGTGTTGCACTGTATGCTGCGCTGTAGTGTGTTCACAATGACAAATAAAAACTCACTTTAAACATGAAAACCTATATATTTTTAACAGTGTAATGCCAAATCACAATAATGTTTCAATGAGATTTTATAGTTATTGAGTGTTTTGATTTTTAGCTACACTCAAATGTGTAAGTTTGGACCGTTTGGCCTTTCAGAGTCATACATTTTGATATACGCTGCCACAGACTCTTGCCTCCATCTTGGTAAAGGTCAGATGCCACTTCTGGGAAAGGGGAAAGGGAAAGTGAGTGATTATTTGTCATTGTGAATACACCACAGCATAGCATACAGTGCACCACAATGAAATGTGACCTCTGCATCTGTGAAGGAGCAATGGGCCGTTAACATGGACATCCCCCTGAGGAGCAGTGCTTGGGGACGGTACCTTGCTCATGAGTACCTCAGTGGTACTTTTACCGGCCCGGGATTTGAACCAGCGACCTTCCAATCACGGAGCCAACTCCTTAAACGTTATGCTACCAACTGCCCCAATTCAATTCTGCCATCATTCAATTCAACATCAGTCAGGAACACCTGCTTGTAACAATATAGCAATAATTACTAGAGCTAGTGTTCTAAAAGTAGCTTTGCTAAAGTAACTGCTGAAGTAAAACAGCAGCTTGACTGTAGTTTTGAAAGCTATTGTTTTAAAGAAGCTTCTCCAATGCTGCTGATCAGTGTTTATTGTCCTGCAATTTTGTTGGTTCACTCTCCCTCCATTGCAGTGCTGATTAGATTTTCATGCAGATTGGCCTCTTCAGCTGCCCGTAGGCCACACGTCGGCTGAACGTTTTAAGACGTCTACCGAGCCAATACGGTGTGTAATCCAACACGGATGAGGCATGTACGATGTCGCTTCCTTCGCCAGAATGAATAGCGTATTAATTTATGTAAAAAAGCATGCCAATTGCACGCATTAATCAGTCGTCGCGCAATGAGGATTGTGTGTTTTCCTCCTGGAAGAAAAGCAGGCCAATGTGGAGATGATGAATATTTATCCCTCGCTGCTTTTGGCTCGGAATCGCATTCGGCGAGAAGGAAATAAAAAGGCAGCCGATAATAACAGGACTGTAAGCGCAACCAAACAAAGCATTAGAACAAATGAAGTGCTATTACCGTAGCTGCGCTCACAGGACGAGAGGAAACACGGCTAAAATTAAACTCCGCCAAACAGCGCAGGCAGCGAACGCTAACGACTATATAGCTATATATTTTGCTTTATTTCCTGCATGGATCTGTCTACTCTGTCGTTCTTTCTGGAGTTTTATACTTTCATGTGAATGTTGATTTTTATTTTTATTTATTTATTTTTTTATCACAGTCCGCTTTGGGTGGGGTTAGCAAATTGGGAGTCTCTCTCTCTTTTTCTCTCTCCTTGTGTTTTTTTCCCCCTTTCTCCGTCACTCTTCCCATCTCACTTTCTATTTTCCTTTCTCTCTCACACACATTGATGTTTGTTCAAGCCAAAACATCTTGATCTGACACCAAAACATCTTTTACTTCAGCCAAAACATCTTGTTCTGACACCAAAACATCTTGTGCTCACACCAAAATATCTTGTGCTCATACCAAAACATCTTGTGCTCACACCAAAATATCTTGTGCTCATACCAAAACATCTTGTGCTCACACCAAAATATCTTGTGCTCACACCAAAACATCTTGTGCTCACACCAAAATATCTTGTGCTCAAACCAAAACATTTTGTGCTCATTCCAAAACATTTTGTGCTCACTCCAAAATATTTCATGTTCAGACCAAAACATATCATGCTCACACAAAACATCTAATCTTCACATGAAAAAAATCCTTTACTCACACCAAAACATCTCATGCTCAACATGTCATGCTCACCCCAAAACATCTTGTGCTCACATAAAAATATCTGCTGCATATGAGAAAACATCTCCTAAGCATGCGAAAACATATCATGCTCACCATGAAAACATCTTGTGTTGGCAGAAAAATCTTTCATGCTCATGCCAAAACATCTCCTGAAATATTTTCCTCTCTTGAGAAAGCATCTTGTGCTTATAAAATAACATCATGTGCTCACGTGATGCTTTCTTGTGCGCACACAACACTCCCCATTTGTTTTTGTCCCTTAATAGCCCCGGTAGTGGTAATTTGCAAGGCAGCATTTCTCTCCTCCAAGTCCAATCCCCCGTTTGTTCGCCCAGCCGTCCGTCATCACTGTTCCCCCAGCAGGATTAAAGGAAGACGAGTCGGCGTTCTCTCCATCCTTCACTTGTTTTAAATTCCACAAGCTTTCGCCACTGTTTTTTCCTTTCTTCCCAACACTTTAAAGCAGGAGTTGAAGCTTGTTGACAGCCCGACTAAACCTGAATGGCTTTGTCATGTAGAAAAGAGAAAGAACTTGAGGTTTCTGCATAAACATGAGTTCGGGTCATCAAGTGTGTTAACAATCAAACTCCACTGCCATGGAAGTTAAGATGAGCTTTGAAAGATGACGATTGGTCAAACCGGGTGACACAATATCAACAATGTTTTAATGACTGGTTTGAAAATGTTTTGGCTTTTTGCATTACAACTACAAAAGCTGTCATTTCTGGCATTAATGCGTTTATGTATTTGTTCAATTAGACCCAAAAAATATAATATAAAACCAATGTAAATTCGCAATTTCTGGAAATTATTAAAAAATAATGTATATTGATAGATATCGTATATAGACATATTGGTCCAAAAATATTGTGAACAGAAGATGTGTTTGTCAGCAGACTTGAAGTGTGAAATGCCACAAAAAGGCAAAACAACTGTCATGATTAAATTATATTTGCTATGAAAATATGGATAATTCCACTATTTTTGGCCAGTACTTTAGTTGAAACTGTATATGTGCCCAGTGTCAGTATGATATTTACAGTAATATTCCTCCTTGCTCTTATCTTCTCAGACTAAAATGTAATAAAGACGATTCAAGATCCTCTTCTTGTCACCACTATGAAGGTTTATAAGTGTAAGTCATCAAACCTCAAACAGACAATTAATCTTTCAGACACAAGAGGTAAGAAAATAAAGTTCACAGTATATTCTGGGTAACTTATTAAAGTGTAGGTGTGTTTTAGAGAGAGAGCGTGTGAGGACACCAATGAATGCAATAATTTGAGTTCAAATTTCTGCAACACATTAACCTTCAGTACCATTTGGTTGTAATGAAAGAAAGTTTGCCTTAAGAGAATGTTCTAGAGAAAGTTCTGGGTTGCAATGTGGAAGCTCAAATATATACTTAAAACATACTTAACAGTCCTCAAGTCTTTTTTTACTACAATCAAACTAAGTGTAGTGGAGTTAC
Source organism: Distichodus sexfasciatus (assembly GCA_032718565.1). Taxonomy (NCBI): domain Eukaryota; kingdom Metazoa; phylum Chordata; class Actinopteri; order Characiformes; family Distichodontidae; genus Distichodus; species Distichodus sexfasciatus. The sequence continues at coordinate 337,125 of JAVGVS010000278.1, forward strand.
AACCATATGTTTTTTTCAATATATTGGACTAAAATCTTACTTGAGTAAAGTACATATCCTCGAAAAACATACTGAAGTACAGTATTCAAGTATTGTTTTTACTTCATTAAAGTCCAACCCTGACATGTAGTGAGGTAAAAAAAAAAAATAGAATATGTCTTTCGAATTGGGTTGGGTGACAGTCAAAAGTATCCAAAATTTAAACTTAAGTACAAATTCTCAATAAAAACATGCTTTAATACTCAACTATTTTTACTTTCTTACTGTCCACCTCTGAAATGTACTGAATATAAAAATGTCATTCAAAAGTAGTGGAGTAAAATTCATACATTTTTCTAAAAACGTATGTTCAAGTACAGTACAGTTACTTGAAAAAAAAAGTCAAGTACTCAAGTATTTTGTATTTTACTTCTTCCCACCTCTACGATGTAGTGGAAATAAAAGTAGAATATATGCCTTTCAAATGTAGTGGACTAGAAGTCACACTCAAGTGAAGCACAGACACTCGCGATACTCAAGTACTTTTAGTTTTTACAGTCCATCTCTGTCATGTAGTGGAGTTAAAAGTACATCAAATGTAGTGGAGGAAAAGCCATAGGCTTCCAAAAATATATATACTCAAGTAAATAACAGATACTGAAAAAAGGTACAGTACTCAAGTATTTCTACTTTGTTCTACTACTAATTGCTTTTAAAATAAGGTCCTACTTCTGCCTAGATTTTAATTTAATTTGATAAAATTAGAACCCACTTTCATTTTTTCTGGACTACACCCAAACGGCAGGGGGGTGTTCCAGCATTGTCCTTTCTGTGAAGTTCTCTATGTGTGTGAGTGTATGTGTGTGATTGACCTTTGAGCTGAACAACTGTTTGAGTTGAACATTTTGTGCTACTGAACTGACCTTTTATTATTGAGTTATGAACCCACATGTGCTGGAAACAGATCTCCGTTGTGCTCCAGCCGGAGACGCTCAGATGATTTAAACTCTTTATTTCAGTTTGTAAACATGCATGCTCATCTGAGCACAAAGCTACAAAACAATTTAAATATCAGAGGTGATAAAACAATTCAGCTCGACTTGCCATTTAAGATGTAAAAAAGAGGAAAGGGAAAAAATGGAGCAAGATAGAGGTGGGAGAGTGCGGTCTCGTCAGCGCTATGCAAATGAGACAGTCCCAAAAGCTGCCTAATTATTTAATTCTCGCTGGAATTTATCCTTCTTTAAAAGACGACACTCTCTGTCCTCAGACCTCTGTATGAACCCAAGCTCAGTCGATGAGTTTTAATCTGCAATCTGGTCCCATTTATTTGGCTTTTTTTATTTTGCAATATTTTTTAGCCTTGCACTGCAAGGCTAAAAAGTGTAACTGTACTTGAATTCAGCATTTTAATCTTGTTACACCATTTGTTGGATTTATTTTCTTGGTAAGACTGAATATTGTTTAGATTATTTGACTTGTTCCAAGAAAATTTATCTTGAGTTATCCTACCTAGGTAATACAACTAATTTTGAGCAGTTTTTTCTTAAAACAACCTACATTGGTAAAGGAGTTGTGTTAACAGGTAGACTGTAAGTATATTTTTACTTGTTTCAAGAGAATTGGAGAAATAAACTAGTATATTCAGCTTAATTTAAGTTGTGTATGCTTAGTCTTTGAGTATTTTTTTTCTTGTTTTAAGAAATCTTAGCAAGTGCAATTTTCTTGCTGCACTGGCAGATAATAAATAATTATTGAAATAAGTATTTTTTTCCCAAAATAGTAAATTTTTTCCTATTTTTAAAAAGGCATTTTTTGCAGTGTGCAGGTTCTTCTTGTTTTAGCATGTGTCCAGCAAAAGAGCAAATGGCTGATCTTTAGCTTGCATAGTTTAGCCAGCTTGCTTTAGCTGGTCATTGTCATTTATCCATTCATTAATTCATTCATTATTTGAACTGCTTTAGTGGTTTGGAGCCTATTCCGAGAACTAGGGGCGCACACAACACAGGGCACACAAACTCACAAAAACACACTCTCAGTCACACCTTACAGGGCCAATTTAGAGTCGTCCATTAACCTATCGCGCATGTCTTTGGACTGTGGTAGGAAACTGGAGGCCCGGCAGAAACCCACACGAACACGATGAGAGCATACAAAATCCACACCAAAAAGGGCCTACGGCTGATCCGGGGATTAAACCCAGGACCTAACCACTGTGCCGCCCGGTCAGTGTCTTTATCTGTAAATAATATCACTGCAAATGATGAATCTACATGCACAAGCTTCTCATCATCCAAACAGCATCCAGCATGTTTCTGGATGATGAGCAGCTTGTATTTCGACAAAAGGGAGTTATACAAAGGAATAGCAATGCAATTATCTATAATTTACATACATTTTACAGAATTTACGATCTTTGGAGAAATTACTTTGAATCTGTTCTGCATAAATGGCAATTCACCCTGTAAGTACTGGTGTAAAACAAAAACTCATCAGTATGAACAAAATTGGCATAATCACCCCATATATATTTGTATATATGAATTATTTGCTTAAGTGGTTAGAGTGAGTCTGAACAAAATAGATTTACACAACAATAATACAGTACTTACAATTTATGCAGCATTACACAAAACTGCACTAACAATATTTGAGGTATTGTTATCCCAACTGTTAAGATATTGCATGATATATATTTTGCCACATAGAAACAAACTGGAAGGCCTTCTTATAATACTGTTATATACAAAAGGGTTGCCCTGCAGGAACTGCTGCCTGAACATGCATTTCATTATTCTAGTACTGCAAACTGATTTGTTTTATCGATATAAAAAAGCTTTTAAAGGTTGGATTAATATAAAAACCTCGCATTTGCTTCTCATTCCATTGTTCCTGCACCTTCGCTAGCAAAGAAAAACTCAACATTTGCGTGCAGGCGTTAATTTAACAAAAGTGACTTTTACCCGAGTAGAATTTACTGCTGGAGTTTATGAGTCTGGAGCCTTGGCCACTAAAAGAGACGTCAGTTGTGAAGGTGAAAACTAATTACGCCGCCGCTCTCCGTTTTCACCAGTTCTAGAGAGAGTCTAGCAAGACTCATTGATTAGGACATTTCCATCTGATTAGAGTTAGTTCACAGGAAACCTCACTCGATTCGGAGCGATTCGCTATCCCGAGATTTTTCCAGCTTGACATTTTCCACCCAACGTCACACTAATGATGAAATCATTTCTCAGGCGACGGTGTTGCAATGTCGGGGTCCAAACACTCACGCTCCGAGTTTGCCGAAGTCGTCTGACATTTAAAGCCCAGCCAGCCATGGAGACATGAGGGACAAGCTAATTATTTTCCATCACAGAACGATAGCATTAGTCTGAAAGCACCTCATTTGAGGCCAACAAATTAGCCGACTCACGTTATTCACAAACATTTTAGTGCTGCAACAGCAGAAGGTAGCAGACCTTCTGTTTGAGTGAGGGAAAGAAAGACGAAGAATTAATGGCCTCCGGTTTATATAGCAAGAGAAATGTAGACTGGGTTTTTTGTCTGTCGTGTTTTGTGAGGCTGTAACTCTCAAAATTGGACATGGAGAACATTTGGCAAAGCAATTTACAGTTAAAGAATAGTAGGGCTGCTACGATTAGACGACGATAGACATGAGAGTGAGGGCAGAGTGCGAACTATCCCTCCATAATTTGGGGGCACTGCCTTCATAACAGAACCCCCCCCCAACTGCTATTTTTGTCTCTTTGGGGGGGTCTGGGTCTTGATCGGGGGGTACCCCCCACTATCCCCCGTAATTCGAACCATGGGTAAGGGTAAAACATGCTGTGGAACAGTAAGTAATCTATGCATTTTTGACAATATTTGACTCCAAAGCCAAAATGAAAAAGATAAATGAATTGTTTTCCTAAATAAATGAATTTACTATTTTGCGCCCCAAATGAAACAAAAGGGGTAAAATAATGGAAAACACTCCATTGTATTCCATTTATTGATCATTTCATGCAGAAAATGTAAAATGTGAAAATCACAGCTGAAGAAGAGTAACCCTCTTACAGCCAATAAATATACCTAAGCTATCAACTCTCATGGGCAGTGACAACATCTCATGCATTCTTTTTTCACTTGCAGTCAATAAAAAGATAAAATGTAATATGTGATCATTTCCAGTTTTAGTTTTTGGAATTCAGCAACCACCAAAACAATATTTAATTGCAGTCTTACAATCCTGTAAGAAAAACATTGGTTATGTTGGAACCAGAGGCGTGACCACGGGGGGGCTGGGGTGGGCACTGTCCCCCCAGAGACAAGCCGTGCCCACCCTGCGAAATGCTCTGTCTGTCCAATGAAAACTCTGGAGAAAAAAAAACCCATTTGATTTTCAAAACTGCCTCCTCCACTAGACAGCACCGTGCTGCTCACAGTTCACTTCGCCACACATTTTGCAGCACATTTTGAATCTGCTGACTGCATTCTTTTAATTAAAACAGCGTATACGTACACAATCCTCCAGCTCTGCGCCCGTGTCGGGTACTCCAAACCTCTGCCTTCAACAAAATATACAGTCCGGTCTGCCTGACTTAAATATGGATAGCCCAACTGCAGACTGGTCCTGTAGATAATATCCAGGTTAAACACTGAAAACTCCAGTGGCCATCCTATAGCTTCCCTAATGACTACAATGAGCCACGTTTCTGTTCTTGCTGTCATATGTTGTATACATTTGACTTTATTGATACTTACCTTGTAGATGTAGTTCTATATTCGTTCACAAAAAATAATAATACAAGTTCCATTGCCTCTGTTAATTTTATTGAACAATAGGCTATGATTTATGCCACAATTTTGCTTGTATATGTTATATATAAAACTAAGTTATTATTATTTGATCCCCCTACAGAAATGGGGGTGTATGGATGGATATTTTTTGCCCCCCAGACAAGCCATATGCTCACACACACTTGATGTTCTGGTCACACCTCTGGTTGGAACAGGACCAAAAGGAAGAGCAGCAGATATCTAGTTTCTTCACCACAGTGGGATTTAAAACCCAGCTAGAGCTGCACTAGATTACATTTAAGACACCAACGTGTGACTTCTAAATTAGAAATATGGAGGAAGAGTTAATTCCAAGGCTGTCTTCAGTTGGTATTTGAGGATTATAAGGAAAGGTTCTTACAGCAAAGGGAAGGTAGAATTCAGAATTCTGGTTCCATAAAATAAATTAGACTTAGAAGACAGAAAAATATGGATAAATAAAATTATACAATTGATAGAGAACTTGACAAAAACACAAATAGTAATGTGTAGTGGTGCAGTTGGCTTTCCACAAGTAAAATAATAAAGCAAATCTCTTTAATGATTAAGCCATGAATGCTTTCTATGACAAATTATTTGGAAGGAGTGCCAAAGATGTAGGAATAATTGTAATAACTAGACATGCAATTTCTGACAAAATTGCTGGTTGATTGCTGCCTGTTAAAAAAAAAAAGTAGAAGAGTGTTCAATGGTGAAAAAGGGTAAAAAGAAGAAAAGATAAAGATTGTTGATCTATGTTTCTGCTGATAATAGTTGACCAAGCTGTTAAAGTGTGAGCAGCTGAATATGTTAATAGGAAACAAAAAAGAGGGATAAATTAAAAAAGTCATTCACCCTCCTCACCACTAGGGGATGCTTATGTCAGGACCAGACTAATCACAAGAAAAGTAATAGCAGATTTCCTTAATGGAAAAAAAAGTTATTAACAAAAAATTCTTCTCAATGAACTAAACATTTTAAGCCATGAACGGAGTCTCTACAGCAAAACCAGTGGACGGGTTTAAGTGTGAATAAAGTGATGATAAAAATAATGAATATAGACATAAGTGGTGATTTGCAGGGGTCACGCATGAAAAATGCTTCCTACCAAATTTCAGGTCTGTAGGAGTCCAGTTTTACACAGCAAGATCCATCGTCTGGGCCCATTTTGAGGAGGTGAAGGCAAAACACTGAAAGAATTTAATAAGAAGAAGCAGAAGAGAAAGAAGAAGAAGTCCAGTCCACTGCTTATCACTGCTTGAGTAATACAAGCAAGGTCAGTCTCATCAGGTCAGTTTGATTGCTCCACATCATCTCCAGTCTTTCCCCGAGCACTCTACACCTTTATTACTACTTTAATAATGTATATGAAGCCGATCTTCTCCCTCATTACCATATAACCTTCTTTTCCGACACTTCAGGGCTGCAGCAGTTCCACTGTCAGCTATAAGCGCTGTAATCCTGCAGCTGTAGCGCGAAACATGTATGTTAACATGGCTTGTGTGGGGGCTGTGTTGGCTCTGTCAGCACGGGGCCCAGACGCTTCATCTCGGCCCCTACAGCTCCAACACGGTGGGGAAGCTGACAACCAGAAGACACACTGATTCCCTCATTCTGAGGGCTTTACCCACACGGGTTTCTGGCTCTTAAAAATGCAACAAGGTCCACAAATGTCTTCCTTTCTAATACAGTGCCAGTTATTTTCAAATTGTGTCCACATTTCTCAATATAAATAATATTTTTCTAATTTTTGTATAATATTTATCTTTTACATTATCAAATCAATAAGGTCTATAAAATATCTGAATATGAATATTAAAGAAAATAATAATTTATTAATAATTGAATGTTTGAAATTGAACAGGCTTCCCAGTACAGATAAATACAACTATATATCATACATAAATATAATCATTATATTCTCTATGTGTGGAAAAATGCAAGAAGGGCAATAATAATAAAAAATAATGACAGTGTCAAAGAAATAAAAAACATATAGTAATAGTAATATCATTAATAGAGATTAGACAATATCTGCATATTTCAACATTAATATTAATGATAATTCTTTTTTATATTTTTACTATATCTACACATATGTAGATATTTCATAGACCTTAAATATATCATTATATACATAACAGAAATTAATTTATTTAAACAATTAAGAATAATTCATAATGATTAAATTAACCTGGAAGCTGTCCAAGTTGCAGTTGTGAAACTCGCTAGCGTCTCTTCTCTCTCCAATTCTCGCCCTCACACTCTCCTCAACACGCCAAATCTGTTTTGAGGGCTCTAAAGAGCTGCTGACAAACAGAGAACACTGTTCTCATCACACCGTTTCCACGTTGGCGGGTGGGAGGGGGTTCAGGGTCGTGCCAGGCGAGGTGCTAAGGCGGCGGTGAGGACGCTAAGCGCCCATCTGCCCGAACAGGTGCCCGCTTTGGCAACGATGATCGCCACCATCACGTCCCAAGCCCATTCATAAAGCCGCCGGTTCTGATGCTGGTGTAGAAACGATTAAGCTCACACACCTGCTCGGATTTATGCAGACCGGCGGGTTTACTCACTTCAGGCCTAAAGGACATTAAGCACGTCTACCAAGTGCCCGCTGTAAAAAATTATATTAAACTTACAGTATAATACTGACAGCGGGGCTGCTTGTCATTTTCTGTATTTTACAGCAAATGTATCGTATTTGACATTTACAGGACACTAGTGTAATTACAGCACAACACTGCAAAAGTAATGGATTTTTAGGATATACTTTTTATTTTACAGTGTTGTGATTTGCTGTCAACTGAAAATACTTGCAAAATAATAATACAAAACAAACATAAACATGTTTAAGCTTACAAATACTTAATTTTTAAAAAAAATATGTACATTTTTGGCCCTCATTCAAAAGAAATGTGTTTTTGAATTCTTTAGATGCACAATATGTTACTGTATTTGCAATATGTTACTGTACTTGAAAACACAAGTTTGCAGTAGATTTACAGCTTTTCGTTTAGAAAGTACAGAATTTTATTGTGTATGAAAATGCAGTATAAAGGAATCTTAAATAGTATAAAGAACAAATAGTATAAAAAAACATAGTATAAAAGAACTAGAAATAGTATAAAAAAACAGATCTTAAATAAATAAGAAATCAATGGAGTACGTGAATTTTGGGAGCAAATGAGGATATAGAGTGATACATAAAAATGTTAATTTATTCCTTTAACACTTTATTCATTACTGTTACTATTGTTGTTAGTATAATTATGTATTTTAGTTTATTGTTGTACAGCACTTATTTACTGCTTAATAAATAAACCTGTCATGACATGGACTGAAAAGTCATTTCCACCAATAATGACCAGCCGTATAATTACAGTTTTACTTAAAGATTTGCCAAATGTGATAACGACCAGCTTAGACAAACTTGCTATTAGCTCCTGTCATGTGGATCTACGCTGGCTGCCTCCCCAAACCTGCCCCCTGACCCCGTTATCTGCTATGTAAAGTGGCCGGTGCTGATTATGTGCCTGGCCGGAGGCTGGCATTAAACTGCGTAATTGCACCGTCCGATCTCCCGATACGGTGGAATCTGTTTATCTTGCAGCTCATGGCCTGTGTAATTACGACTGTCAGTGGAGAGATAATGCTGTCAGTAGCATTGCCGAGAGACGTCGTTCTCACTTGCGGAAAAGAAAGAGAAGGTCTTTCAGTTGAGACGTGTACAAAAGCGACATTATGGAGGAGACGAGAAGAAAACCAGAAGGTTAGCACAACGACACAATGTGAAATTGTAAATGCCAACGACAAGGAAGCACTGGAAAAAGGATCAGTAGCTACAACAAAACAAGAATAACCTCTTCATAAAGAAATTGCATGAATACTGTGCATAGAATAAACATATTTAAATAGAGTGTAAAATATAAACATTAAACTAGAGGTAGAAAAAGAGATTGTGCAACTTGAGTAACTAAAATTATGTTCTTGAATTGTCTTGTTGCATTGAGTGTGCATAAGATCTGCAGCAGTTCAATGTGGAATTCATAATATTCATTCATCCATTCATTATCCGAACTGCTTAATCTCAGGACCTTCTCGTTATGAGGCGGCAGCGCTAACCACTGCGCCGCCCCGGAATCCATAACAGCCATATTTAAGACAACAGCATATTTATTAAGTCTAAGTCAACTGTGTGAGGGGTTTAATAGTATGTGCAAATTGTCAGAATAGCAGTCAAGGGGGGATATACTACAATAACAATCATGGAATAAAATCATATTTATTGCTTTAAATAATTGATAAATAATAATAATTGATAAAGCATGTTTCTAGATATTTTTGCTGATTATAGTTAAGCTAGCTGTTAAACTACACTACGAAAATTTCACTCTACATATATACAATAAGAATTGCTGATATTTTTGGAAGCAATACATCTGAGTGGACTTATTTTACATTATACATTGCGGCTCAATGGCCACAAACTAAAACTGAAGCGCCTTCAAATACGACACAGACCATGCCAAACAAGGTAGAAATGACGGCAGACTGACAGAGACAAAGTAGGTAGACAGGCCTAATTAGGGAACTAACGACCTAGAAACAAACGCAAACACTAAACAGACTGATTAAACTAAACAAGATACTTAACACTAAACCAATAGATGAACAGAACTGGACTAACTGGAGGAGGAACCTAAACTAAATGAAGTAAACCAATGAAGCAAACATATCAACAAACTAGGAACTAAGGTCTAAGCAAACTCAGGTGTAACCCATAATGAAGCAGACTAACCAATAATCACACTAATAAACCAATCAGGACGTGGGGCTAAGACAAAGGGAGTTGACAGAGATACCACGCTAGACAGACAGGGGTGCGCTTCCGAAAAACTCTATGTTAGTTGCTAATGAACATTATGTTTGTTGCAACTAAGCTTTTGGGAAACCCGGGGTGCCAGACGCGGAGTAAAATTCCAAAGGGAAGCATAACATATATACAGGTATATCTGCACAATTTTGCACTGCCTCTACTATTTGCACAACCGTTAAACATGTATGTATCACTGGTCACTTTTTTAACTAACTATATCTGCACACATTATTGAAAAGTATCGCACAGAATGGTTCTCCAAAAATGCTGCTATAATATCTGTGCAAACTTAAATTTCAGTCAGACTTTTTAAGAATACACTTCTGTTAATAGACTGGATATCGTAATCTTTCATATTGAAAACTGTCAGTCAATTTCCACTTCTAGCTTAAAATGTATATTTTGTGTCCTATTTATATAGTGTTTATTCCATGTGCCTTATCTGTTCTTTGTTCTCTCTATTTCCTGTTGCACTGTGTAAACTGGAGCCACGTCTTCTCGTCTCTCTGTATATCTGTACAATATATAGAGGAGATGACAAAGTTTACTTTGACTTTGACTGATTTTGACTTGATATTAAAAGTGTGTTTGTGTTTCTTGTATTCTTATTTTATTTTCGTATATGTGTCCCACTCACAGGTTTTATACTCCATCAGTCTGGTTCCATGAACTTGAACTTGAGTTAATATGAGTTAATAATTTAGAGGGTTTTAAGTTGTGCTGTCCCTTAAACATCACCAGGTCCCTGATCAAGACCCTAACCTTAACCCCAGGTTGCTCTCGGGTGATTGTCCTTGAAATTAGGAAATGGGAGCTGCTCTGGATGGAAATGTGTGCCTGTAATATTACTTACATCTAGTCATTATGAGTGTCAATGGAAGTGCCTCACAAAGGCAGTAATACAAGTGTGTGTGTGTGTGTGTGTGTGTGTGGAAACCCTCTTCCTCTGTTTGTCCCGCTCGTCTTCTCTTAATCCCTTAATGCTTTCGATTGCTAATCCTGGCGCTGTCGATTCTGGAAGGGCATCGCCGTGGTAACCCTCCCCTAACCCGATCTTACCCTCCCAAATCAGTGCTGGATGGGCCAGGTGAGAGGGGAAACAGAGTGGGGGAGAGAGAGAGAGAGAGAGAGAAGAGCAGGCCACATTGGTTTTGGCGTTTGGGGGTGAAGAGGAGGAGCAGGAAGAGGAATGGAGCGGAATCCCCAGGGAAATAAACCAGCACTAATCCTGAAAATTCGGCTCTGACCATCACTGCCCTCCTCTGATTCCACCGAATGATTGCTACGGCGGACACAAATGCAGTGCTGCAAATGCAGACTTTATTTGAGTTAGGGTGTTGTAACCTAAGGTGTAAACCTAAAATATAAATTTTTAAGAATTTAGTGCTAAAATGAAATGCAGATCAGTTTCTGCAAGACGTTTTACAACGTCCCTCATTTAAATGCATTAATAACATTTAAGACCACACTTACCCTGAGCAATCAGTTACAACTCTGTAATTACTGTTTAAAAGATTAAATATAATTTAGGATATTGTAACTACATTACAAGTCATAAATATAAATAAACTTGCCTTTTCAGACAGTCAGACTGACCTGTGCTTCCCCTTTTTCCCCTTACTGAACTTAGTCCTCAAATTTACTGTGTCCCATAGATGGGAGTCCTCACCTCCTCCCCCCACCCCCGCTCCCAAAACGTTAAAACGGCGTCACACTGTTTTAAAGTGTTTAGTGCCAACCCAGGTTTCTCCTCACGGCCGGAGTCCAGCGCCAGCCTGCTGCATGTCACCCGCTGTGCCCACTAAAGTCCTGCAGCTAACGCTAAAAGGCATGAGGCTGCGTGTGCGTTTGTGTGTGTGTGTGGTCGATGTTCAGCATGTCAGGGAATGGGCAGCTTCCGGAACTTCTGACCCCACACTGAGGCCGACGCTTGTGCTTGGATTGTCATGGCATCGATTCAGAGAAACCACACACACACACACACATACACACACACAAAGCCCATACCCAGAATCACTGTGCATAATAAAAGGTGAGAAATCGACTATACTTCCATCTTCATTTTTGCCAGTAATTTTGCAAAATGACTGATTTTCCAAATTCTTTTATTGTTGCATTCAGAGTTAAAAAACATGTGAAAGACAATGATCACAGTTTGTTTTCATATTAATGATACGTGACAACTTTAGTGGCAAACAATAAAAGTCAATTCATCACCAAACTCAGTGATTATAAATTACAAAGAATGTTCTGATTCCTCTCTTTTTCACACAGACATCGGCACCAAGTAGCCATCGCCACTGGTCAATCACCTCCTCAGTGACACTTTGCCCCAGTCAATTTTAAACAGGTTAGGCTTGTAGCTAGGCTTTAAGTTGTGGTGATCTCCTTTCTGCAAATGTAATGTACAGAACATTGTGGCTGGATTATATATGTATACACACACACAATATATATATATATATATATATATATATATATATATATATATATATATATATATATATGTGTGTGTGTGTGTGTGTGTGTGTGTTTCTAGTACTGTGCAAAAGTTTTAGGCAGGTGAAAAAATGTTGTAACAAAGAATGCTTTCAGAAATATAAATAATGATTGTTTATTTTTATCAATACAAAAATGCAAAAGTGAGCGAACAAAAGAAAAATCTAAATCAAATCAATATTTGGTGTTACTACCTTTTGCCTTCAAACCAGCATCAATTTATAGGTACACTCCTGCACAAAGTCAGGAATTCGTGAGGATTATAGTCAGGTGTATGATCAACCAATTATACCAAACAGGTGCTAATGATCATCAATGTCACACGAGGTTGAAAACACAGTCATTAGCTGAACAGAAACAGCTGTGTAGGAGGTTTAAACTGCGGAGAAACAGCCAAACTCTTGCTACCAAGGTGAGGTTGTGGAAGACAGTTTCATGTCATGGCAAGATTGAGCACAGCAACAAGACACAAGGTAGTTATACTGCATCAGCAAGGCTCCCTCCCCAGACAAAGATTTCAAAGCAGACTGGGGTTTCAAGATGCGCTGTCTAAGCTCTTGAAGAAGCACAAAGAAACGGGCAACGCTGAGGATCATAGAAAGACACATGATGAAAGACACATCGCTTATTACCCTTCAAATCGGAAGATGTCCAGCAGTGATTTTGATACTCTATCTGACGGGTTTGTAACAACGGCTTCCTCAGCAGAATTCACCACCAAACACACACAGCTGTAAATCTCTAGCAGGAGCTGAGACCCACAGTAGTAAATATGAACAGAATTGTAAAAATAGTAATTGGAAACATTAAATAATTAAATAATAGGTATGGACAAGATTAGGCCAATTAGGTGTTTGAATGTCAGTTTTGATTCCTTGATTAACTGACCAGCTCTTAACTCCTGCAAAGCCTTGAGAGAGAAAGGATCGAAGACAGAACATTGTGGGTGCTATAATTAGGGTGTCCAGGTGGGGTTTAGCTCTGGAACAGGTCTTTATTCAGCCTAGCCCTGAATGGGCAGCACCAGAAGACTTCTGGGAGATTCCAGGATTGGAGACGAGAACATCTCCTTCTGACGCCATCAAAGTCTCACCGCCTCTCCAATAAATCAACAGCTAATTCATTAAGATTCTCGCCTCCTCAAGCCCGCCTGCTCCCGTAATTGCATCACGGTACGAGTGCAGTGGCATTGTTTCGAGAGGGCAATTGGACGAAGGCAAATTACGGGCTAAAGCAATATTATTGCAATATTTGTTTCAGTGCTCCAGTTTAATTCTGAAAGTTTATCGCTGATGAACTCCATTCACATCTCCGCTGGGTTGGCTTTCTTGCTTTACATGGGTGAGACAAACTTTTGTCATGAAGGGATTTAAAATAGGTGAGACGCACTGGAATCGGGGAACACAAACAGAGTTTATTAAGGAGGAGGCAGTGCAGGAAAAAATGAGGAGGCAAAAATATGGGGAAAATCCAGGGACAAAAAGACACCAGAAACAGAAGCAAAGTCTCAACAGAAAGGTGAGACCTGTGCTACCAGTATTAGGCGACAATGAACAGAAAAAGCTTCCGTGGGGAAACGAGAAGAGCGCGGTCCTGGCGCTCTAAAACCCACAAGGCGAAACAGACATGATCCAGACTCTCGAGCCTTGCTACAGTCCGATCGGAGTGAGGGTTACTGGGAGTCACGAGCCTGAGGGGAAACACAGGAGAACAGAGTGAAACGGGAAACTGAAACGGGGCAAAAACAGAGCAAAATCCAACTGAGGGAAACGGCGAACTGAGCAGGAGAAAAACACAGGAACAGAGCAAGCAATCCACGGGTGAAAGAAGCGAGGAAGATTTGGGCCGGCTGGTTTAAATACAAAAAGATCAAAGAACTAATGAGTGAGCGTCCCAATACCCAAACCGAAAGTAACAAGCCACAGCTGAACGTAACGGAGTGCTCTAAACAGATCCTTACCTACTAGGAAGGGCACACGCAGTGAAGACAACAAACACGAAAGTGGGGTGCTCTTCTAAACAGGGAGTGAACTACTCGTAAGGACACGCATGAAGACAGCGAGAACCCGGAAGTGGGGAGCGAGCTAGCGGGGACAGCTAAAGCTAACCGGAGAACATGAGGAGAGACAGAAACACAAGGCAGGACACCGGAAGTGAAACCCAGAGGACAGAACAAATACCCCCAGGTCAGAACTCCGGCGTTCGTGAGCGTGGGACGGCTGGCAAGGGGGGCGCGGCCGTGACACTTCTTTTGTGTTGTTTGGCAAAACCGACCGTATCCTCTACTTGATAGGCTTAAGAACAGAACTAGCTGATTGTGGCACTAGAAAAACTAAATGGAAAATAAAAAATATACAAAAATGTTATGGAAGGGTTAAGTGAGAAAAAAAAGAGTTTCATGTGATCACAACAAAATATCCCGTGTTCACGAGAAAGCATGGCGTGCTTATGTGAAAGTATTGGATACTAACAAAGTAAGTGTTGCATTCTCTTGAGAATGTATGGTGTGCTCACGAGAAAATATCACAAGCTCACGAGAAAGTATGGCTCGCCCACAAGAAGCATCTCACGCCACGAGAAAGTCTTGAATGATCACAATAATGTATTGCATCTTCATGAGAATGTAGCTGTGCTCATGAGAAAATATTACAAGCTCGTAAGAAAGTACCATGTACCCATGAGAAAATATCTTGTGCTTACAAGATAGTTTGGCGTGCTTGCGAGAAAGAATCGCACGCTCATGAGAAAGTAACACAGGCTCACAAGAAAGTATGGCATTCTAAGGAGAATGCTCAGAAGCATCTCATGCTCACAAGAAAGTCTTGCATGCTCACGAGAAAGTATTGGATACTCACGATAAAAGTAATGCGAGCTCATGGGAAAGCACAGTGTGCTGATGAGAAAGTGTTTCATGCTCATGAGAAAATATCACAAGCTCACGTGAAAGTCTCGCGTGCTCACAAGAAAGAATCACATGCACATGAGAAAGTAACACAGACTCACGAGAAAGTAAGGCGTATTTATGAGAAATAGTTGCATGCTCACAAGAAAGTTGGTGTGCTCATGAGAAAATATCACAAGCTCACCAGAAAGAATCACACGCTCATGAGAAAGTACGGCATGCTTATGAGAAAGTGTTGCATGCTCACAAGTTGGTGTGCTGACGAGAAAATATCATGAGCTCAAGAGAAAATACCACATACCCACGATAAAATGTCACAAAAAAAGTTTGATGCGCCCACGAGAAAGAATCAGAAGCACATGAGAAAGTCTTACCTGCTCATGAGAAAATACGGCATCGGCTATCGGGAGATCTCAAGTTTTTTCCGTGATTTCGCTGTATCTCAAGAAAACAACTTTAGTCAGTTCAAGATAATGATTTATTTTTCTCGCAATCTTGACATAAAAGTTGTTTCCTTAAAAAAGTTGTTCTCATCCGTCATCTCGCTAGAAATTTATTAACTTGGCCCAATGGAAGAACATATCCAATCTTACTTTGGTCAACTCAAAACAGCAGCATGTCTGCCGGAGCTGGAATTACGAGATCGGTGTCTGTCAGTTGAGATGGAGGTTCAGGTGTTTAAAGCTTTACCGTCAGAGGAATTATAAATAGTAATAAGCGATGACCTTAAGATAACGAAACAAAAATAATGTTGACACATGTCCTCTGTGGAACCGCTGTAGATCACACTTAACTCCTGCTCTCTCCACTCGAGACTGCAGGGTCCCGGCTAATCTCATAATCCAGCTAGTGAAAGTGAGGAGTTACTGTTGCCGATCGTGGCTTTACTGTGCCTTTAATCACCGGCTTACAGAACGGCATTGGGTCGAAGCTCGACCGGTGGTGTGTACTTGGCATCTTGGCACAGAACTCATCCCTGGAGTGGGTGGAGTGGGCTCAAATGGATAAAAACAACAGCTGCTTCACACACACACACACACAAACACATTGGTAGGAAATCTTGGAGACTGCAACATATTGCTGTTTTGGACTCAGTCTATCGTACCAAACATGTGTCATGCTGCCAAAAATCTTCAACATGCCAATTTGATAGAGGAGCCGAAAGCCATCCTTATGTAAAAGAAAGGTTGTTGAAATGTACTACCACTTTTTTACCACAGCTTTTAGTAAAGGCAAGAAATGGCAAGAAAAACTTGACCTAACAACTTAATTTATTTTATTTGCTCATTTCCTCAATTCCCAATCTGCTAATTCTCAAATAGCATTAATTCAAAAATAGTGTGGACCAGATTGTTGCACAAACCAAAACCTCCGTGGTATTACATTTTAAAGGTCTACATTTTTGCAGCATCAGTTCTATAAAAGCCTGTGAATAATGGCATTAAAAGAACAAAAATGTGCTTATTTCTGAACACTGCAGACAAAATTAGAGAACAAAATGGAGCAGCTTTTACAGCTGCACAAAGAGAATACGGTAAATAAAGCAGACCCTCCAGGATTTCGCAATTGCAACTATTAACACAAATTCAGCCAATCCTCGCGAATCCATTACTACCGTGCATTTTTGACCAATCATTGTCCAAAAAAAAGTTATATGTGACCCTCCACGGCAAAACCAGTTGCTTGTCGCAAATTTTCAAAATTGAGTTATAAATTTTACATGAAAGGGCATAAATCAAGCTTCAAAACGATACCTATATCGTATGAATCGGACGACATATGACTGAGATATCAACATTCAAAGGAGTTGGGTTTCTCCCATCACGCCAAGTGAGAAACGGAGAAATCTGCCTTTGAAGTTGACTATCGACGTAGCACTCACAGACGCTTGCTGCAGTCGCGACTACGTTTGTATTTACGGTAGCCTACGCTGCATTCACAGCCACACGGATAGCCTACCTGCGATAGGTTAACTGAACTCGGGAGACGAAGATAGATTCCGGAGAAATATCTTCACGCTAGTCAACCAGTGGATTTACCGTAAATATTGGAGTAGAGCGGTCAAAACAGAAACTTAACATTCTGCTGGAATTGAATTCCTCACCTCAAGAAAGTCACGTTTTTAGGATGAAAAGGGTAAGTATTTCGGCAAAATTCATTCACAACAGTACAGTATAGACCTTCCACTGTTTCAAAACACTAAAAACAAAAAGTCACGGTCGTTTTTCTTGGAAACCTCCATTGTGACAAGTGACTGGTTTTGCCGTGGAGGTTCACATATACTAAAAAGCTATACTTCAGCGAACTCTCTTCCTTTTTACGTTTAGAAGATGTAGGAAACGTGTGATAAAAACACCTCACATTTACCTTCAAAAATTAATAAATGATTAATGGTTAATAAAAAAAAATAGTTGTTTTGTTCCCTTCATTTAATTAATTGTTAAAGAATCAGTCTAAAGGGGGACAAAAGCACAATTTTTCCGCAACTTTGACTTGCTTCTGCAACTTTATTGCAACAAAATGCCTAATAACACTGCAACTTTCATTGCAAAATCAGGCATTTTAGGCTGCAACAACCTCAAAAATGCAGGAACTGATAAAGTGTTAAATATCTGAGTCTTGGTGGTTTGGGAGTAGACAATCCCATATTCACAAAACGCTCTCTGACTGAGTGTGAGGTCCGTTGGCACCCGGCCTGGCCTGAGCTAAATTTCATCTATAAAACACGAGGCGCCGAACGATCTCCGTTTGACCCGAGCAGCTGTGAGCCAGCTGTGACTTTTGGGACGGTTCATCTTTCAGAGAGAATATGTATGCGGTTGACCTTACAATTGGCCCCGGCGTGGCGGCATTCTGAGCAATTGTATCTGTTTCTGTGAATCGGCTCTGTCTGTGTCCAGAGTGGAGTTGACCTTTTAGCCATTCAGAGCTGGAGAAAAGGCTCATAAATCCCGTCATCCATTCTTGACTTTCTTTGTTTCCACAAGATTCTGCCGCACCAGACCACTTACTTGTTTTGAGTTGCAGTCCTGATGTCTAACCATGATAAAAACTGAGAAGGAGAAATGATAACGTGCTTATAGATGATTCAGCTGATGATAGTATTCAATTCAGTTATATTTATATGGCGCTATATATAAATATAACAGCTCAAACCCCCAACCGGCAAGCCTGAGGCGACAGTGGCAAGGAAAAACCTAGAAAACTCAAAAACGTAATGATCCTCTCAGCAACATTTAGTAAAGTTAACATCAGTTCAATATTAAATTAGGATTCGGTTCAAGTCCATAGCATCCGAAAAAGATGCCGGTTGGTTCCAGATGATGGCGTCTCTGATTTAATACTCATGAGGCACATTATTTTTAAATAAGTGAAGATATTGAAACAGTCCGAGAGGCGCTTTCGAATCCCAAACCATTGCTGGGGCCACTTGCTAAGGTCCACTCAGCAACATTTAGTAAAGTAAACATTAGTTCATATTAAATTAGGATTTGGTTCAAGTCCAAAAAGGTCCCAGCTGGTTCCGGATGCTGAGGTCTCCATAGAGTCCAGGTGAGGGTTCACCCAGTGAAGTGTCAGCTTGGGAGCAGCTCGGAAAAAAGAAGAACGAGAAGAGGCTACGTCCCCTAGATGCTGAATTAATGTGAACGGAAACAAAAAGAGAGTGATGAGCCAAGAACGGATGAAGGAGGTGAAAAAAGAATAGTTGCTGATGGATGATGCTAATATGGAATAAAGAATAACTTTAAATATGGAATGAATATGGAATCAGTATAATATGGAAAATATTAAGATGGAATGAATGGCAGAAACCGGGAATAAGAGTGTGACCTGGAAAAAAGACGAAAAATGAGGGATCCAGTTGAGCTATTGGCCAGAAAAGTAATAACACACTTCTTCTCAATAAGACAAACATTTTAATCATGAATAGCATCTCTACAATAAAAGATGTGAAAGACATAATGAAGACTTAAAGGAGATGCCTCCTTGTGGCCAAAGTGAGGAATACGAAGGAATTGTGAAAATGTGCAATCGATAGCTCTAAGAGTGAAGGTGTCTTTGTGACGAAACTTGTGGAAATAGTCGAATGTGCAATAATTGGAAAGAAGAAGAAGAAGATAAAAACGGAAAAAGTAATGAAGAAGAGAGAAGAGATGGGTGGAGAAGAGGTGGGTGGAGCTGATATAGAAAACAGTTTATCACAGCTTCAGACTTATAAGTCCTATTGAGCAATTTCTAGTTCGTTAAGTTTGTAATAAATAAAATTTAAAACGTGAACATATGAATAAGCAGGATGGTCCGATACCCAAGATATCATTCGGAGTTAGCTGAGTTAGAATTTCCATATTAGGGGTTTCCATAAAGGGCTAAAGGAAAGCTGGGCTCACTTTGAAATAATAATGAATTTGCTTTTTCCCCGAATCTGGCCGTGATCCGCCAGAGTGTGTTTTTGTTCTGCAGCTCGCAGCGGCCGCAGCATTAATCATTAATGAAGCCGAGTGAAGCTAATGTTATTTGTCACCTCCGACTTGGCATTTACTTAATGCAAACGCGTCTGCCTTTAGTGGCCAGGTGAGTGTTTATGAGAGTGAAATGGGACTCATTCATCAGGAGACAGAGGGAGAGACTCGCCCAGGGAGACGAAGGGGCTGGAAGCAGCAGTCAATGGACAGAAAGTAAAAGAGAGAGAGCGAGAGAGACAGAGGGAGGAGTTCCTACATGCAGCCTGATGGCCTTCAGTGTCAAAACTACAGTCTGTGTACATCATAGTCAACATCATCATCATCCTTAATCGGCATTTTCATTATCATTATCATCATTGTCACCAAATTTATTGGTCATTGTTGATTATCATTACGATAATTACCATCATCACGGTTATTGTCACCAGCACCATCATAGTTAGCTTCATCATCTACACTGACACTGTCATTAGGCTACTATCACCATCATCATCATCATGTGACCCCATCATAATCACCATTACCACCATCACCATTAAGGATTGACCGATTATCGACCGTGCCGATTATCGGGCGCTGATGTTAGATATGTTGCTGATTATCGGTATCGGTGATTAATTTTCACCATCTTGTGAATCATCATCATCATTATCATCATCATCATCATCATCATGACCATTACATGCTTCACCAGCATCACCACAATGACCATCACCTCACCTTTGCTGTCATTACCACCACCACCATCAGTTATTAACATCACCATCACTGCCATCACCGTCATTCTCTTCCTCCTCCTCATCACTATCACTATCAAAACACTTTCATTACATCATCATCATTACTATGATGTGACCTCATCATTACCACCATCTTCACCTTCATCACCATCATCATCATCATCATCATCACAAATTGTTCATATTCATCACCAACATTATCTTCATCAGCATCACCACCATTACCACATCATTTTCACCATTATTACCATCCTTATCATTATCAACATCACCATGACTACTACCTTCACCACAACCATCATACTCATCCGTCATCGTCATCATCACTATCAACATGAACTTTGTCAGCATCAGCACCATGACCATCTCACCCTTACTTTTGCTATTATTGCGACCACCACCACCACCACCACCACCACCACCATCATCATCATCTGGCATGGCATCTTCTTCTTCATCACTATCTACATTAGATTTGCCAGCATCGCCTTCATGACCACAACATCAACATTTCGCCATCATTACCATCATCATCATCATCATCATCATCATCTGCTCCCTCATCATCATCATCATCATCACCCTTACCTCAGTGCTCACCCCCTCAGTTAGGCTGGATATAGTTCAGGTTAATGTTAGGGTAAAATCGTGAAAATCATGCTCTCTTCGGTGGCGTAAACACCCTGTGCAGCAGCAGCAGCAGCGACGCAGCGTTTGGCAACTGTGTAAATTTTTGTGAAAGTGTGACCTTTTTTTTATCAGGGGTGAGATTTAAGGTGTAGGTCTATGTTTAGCACTGTAGAGGACGTTCCTAAAATAGATCGTCTCCCTCGATCACTGGGAACGTTGACGTCGCGTCCTACATAGTCAGTGATGCAGTAACGTTCCACCTTCTCCTTGGCAACCAGGGCACGGGGCAACATATGGGGGGGGCAAGCGCGGCCTCAATGAGCACTGACGCGCCCGCTTGTGTTGTTCCCGTCCCGCTCTATCCGATTAGTCTGATTTATTGCAGGTCTTTAGGTCTCGGGTTTGAGACAAGGGAAATTGCTCCGGCCTTCTGTTATTCAATTACGCTTTTTCATGCCTAATGTGATTCTGATAAGACGGGAGCGACACTTCACAGCGACGAGTTTAAGATCTGAAGATGTACGATGGGTTTTAAATCAGTGATCTGATACAGTTTGTTGTTTATTAAAATACTGAATCCTCATTTGTTTATTTCTGACATCGGAATATCATTTGCGCACATCGGTTTCTGATCGAGCTAATGCTTCAACGTTATAACAATGCAACGACTTATTGTTAGTCACTATCTTGTTTTGTAGTTGCAGTAATTTTGAATTAACAGTAAAGTGCTGATAAAGAAACATCACTGAAACTTTTTGTTCTTTTTTATCATTTATTATTTTATTTAATTGCTAGTTTAACTCTTGTCTTAATTTATTGTTGATGCAAAGCTCTATTGCCTGAATTTTTACATTTGAAAGGGGATAGATAAGTAAAGACGATGATGGCAATAATGATGACGATGCTGATAATGCTGATGATAATTACGATGATGCTGATGATGATGACAATAATGGTGAAGATAATGGTGAGGATGATGATGCTGGTGGTGATGATGATGATGGTGATGACGATGCTGCTGTTGCTGCTAATGACTATGGTGATGATGATGATGATGATGAAGATGTCGACAGCAACGATGATGATGATGATGATAATGATGATGATGATGATGATGATGATGATGATGATGATGATAATAGTAAGGATGATGAAGCTGGTGATGGTGATGATGATGATGACAAGATGATTTTGATGATGATGACAATGACGATGACGACAACTATCATGATGACGATAACGATGATGATAATGATGATGATGATTAGAGATGGCACCGATCTGATACGTAGATCAGATATCGGTCTGCTAACGACTCAAATAGTCGTTACCACTGAGGTATTCATGAGCAAGGTACCGTCCCCAAGCACTGCTCCCTGGGTGCTGCCCTTATTAGCTGCCCACTGCTCCTTCACGGATGGGTTAAATGCAGAGGTCACTTTTCGTTTTGGTGCACTGTGTGCTGTGCTGTGTTCACAATGACAAATAATCACTCACTTTTAATGAATCTCAGGTCTCAAAGTATGTTTGCTATTTGGGGGTCACTTCAGAGCTTTTAAGCTTCCGTATCGATTTGTGCCCCCGTTTGTTTGTTTGTTTGTTGCACGTTTCAGACTCGAGATGGGAATGGCATTGCTCGCTGTAATGCTGCCAGGTCAAGCAACCAAAAACCTCAGTCATTTGATGCCAAAGCCCAAGGCCAATTCTTTCCCTGAACACAGAGCCTCTGATCGAATCTGGCACTGAGATCTAATCTCAAATGAATCACCACTTAGTGAGAAATTGTTATGAAGCACCTTGCGGTTTTTCTCAAAAGCCGCCATGTTCCACATGCACAAAATGATTTCCATTCCTTCCCTAAAAAAGGGAAGGAGAAGCATTGTTCGGCCTGGCAGAAAGGGAAAAGGAGGGCGAAAACTCTCTACAATTAACTTCCTTTCTGGCTGTGAAGAAACCGGGATTCTGCGCCAGATCTGCACAGGATTTGCTGTTAACGATTTTGTAAGAGTGAGAGAAAGAGAGAGACAGAGAGAGAGAGCAGGAGGAGAGGAACTGGAACTGAAAGTGAGGGTGGGAAAATTGGACACGGAGAGAGAGATGAGGTAAGAACAAATGACAGAAAGACGGAAAGAGAGAGAGGGGGAAAGAGGGAGAGAGAGATTGTATGGTTGTCCAAAAAAAGGTGTGACTGTGTGTGTGAGGGAGAGAAAGAGAGACAGGGAGAGAGAGAGAGAGAAAGAGAGAGAGAGAGGTGGGGGATTACGGGTATGAGGCATGAACATACATATGAGAGAGAAGGAAGTAAAGAGAGAGAGGGAGAAAGAAAAAGTGAGAAGGAGAGAGAGAAGCATTAAGTGTGAGAGCTGGAAAAAGGGAGGAGTAAGCAAGAACGAAAGAGCATGGGTGAGAAAGGTGTGAGGTAAGAACAAACGAAAGAAAGAGAGAAAAAAGGATAGGAAGTGAGAGAGGGAGGGAGAGATTGTATTGCTGTCACTGAGGGGTGAAAAGTCCAAAGAAAGGGAGTGTGTGGGAGACAGAGGGAGAGAGAGAGAGAGAGAGGGAGGGAGGGAGAGGTGGGCCATGGGGAGATTGAGGTAAGAACATACAGACGAGAGAAAGAGAAGAAAGGAAAGCAAGAAAGAGAGAGAAAAAGTAGGAAGGGGGATAAGAGAAAGAATAAGGTAAGAGGGATGGAGAGAGAGAAGCATGAGGTGTGAGAGCTGAAAAAAGAGAGGGAGTAAGCAGGAATGAAAGAGCAAGGGTAAAAAGGGTGGGAATTTAGAAAGAGAGAGAGAGAGAGTAAGAAAGAAAGATATACAGAAAGAGAGCGAGAGGTGGGATTATGAGGGAGAGAGAAGGAAGGAAAGGAGGAGAGAGAGAGAGAAAAAAAAAAGTATGAGGGAAAGAATAAGGTAAGAACATAAGTATGACAGCCCAAAGGAGAAAGGGAGGTGCACAGGGAAAGGAATGACGTAAGAACTAATGAAAGAAAGAGAGAAATAAAGATGCAAAGAGAGAGAGAGAGAGAGAGAGAGAGAGAGGTGCAGCATGAGGGAAAGAATAAGGTAAGAACATACGTATGAGAGCTCAAAGGAAGGAGAGAGAGAAAGAGAGACGAAGAGAGAGAAGCATGGGGGAAGCAACCGCGTGTGAGAGCAGTAAAGAGAGAGAGGGAGTGGGCAAGAAAGAAAGAGAGATAGAGAGAGAGAGAGAGAGAGAGAGAGAGAGAGAGAGGGAGAGAGTCAAAGCGTGTGAGAAAAGGGGGGCATGGGGAGAGGAATGAGGTAAGAACATACGTAAGAGAGAGCAGGAAGAAAGGAGGGGGAGAAAGAGAAAGACAAAGAGAAAGGGGGAAAAAGAGAGAGAGCGCAAGGACAGGAACAGGGCTAAGAACGTGGTTAGAGTTTGAGAGGTGGATAATGGAGAAAGGCAGAGAGGATGGGAGAGAGAGAGGTATGGGAGGACGGAGGGAGGAAGAGAAAGAGAGAGAGCGAGCGAGGGAGAAAGAGAGAGAGAGAGGGAGGGAGAACAGGAGGAGTGTGTGTGAGATTGGTGCAGTTCAGCCCCGTGATGTGCTGTTTGTTCCCAGAGCTGCTGGCCTAGAATGTGTAATGTAGTCATGTATTGCTGCTCATTCAGAGAGAGAGAGAGAGAGAGAGAGAGAGAGAGAGAGAGAGTGAGAGAGATGTATAGAGAAACATGCACATAGCAGAATAAGGATAAATGTAAAGACAAAGAGACAGAAAGAGAGAAAGAGGGATGTACAGATATGTAGAGACAATAAAAAAACAGAGATACAGAAAGAGAGAGAGAGAGAGAGAGAGAGAGAGATAACGGTTGTCGTATCCCTGTCCATGGTGCTGAAGGTTTTCCTTAAGACTTTTCGACATACAGAGAGAGAGAAAGAAAGAAACAGAGAGAGCGATAGTGAGAGATGTACAGACAAAGACAGAGATGTAAGAAAGATATATATATATATATATATATATGGAGAGAGAGAGAGAGAGAGAGAGAGAGATACAAATCTACAATGAGAGCGATAAAAAGGAGATGCAGAGAAAGAGAAAGAGAGATAGGGAGAGAGAGATAATGAGAGAGAGAGAGAGATAGTGAGAGATGTACAGACAAAGAGATAAGAAAGAGAGTGGAGGTAGAGAGAGGAGAGGTAGAGAGAAAGAGAAACAGTGGAGAGGGAGATATATATAGGAGAGAGAGAGAGAGAGAGATAAAGCAGACAAAGATAGAGATGGGAAAGAGGAGCAGCAGAGAGAGAGAGAGAGAGAGAATATGAGAGAGGTAGGAAAAGAGGGAATGAGAGAGAGAGAGAGAGAGATGTACAGTACATAGAGATGTAAAAAGAGAAAGAGAGAGAGAGAAAGAAAGAGAGGAGAGATGCAGTAGAGAGGAGCAGAGAGAAAGAGAGACCATGCTGATCTCATTGTGTCAGTGTTGGCTGAGCAACGGCCTTAAAACAAGCCAGACTAAATCCAGCTCTTTCACACACACACACACACATGTCTATCTCCCCTAAAATTTCTCTCTCTCTTTCTCTCAACTTTTCAGCCTCATCCATAGCTTCTTCCCCATTCTGCTGGGCATCAGTCCTCTTATGGCGCCCAACAATAAGAACACACATGCTAATCTCTCAGATCTGGGCCACATTGAGCTGGTTTCAAGCCAACGACTGGCAGCAGGAATGTCGTTTAGAAGTCGTAATGTCGCTTGTAGGAATCAGGAGAACCGGTTCACCTCATGTATATGAAAACCCGCCTTGTTTTTTCACCTGATTGTGGGTATCGTCTCCGCTGCCAGTCCCTGCAGTTTGGCACGGCTTGGGAGCGGGGAAAGCTGGTTGGCCAGACGCTCTCCTCGCTGGCAACAGCTGCTGATGGGACCAGGAGGAAGAGGAGGAGGAGGCGCATGATTGATGTTGCAGAATTCGCCGAGAACTGTGTTGGTGGTGGGAGGACGCCGAGCTAAGTTTATATAAAGGAGTGCAGAAATTTCATTGATGACTAGGGGCAATTTTACTCAAGATATTGTCGACTGTTATTGTGTTAAAAATTGTGGAAAGGTATGAAAGGGTGAAAAATGCTTAAAAAAAAAAGGGAGAAGCGCTAAAGGCTGTCTATAGATGTTTCTTGCTTAATTATGGAAGTTGAGCTTCATACGTTAAAACTATGAGCCCTGTTTTGGGGGAATAGCAGGTCTTGAGGTGATGCCCCCTTGTACAAATAGGGAATGACAATATTAATAAAGATTTCTCAGGACAAAAACTGGGAATAACAATTAATAAAGACTTTGTGGAAAATCAATAACAATGGAAGAATAATGAAGATGCCCTCTTCACAAAAATAGAAATTACAGTTAATAAATATGCCTTGTTGACAAAATAGGAATGACAATGTTAAAAAATTATATTAATAATGTTATGATATCAAACTGATGCTTTTTATTTTGGATCAGTTCTATTTTGAATTGATGCATCTTACAATTCCCCTAATAAAAATGTGACTTCAGTCATATCCGTCAGTACGAGGTGCAGCGCTGGAATGCAAATTGAAAATTAAAATGTCTAAAATACACAGTTTTATCTCTTGTGTACCGAACACGCCTCCTTTTCTTTTTTTATTTATCTTTTGTGACAGAAGTCATGAGCAACAATGTATTTACAATGCTGACGGGCCATTCAAGGATTTAATCTCTCCTGCGCAACCATTCATGACGGCTGAGCACTGCTGCAAGAGAGGGATACACTCTCCCTGGGCCCAGCTCCGGGGGCAGTACTAGACACACACACACACACACACACAAACACACACACACACACACACACACTCCTGAGGCTCACAACAAGCAAAACACTGCAGCACGAAAGCCGCAACAGAAGCAGTCTGGCCACACACACACACACACACACATAAGCGCTTGGTTGAAAGAACGACAACACACACACACACACATACACACACACACAAACATTCATGCACACATGGAGACACACCTCACATCGCTCACATACACTCGCCATATGCTTGCAGCCACATGTATCCTACTTCTCAGTTTATGTGCACCTGCATGTATATGAGCACACACACACACACACACACATGCAGCATGGGCAATATACACACAAATGCATTAATAAGTCTTACACACACTGTTGATACACATATCTACACATATACTGTATTATATGTATGCCTAACGCACACACACATTTTCACACACATACACACACTCAAAAACAGAGTCTATGCATGCATACATGAACACACATATATACACACACTAGCACACAGTATACAGTACTATATATACACTGCATACATGTTGGCCTTCTTTCACACACACATACACACACACACACACACATACACACATATGCAATGTCAGCACCAAATTAATCCTCTTATAGTGTCTATCAGCCTCTATTTAGGACTACAACGATGACTTACAACACTGGCAATAATGCATTACTGTTTGTTTCAGAATAATGTATTTATGTTTACGTAAGTACTGTTTTATAAGCAGCACATTAATCAATCAAGAAGCATTCAATCGATATATCTGTCTGTAAGCATCGCCTAACTGCATATTGGGGCTGATATATTGCACTGATATTATATAACAAGTATCTGATATGAACAAGGCTCAAGAATTACAAGTATTTTGTTGCTAATAAAGGGTTAGTCATTACAAAAAAACTCAACTCAAAATCTTAAAGTTACATGCTTTCAGTTTCCAATTTCAAAAATGACAAGGACTAGAACTGGAGAACAAAACACCATCACATTGGCATGGAGGAAGTCGTAACACGCTTGGGCTAGTCAGTATCAATTTAGTGGTTTGCAGCGAAAAAGACTTGCAGCATCCTTTTCATAAAAAACTCACAGAGGTTGATATCAGTC
The DNA here is from genome assembly GCA_032718565.1 of Distichodus sexfasciatus. NCBI lineage: Eukaryota > Metazoa > Chordata > Actinopteri > Characiformes > Distichodontidae > Distichodus > Distichodus sexfasciatus. The sequence continues at coordinate 364,925 of JAVGVS010000278.1, forward strand.
ACCAAGTAGATTTGGTAGATCCAAGTAGAGACTCTGAAGTGCACGGTGGGTTCGTGCGGTTAGCGCTAAGCCGCTCTGCCAGTGAGAAGGTCCTGGTTCGCTACATAAATGTTTAAAAAAGTAGAAAGTACTGAAAATAGTACTCAAGTGAATTTAAGTGAATGATTATTCATCATTGTGAACACAGCTCAGCACACAGCTACCACAATGAAATGTGACCTGCATTTGACCCATCGAAAGTGAAGGAGCAATGCAATGCGAGCTTTTTTGGCACTGCTCTAGATCAGTGCCTGGAGACAGTACCCCGCGGTACTTCAGTGACCTTTACTAGTCCTGATTTGAACTAGTGGACTCGATCATGGGCCAACTCTTAACCGTAATTTCCATAATATTGCATTAACACTGCCAAATCGACAAATTCCTACCATTCACTTAATTATTTTTTGTATTATTTTTAATTATTTTTTAAAAAAAATATATATAAGTAATAGTGCCATCAAACAAATTTACTGTTAAAAAGTACAGTAACCAGGTACAAGCAATTGGTATACTGCACAGCACCAAGATTCCCCAGCCCTTACACATTCATTTATAAGTTTGGTGAGTTTTAAATGAACACAATTCTATGGCCCAGTTTGAACTAAGATGAGAAACTGCCTGACCTGGCTAGCAAGGCGGTACAGACAGCAGCTTATCTTCACCCCGGAGTCGAACGGGTGAGAAACGCATTTACCGACATCTGATTCATCATTTTAAGATCCCAAAACTCACAGCTCGGCAATGCTGCCAGCGCTGGCAGAAAATCAAACTCCACTTGTTAGGGATTCTCGAGGGCCGAGACTGCAACGGGCGGTAGGAGCGGAGGTAAAAACCGAATGGAGACGCGAAGGAGAAAGAGGAGTGGGAGAGGGAGACATGTCTGTTTTTGAGAAGACAGTCCCAGAGAGAGAGAGAGATAGTTGGCGCTACTAGTTTGGTCAAGTCAGTTTGGCCGATAATTGCAACACGACCAGAAGGAAAGCCTGGGCGGGTTACCGCCTCGAAACTCTGGAAACCAGAAACAAATATGTATGTATATTGTGCACGGTGAATCCTATATACATTAATATAATATAATAATATATATATTATATAATAACATATAATATATAATATAATAAATCTATAATAGAACTCCTGTTTGATATAAAGAGATGTTATGATATACATGATGTCTGATCACTGTGTTATTTTACAGTATATATTATATACATATTATATAAATATATATATATATAGAGTAAGTGCCTTTACAAACACATGAACTTTAATGAGGCTTTAACATGGAGTTGGCCAACCCCTTAGCAGCGATAACAGCTTCAGCTCTTCTGGGAAGGTTGTCCACAAGGTTTTGTAGTGCGTTTATGGTCATTTCTGACCATTCTTCCAGAAGAGCATTTGTAAGGTCAGCCACAGATGTTGGACAAAAAGGCCTGGTTCACAGTTTTCGCTCTAAAACATCTCAAAGCTGTTCTATCGGGTTCCTCCACACCAAACTCATCATCAATGTCTTTATGGAGCTTGCTTTGTGCACTGGTGTGCAGTCATGTTGGAACAGGAAAAGGCCGTCCCAAAACTGTTCCCACAAAGTTGGGAGCATGAAATTGTCCAAAATCTCTTGGTGTGCTGAAGCATTAAGAGTTCCTTTCACTGGAGCTAAGAGGCCAAGCCCAATCCCTGAAGAATGACCCCCATTAGAACACCTGAATTCAATGATTTGGAGGGGTGTCCCAATACTTTTGGCAATTTTGTGTATATTATACACCTAAAAGTAAGGTACCATAATGTCCACTTCTGATCTGTTGTGTGTCTCTGAATTGTGAAAAGTGGAACAAGGTTTTCGGCTTCAAAAAATATATTTCTTCAGCACTCACACATGGAAAAATACCCATTCTGATTCCAAATGAACACATTTATCTCATATCTTCTTTGACTTTTCTAAATATCAAAAATTCAAAATTTCTACAAATGCAGATTCCGCCATCTGTAACATCAGTCTGGCCGAAATGTCTGAAATTGACGCTGACGTCTGAAATGTTTTATCTGTTTGGTGCAAATGACTGTCAGAATCCCGTTCCTTTGTCATCTCCAATTTTAGGGTGTTAAAACTTCAACCCCGAGCTGCTGCTTAATTGCAGGCAATTATCAAGAGAGTAAAAAAATGACAGATTTATGTTACGTGTTTATTAAGCTTTTAGAACAATAATAAACTAAACTAATGTGTGTGACTAAAAAAAGAAAGCAAGAATAAACAAAGCCCCGAATGCCTCTCACTCTCGCTAACGAACGGAGCCGCTATAATTAAACGCTCCCATTCATCAGAGATGACGAAAGTCTCCATCTGCCAAAAAAGCTCCAGGCAAGACATCAAGATGAGCAGCAGCTAAACACAGAGAGCAAGAAATAAAGCAATACACAAATAAACAATTATCTCTGCAAATGCTGACGAGCCTCTTTCATCACAGAGCAGCGATTCCAAGGGTTTCTCCTAATGATGAAAATATTTGCTCCAGATATGAGGACACAAGGATGTTAAATATTAATGTTCAACAATAATCATATCTTCACAATAAAACTTTCATCATGATATGATTTTATATCAAATCAATAGACTACGATTTGATGTCTGCCGATATCACAAAGTCTGTTACCATGGATGTCGTTAGGTCTATTTTAGGGCGGCTTTAGCCAAAAAAGGTAGAAAAGCAGAATATGTGTCTTTACCGATACACATATTTGTAAAGTACAAATACTTGTAAAATGCAATTATGTGCAGTACTTAAGTATTTATATTTTGTTACTGTTCATCACTGAAAATGTGAGGTAAAAATATGTCTTTCATGTATCTGTGCTTAAGTTATAAGTTGAATATATATATATACTGTATTCGTGTGTGTGTGTATATGTGTGCATTAGAGGTGGACTCTCCTCCCCTGAGGCGGCTCATTACAGCTCTACAGCCTCATGCGCTCCAGTTTGCATGCTAAAGAGAGAGGGATGGAATGATGGAGTGATGGAGATGGCTCTCTCATGTTTTTTCCACATCTACATCATCATCTGCTCGGGACTCGCACACCGTCACACGCTACACTGCATCACACATGTGACAGAGACACAGTGTACTTTAAAAACACATCCAAATAGTCCACGTCAATGCAGCGCATGCATCATATACTTGTCTTTGAAGTAACCGAAACATTTGCAACTCGTTGTTTGTCTCATTCTTAATGATTATAAAAATGAATTAGTATAGTCAATTTTATAGGTTAGTATATTAAAATATATTTAAAAACATTAATGATATGGTTATTATTGGTTAATTTGTGGTTCTCGTTATTTGCAATATTAAATGAATTTGAGAGGTTTGTCAAATGTGTTTAGCTTATTTATTATTTATTTATTAGTCTACTTTTTTGTTGTTCATCATACATTTATTAATACTGTAATAAACATTGGCTGTTGGGGGAGTTGGTAGCGTAACGGTTAGGGAGTTTGTCGTCGGTTTAAATACATGAGGTACTCATGAACAAGGTGCAGTCCTCAGGCACTGCTCTCTGGATGCTGCATGTCAGCTGCCCACTGCTCCTTCACAGATGGGTCAAACGCAGAGGTTGTGGTGCACTGCGTACTGTGCTGTGGTGTGTTCACAATGACAAATAATCACTCACTCATTCTCAGTGTGTAGCACTTTGGGCTCCATTTTTATGTGTGAAAATGTTCAAAGGTGCTATAAAAATAATAATTCATCACATTCATCACATTATGCTGTAATAAAGCACAGCAACAGCAGCGTTTTTCACCTCGTCCGACACAGCAAACTCCTAGTATTTTTCCCTGTCATATTTCTGAAATCTATATTGCATAGTTTAAAAGGTCGTAAGGCGGCTAACTCAGGAACGGCGTCGTGTTTGTCAGGGCCTCGCAGGTCGGGTAAAGCAGTGACTTGGTTTTGATTTGGCTTATGCATGAGACTGTCAACACGGTTGCTCTCCTGAGACGGACGATTCATAAGTCATTTGCTTGTCAGACTCCTAAGTAGACGTGCAATCTGATTTTGCATGAATTACCTTTGCAAAGCCGAGCGCGATTTGGAAATCCATCTCACAGCGTTATATAATAATCACTCAAATCTACATTTTGAAACATGCATTATTATTGAATAAATCCGTGCTGCACTCAGGCGACCTCGACTGATTACTCGGACTCAGGTGTCTTTGGAGAAGGACGGAGCAAGGTGAGGGATCAATGACACTGTTGGGGGAGGTTTTGGAATCGGTTGATTATCGGTGCTGATTTAGGGGTAGAGTTTGGTGGTCCTAAAGGTCAAAATACAATGACAGTTAAGAAAACACAATGACATTTTAGAAAATACAACATTTTAGGAAACACAACAGCATTTCAGGAAACACAACAGCATTTCAGGAAACAACATTTCAGGAAACACAACAAGATTTTAGGGTACACAACATTTCAGGAAACACAACAATATTTCAAGAAACACAAAAACATTTCAAGAAACACAAAAACATTTCAGGAAACAACATTTCAGGAAACACAACAACATTTCAGGAAACACAACAACATTTTAGGGTACACAAAATTTCAGGATACACAACAATATTTCAGGAAACACGACAACATTTCAAGAAAAACAAAAACATTTCAGGAAACAACATTTCAGGAAACACAACAACATTTCAGAAAACACAAAAACATTTCAGGAAACACAACAACATTTCAAGAAACAACATTTCAGGAAACACAACAACATTTCAGGAAACACAACATTTCAGGGAACACAACAACATTTCAGGAAACACAACATTTCAGGAAACACGGCAACATGGCAATTTTTTTTTACAGCAGACATATCTTTTCAAAATTTTTACTTCGCTGTTTTGATTAGTAAAAGTCAACCTACCTTGAAGAAACCATATCGGTCGACCGTTGATTCCTCAGAGACAGGTGCTGCTATGTATTGTGTGTCAGAGCGAAACGTCTTTTCCGAGGCGGTGCATCTTTCATCCATGTGATGAGTTTTTGATGGAGGGGCGGCTCGGGGTGAAATTGATCGTTGACCTTGAAGAGGCGTTGCTTACTCCGGCTTTTAAAGAGTCGTGACCTCACGCCCTCACTACCCAAACTTTCCTCCTCTGCTGGGATAACACAGTAGATCTGACTGCCACACATGATCCCAAGCTGTTTTTGACACATTCTCTGAGTATGAAGTCAGAAAAGTGAGCAAAAACTGGGGTGGCAGTGTATTCAAGTATTTCTACATGAGGTCAGCATTGATGTTGAAGATAAACTGAAGATATCAACACAGCCGAACGTTTTGATGTGTTTTCACGAATTTGGTTCTGCATGGTTGCTATATATTTGCCTCCCTCAGGTGCGCCCTGGTTCTTGTTCCAGACCTGAATCATGACAGCCATCTCATCTCATTTTCATTTCATTTTCATTCTGTGGGTCACGATGTCTTTGCAAGTTTCCCTCTTCTTACCGGAGTGCCTGCGCTTCCAACTGATGCGTTTACAGCAGAGGCTACCCTATCAGTGTTGACGGTACGCTAGCTGCAGCATGGTAGACAGTCCCAGCTCCCCGCTGAGGTCAGGTGGGTTCTGACTCCGATGCCAGAGCGAGTGCCGATCTCGACCCAACTTGTCGAGGTTCTTCCCGAGTGCTGTCGTCTCGTTCAGCCCCTCTTCACGCTTCATTAGAGGGGCTGTCAGAGGACGCACGCGAGGACGCTAATCGCTGTAACAGCCGTTAGAGACCTGGCGCTGCCCGTCACACCATGTCTACCAAACCTGGAACACCTTCTTCATCCGCCTGACCCTTATAAACAGCTCTCGCCCCCACAAAAATGCCAACTCTCGGCCCACCAAAATGCCAGCCTTTCAGCTGAAATCCTTTGCTTCTTTTAGGTTGAAAAATGTCATTTACTTCTGTCTCTGTGCACAGAATTACTCACAAATACTTTCACATACACAGTAATCAATATAATATCCATTACGTTCAAAGTCCTGTAATTCTGATATGTGTGAAGTTTCTGTACATTAAAGAGTTCTTAGCTATTACAAAAACAAAGGATAAACAATGCTAAATGTGTGTATGTTTAAAAAAAGCTACAGCCACTGATATCCTTTACAATGTCACCCATGTCGCTCAGTCGTATGGCAGATTACCAAGAACCTAAAGGGACCAATGAGAAAAAAGTGAATTTCAGGTGAGCATGAGATGTGTTCATGAGAGTTTTGCACTGAAATTTGGGAATAGTGTTTTAGCAATTCAGAAAAACTGTAATAACAGTATTTGCTACTAATGTAGATGGTCTGGTTTAGAGCGTTCACTTTGTGAAAAATCAAATGTTTCCTCCTGAGAAAAAATTCCTCCTTAACAAGCAAATGTGCAAATGTGCTCTAATAGCAGTCCACCAATGTGCATGTTCAACTAACTTAATTCTCATCAGAAACACCCCTTGACCATAATAAAGAGACTAAATTCAGCCTTTTTAGACCATGCAAAACCCAAAATATCATTTTCTTTCACAAGGCTGTGATGTCATTTTTTTCCTGCTAACAACAGTAACCACCAGAAACATGTTCTATATATTTACACGAGACAGCGAGGGTTTACCTCTAGTTTCCGAGTTGATTTAGCACAAAAAGCGCCTCATCCCAGAGGAGCGGGGTGCAAGCTGATATCGACCGAGTCTGTACTCTGCTGCCTCAGCACCCGGCCTGCCGGCAAGGATCCGGCCCGCTGACCAAACCAATTCCCTGTACCTTTTATCAAACGCGATATAATGACCCGTAGCAGCAGAGGCGTTCACTTAATCAATGTTCACCCACCTCCAGTACCCCCCTCAAAGGGCTCGTTAAGGGTAAAACGTGCTCCTCCGTTTCTGGCCATACAGGCCCCTAACAGTGCAGGGCGGCTCTACGCCGGACCCCACTGATAAATAATTGCTTGGTGGGGAAAAGGAGGCTCTATTTTTAAACCCCCCAGTGTGTAAAGGGATGAATTTGTGGTATTTAGACTGAACATGCTGATATTTTAAGTGGTTATATTTATAAGATGTGGTAAAAAAAAAAAAAAAAGCAGTTTTGATAAGAGGATTGTTAGCTTAATCTGTCTGTGATACTGCTCTGAGAAATTGGGAAGTTTAAGCTTAATCATTTATAGTAGCTGTAAGTAAACAGAGAATGTTAGAGTCTATGCAGGAGGTGAATAGCATTTACAGTCATGAGCGTCTATGTGCTGTTTAAGAAGAAACTAGTCAACACCAAGTACAGTCTTTAGTGCTTGAGTGGATGGCAACCCGACTTCTTTTAGGTTCTTGAAGACATTTCAAATCTCATCCTAAAAAGTTTCTTCAGTTGTAAAAGCTGATAGAGAGTGCCCGCCCCACCTCTACTGGGGTTGACATCTTAGAGTTGGGAGTTGTTAGGGTGACAGGGGCCAATGTGTGAGCCCAGGTGAGGGTCGGTTAGGTTGACATGAGGTGGGAGCCGTCAGGGTCACCTGATCCAAGATGAGAGCCAAGGTGTGGGTCAATAGGGTCATGTGAGCCAAGGTGTGGGTCATTAAGGTAACATATGCCAAGGTGTGGGTCAGTAGGGTCACGTGGGCCAAGGTGTGGGTCATAAATGTAACATATGCCAAGGTGTGGGTCATAAAGGTAACATATGCCAAGGTGTGGGTCAGTAGGGTCACGTGGGCCAAGATGTGGGTCATAAAGGTAACATATGCCAAGGTGTGGGTCATAACGGTAACATATGCCATGGTGTGGGTCATAAAGGTAACATATGCCAAGGTGTGGGTCAGTAGGGTCACGTGAGCCAAGCTGTGGGTCATAAAGGTAACATATGCCAAGGTGTGGGTCATAAAGGTAACTTGTGCCAAGGTGTGGGTCAGTAGGGTCACGTGAGCCAAGATGTGGGTCATAAAGGTAACTTGTGCCAAGGTGTGGGTCAGTAGGGTCATGTGGATCATAAAGGTAACATATGCCAAGGTGTGGGTCAGTAGGGCCATGTGAGCCAAGATGTGGGTCATAAAGTTAACATATGCCAAGGTGTGGGTCATAAAGGTAACTTGTGCCAAGGTGTGGGTCATAAAGGTAACATATGCCAAGGTGTGGGTCATAAAGATAACTTGTTCCATGGTGTGGGTCAGTAGGGTCACGTGAGCCAAGGTGCTTGCCAAAAGTTCGACGCCATGCTCAGAATTTTGGCACAAAAATAACATTCTGACAGTTGTACTAGAGTGCCAAGTTAAGAGAGTGTGAAAACAGAGTGGAGCGAGGGCATAGTATTTCGAGTGTTGTCCACAACATTTTGAAAGAGTCACTTCCTGCACAATTTGGTGTACCAAGTCAAAAAGGGCGCGTGTGACACTCTATGTGCACTACATAGAAAAGTATGATAAGTATGATACTATTAAGTGCAGCAGGTCGCGGCTCGGGACCCAGTCCAAGTGTGAACTCATGTTCGTTAAGTGAGGCAAGCGTTCCACTGCGTGCTCAGTATTTTGGCACAAAATAACGCCATACATTTTAAGCAAGGAGACGCGGGCCGTGGAAAATCCCACCTCGTTCTTTAGACTTGCCTGGCACAAGCGCTACCCCAAAATATCGGGCAAATCATCGGTCCGATGCCGATGACTTAAAAAAAGCAGTTATCGACCGATTCTGATATGTTTCTGATAATATTATGCATCCCTAATTGTAATGATTTTGTTAGGGTCACATAAGCCAAGATATGGATCATTTGATAGCAGTTAAAAACAGTCAAACCACAGTTGGAGCAATGATATGCTGATACATTTTGGTAATATTACAGTTTATCATTATAATATCTAGATAGCAAAGAAAGCCAAAACCTGAAAGCCGTGAAGATGAACTAGGAATTGTGCAACCTGAGCAAAAGTTAAAAGCTAATGTAGCAATGAGGAAAGCGTCAGCGTTGAGTGTGTGATGGATTTAGAGTCGGCCAAAGGCAGCACACAGCTACTCTTCATCCTGCACCTTAAAGTGGGGGGTGGGAACTCTGCCCAGCCTCCCTCATGCAGATCCCTGGAAAGGGAGATTTATGGATTCATAAAAGCTCTGTGGGGTTTGCAATCTATTAAATTACAAGATCAAAAGTGGCCCGATATTTAGTGGTGGAAGCCAGAGGTGGACTTGTAGCTACAGACAGCGGCGGTGGAGGTGCTGTTGTTTCGTCTACAATTGGTGCTACATCCAGTGCATCGACATGCAGACACATCACAATGGAACCATGTCAAAAATGCTGGAAAAAAGGTACTTTTGGTACCTTTGGGGATATTCTGGGATGGTCCAGACAACATTTGGAAATGGTCAGGGATGTTGTTTTAACATTTAAGTGAATCTGTTGGATGACAATTCAGTGGTGTAAAATTATAATGACTTAACACATTTGGATTCAATCACAGAATTCGTTGTACGAACAAAGATGTGGTCAAAAATGGGTAACGGTCAGAGCTGGCAACCAGAAATAAGACAGGTAATCCACAGCAAGATTTAAACCAGGCCATTATCATAGTACTTTCTCGTATTCACGTGAAACTCGAGCTAATTTATTCTCACTTGTCCCTTTAGGGGTGTTGTACAAAAGCAATGCAAGAGATCAAAACATGACAAGATAAGACAGAGAGAGTGGTCAGTGAGCAACAAAGTTGGAAATGCTTTGCACGTTTGCCTGATAGGCTAGTTCCTTAAAAAGACTAAAACCAGGAAGTGGACTACAATCCCAAACATACAGTATATAAGGAGCTACTAGTGGCAGGGAGGCGCTCCTGCAGCCAGGATTTTTACAACAATACTTGTACTTTATCACTGTACTGAAGTATTAGAGCACTTTCTACTTGGACTAAGTATTATCATACATAGCTAACTTTCTCTAAAGTGATAGTAACAGACATTTTACTCAATCATAGTCAAATAATTATTGGAGGGAATGACCTCTACTAAAAGTAGCAACATACTTTTAATAGTTGAGTACTATTCAAATTAGATACTTTTACTCAAGTAGGACTTAAATGGGGGACTTTAAACTTTTACTGGAATCATTTCTTTTTCAAAGGAAATTCACTTTTACTTCAATGTGAGTTTCAGCTCCTCTATGTACAAAAATGTAACTTCTGATTTAACAAAATACAATAAATAGTGACAAATCACCTTTAGTGCAATTATCAGAAATGACATTCATCATCTATCTTCTTTTTTACTGAGTAACATTTGCTGCATTCAACATGACTTCTCAAAATTGCTGAAGTATGTGCACTATTCTACACCAGGTCTAAAATATTTTTTTTAAAGAAAGTCTTAATGGTGAATGTAATTTCTACATTTTTGATATTTCTGGATTCCAGCTGCACCCTTCAACAAATCTCCGACTCCCATCCCACTCCTAAAGGAAATAAAACCCTTGTCAAATCTCGTCAGTGTTAACAGCGATCAGCTGCTATCTAATCAGTCGTCATCTGCGGAGGACCAAAAGGCAATTAACGCTTGCAATTAACATTGCAAGCAAAGACTCTGGTGTTCAATGCTCAGCTTCAATCATCAGGTTATCCCAAATTTCACTAGTTGACCCGCTGTAGCTACACTTATGCTCTATATATACACATATATAAGTGTATATAAAACTAACTATATGTATTTCTGTTTTGGAAATGAATATTGATTTAAAAAACACCTCTTTGGTATCTGGTTTTCTTGAGGTACAACAAATAAACGAATGCTACATGGATTTAAGAGCTCAGATCAGACGTGTTAATTAATGGCTGCCTGCACTCTGGAAATGCACTTGGCAGCACTACAAAGTCAACATCGTGCTGGTCGAGAAAACGTCTGGTCATCCATCACCGAACACTCGTTATTCCGTTAAAGCGTTCTGCTGCCCGACTAATGAATGAGCCTGGAATCGTTTTCCACCAAGCAAGAGCGACACACCATCCGCTTAAGAATTCCAAAACTGCAGAGAAACACTCCGGATTAGTCTCATAATTGCAGGAGTTGCAAATCTCCCCGACTGATAGAGCCGAAGTAATTACTCAATTACAGTTTTCAACCTAATTGTGGAAACAGGTTGGCAGCGTGTTAGAGGTTAAATATATTTGGCAATCCCGCGTTGGTATGCCGAACGATTATGAAGTAAAGTGTGGTCATTTAGATTCCGTTTGTGGTTAAATTGAGCAATTATTGGGGAAATACAGCTGTTTTAACTGAAATATGTTCCTACTTACCTTGCTGCTGTGTGTGTCTCTTCCTATAAAAGGAGAGTAATTTCTGTTTCTCTCGATTTAGTCTTAGTCTTTAGATTAATGATTATTCATTTTACACATTTTAGCCATTTCAGTCATTAACCGTTCATAGCTTTAGTCTAGTTTTGTCTGCCAAAAGTAATGATATTTTAGTGAAACTTTAGTCAATACTTTAAGGCCATATGTGTCCTTTTGGTAAACTCAACCCTAACACTGATAAGCAAGCTTGATCTTACCGTTTGAGTGAGTAAGTGAGTGAGTGATTATTTGTTATTGTGAACAGCACAGGGCACCAAAACGAAATGTGGCTTCTGTATTTAACCCATCCCTGAAGGAGCAGTGGGCAGCTTTTCTTTTGGCAGCACACAGGGAGCAGTGCTTGGGGACGGTACCTTGCTTATGAGTACCTCAGTGGTACCTTTACGACTCCAGGAATGAAACCGGCGAGCTTCTGATCACGAGACCAACTCCCTAACCGTTATGCTACAAGCAGCACCAAATCATTATCTATTGACTTTGAAGTTAGCTAACTTTTCTCATTTTGCCCAAAATTGGGAAAAAACGGAAAACACTTGCTCATCTTTCATTTTTATTTATTTTTTTGTTGGTCTCAAGTGAAAGTGAGTAATTGTCATTGTAAAAACACCACAGCACAGCACACAATGCACCACAATGAAATGTGACCTCTGCTACTTTGTGTGATTTTCATACATTTTTCTACATGTAATGCTCACTTCATATTCTAAAGTGGAATGAGTGTGTTTTCCATTTTTTATTTGAGACCAAATTGGAACGTGCAAAATGACTTGCTATTTTGATTTTAGGAACGAATACTAAAAAAAAATTGTGTTTTGGTTTTAATTTGACAAATAAATTAACAAATGATCCATGAATTGGATTTGCTGTTCTAGAAAGTAGACTTGATTCCTTAGATTGGAGTCTGTACGAGATGCAGAATAAAAGAAAAAGCAGAAAAGTGCTGCCACAAAAAATGAGAGAAACTTGCATGGAATTTTCTGCATTTCACACACATTAAAATTACACAACACAACATGGTAAGAACAACACAGGCACCTTTTAGCTCTTAATTTTTCACTACTATGCCCACTTTTCTAAACACAACTTGATGAACGCGTCATTTCCGTATTCTGATGTCTTTTTTCTTCTGTTCATCTGCCGTGTTAAACAGCGCAACATCAAACGGAGAGCGAGGGAACTCGCGTACGAACATCTCTCTAATGCATATTGATCATGAGAAAGAACAAAGGCATAAAACGGAGTCAGTTCTGACCTTCACACACGTCAAAGGAAATTGCAGACTCTATAGAAAGTTCTCTTCAAACACATACACACACATGTCGCTGGCATAATGCTTATCTTCAAATGAGTGTGTGTGTGTGTGTTTATGTGTGTGTTCCTGTCAACAGTGTTGACTTTGCCCTTTAACGAACCCATTATAGGCCTGTCATATTTGCGAAGGACACCGAGGCCGGAACGCTGACGCTTCCAACTCTGGATTCCCTCTCCGGCACTTAATTAATCCCTCTGCTCGATTGCCGTCTCTGACTGTTCCCACTCGAATACAGACAGACTACAGAATACAGAATACATGGCCTAAAATGTAACGTAAATGTAAATTTGTGACGTATTCCGTTAGATTACTCAATGTGAGTATCGTATTCTGACTACTTTGGATTACTTCCATGTTGTCTTGCTTTATTCATATTCCGCGCTCTTTCTTCTTTTAATGTGAAGTGTTGTCTGAATTTCCAAGACAGAAATGCGTTTCTGTCCTGGCTCTGTGGTGCTGGTTACAGCTCTGACTCCTCCATTGTGTGACTGCGGGAACTTGCGTTAAATCGACGTTTACGTTACATTCTTTGATTGCAAGTTCTGAAGAGCTTCCGGTAATGAATGGAATTGCTGTAATTCATTAGAGAGAAAATAAACATGTGAAACAGAAATACACTACCAGTCAAAAGTTTGGACACACCTTCCCATTCAATGTTTTTTCTTTATTTTCATGACTATTTAAATTGTAGATTCACACTAAAGGCATCAAACCTATAAATGAACTGTGTAAAGGCTATTTGACCAAGAAGGAGAGTGATGGAGTGCTGCGCCACATGGCCTGGCCTCCACGGTCACCTGACCAAACCCAATCGAGATGATTTGGGATGAGATGGACCGCAGAGTGAAGGCAAAAGGGCCAACAAGTGCTCAGCATCTCTGGGAACTCCTTCAAGACTGTTGGAAAACCATTTCAGGTGACTACCTCATGAAGCTCATCGAGAGAATGCCAAGAGTGTGCAAAGCAGTGATCAAAGCAAAGGGTGGTTATTTTCAAGAATCTAAGATATAAAACATGTTTTAAGTTATTTCACACATTTTGTTTACTACATAATTCCATATGTGTTCATTCATAGTGCCTTCAGTGAGAATCTACAATGCAAATAGTCATGATAATAAAGAATAAAACATTGAAGGGGAAGGTGTTCCAAACTTTTGACTGGTAGTGTATACTGTCATGTAATCCATTATTTTTAACAATGTAACTGTATTCCGATTATCATCTCTTTAAACTAACTGTAATGGAATAGAGTTACACATAATTTGTCATCCCAACATGGAGTATGTGAATCAATATGTAAATACTGTATGTGACAGAGTGGTGGAAATGCAGCAAAAAGGCAGTTTATCACCGAGTCGTCCAACAAAACCTTCCCATAAAAACATCTCTTTTGTGTACTAAATTAAAAACATCCTCACCCTACATGGTGGAAAAGAGTGGCAAGAGCGGCAAACTGTTTGCGAGTAAAAATTTCCCCGACTCTATACAAGCAGGCTCTGTACAGGCAGTTGGTAGCATATCGGTTAGGGCGTTTGCCACGTGCTCGGAAGGTCGCTGGTTCAAATCCCAGGACCGGTAAAGGTACCACTGAGGTACTCATGAGCAATGTATCATCCCCAACCACTGCTCCCCGGGGTCTGCCTGTATTTGCTGCCCGCTGCTCCTTCACGGATGGGTCAAACGAAGAGGTCACATTTTGTTGTGGTGTGTTCACAATGACAAACAATTACTGACTTTCATTTGCAACTAATAGTGTAAAGTTCGGCGTGGTAATCAAGAGAGAGGCTTATTCTTATGCAGAAAGCTGTATTGCTTTTATTAATAGCAGCGTGGAGAAAAGTGAACATTATCTGGGTACACAGAGTGTTTCCTGAGGGTTCAGCTTTCTGCAGAATGTTCCTCCTAATTTGAGAGAGAGGGGCTTTAAATAACGTCGCCTCGGCCTAGACCCTTTCCTGTGGCCTTCGGATTTTGTGAGACTAGGAGGCTCTGTTTGACATTTTCACAAGATTGATGCAAAAAAAGATTTGATTAATCAGTCATGTTAACATAGGTTTTTTCATTTACTTCAACTTAAAATAATAATTTTACAGATTTTGGTAGGGCCCGATGTAGCCTTCTAGATGTCTGTTTAGAACATACAATAAATATGCACCTTATACATTCTCTATATACAAAATTGTGCATGAAAATGTGAGATAGCGCCCCCTGGTGTCACAAAACCCAACACACTCCCAAATAAACTCCAAATAAATTGAATTGGTTCCATGAGAAACCAGTAACATAAAAGCAGCGTGAAGCACTTCATTATTAGAAATTCCTTGCTTACGTAGCAGGAAGCTGAATGGATTTTCTATGGGGCTTTGTTAAAAGCAAAGCAATGAAACCTGGAAAGCTAATTAAGTGTCTCCTGTGTGAATTTGTTCCAAACAAAGCAAGCGACAGTTAAAGCTCGAGGCCCACCGAGTCGCTTCCGAACACAAATCTCACGAGACCTTTCCCATTCTTCACCCGAATGCCTATCCTTTCTGGCTTTTAACAATGAAAAGCTCCAATGAGCAGAAGCACAATTCGAAAAGTGCTCTCCATTATGGGGCTTAATGATGACGGCGGTTAATAAAGCGATCCTGAATTCACCAACCTCCATCTCTCTGAAATCTGTGCGGCTGTTCGTTTATTCGTTTTTTCACTATAAAAACCAAAACCAAAACCCAAAAGTGCTTTTTTTTGCAGTGTTTGTTTCCCAAACCTAAACTGCAAAATGAATAATATTGTGTTGGTATGCAATTTCGCATTTTGCACTCAAAAAAGTAAGAAAATAGAAAGAATGGGAAACACAAAATTGTGTTTTGTTTATTTTGTGCATCGGGGGGTATGCCGCTTGCCATTGAGAATGCTGGTGTATGTTTAAATAAATATTTTTATGCATTCTTTAATGCATTATACTTTCATTTTCACTAGCTGCTTCCGTAGGAGCGTGGCAGTGGCAGTAATGATAATAAGCTAAGCAATGGAAGCTGGTGTAGAACGTGCTACAGCTCGCTGCATATGTCGTAGGCTTTCCAAAAATAATTATATGGGTAATGCATTCAGAAGCAATATGAATTGTAGCTTAATGACATATAATTCATATTGATGTGATAATGCAGGCAAGACATATTCATTTACAGGTAGAGGTTCACTGTATGTTAGCACTAAGGTCCTAATTCAAACTGCAAATTATTATGGAGCTCAGAAAACGTGCTGCTGTCAAATGGCGACAAACACACACACACGCCTCACACAATGTCCTGCGTTTAATGAGAACAGAAGGCCAAGGGCAGGTCAGAGTTCAAAAATGACTCCTTCAGAGCTGAAGTCTCCCTTTACTAGAGGCAATTTCACACACACACACACACTTCTCCATCAGTGGGTTTTATGTTGTTTTAGTGCAGTATTTGAGCGAGGTCTCGCTTTGATCTACACTTGGGCTGCTAAATATTTCAGACGAGATTTTCTGAGATGGAGCTTTTCCAGAGAGAGTGAAGATGTGAGTGTGGCCAGAAAGGGGGAGGAGAAGAAAGAGAAAGAGAAGCGATCCCCACCCCCACCACGAGTCATTGGCCCTCATTCACCGACCGATCCTAAGAAAAAAATGAAAACCCACTTACACATTTTTTACCAAGATTCCGTCATTCACCAGTGTTAAATATTTAGTCAATGAGATTGGGGTGAGCTGTAATTGGTTAGGTTTCATTTTTACATGGGTGAGTGATTATTTGTCATTGTGAACACAGCACAGCACAATGAAATGTGACCTCTGCATTTGACTCATCCTTGAAGGAGCAGTGGACAGCTTTTGGCAGCACCCAGGGAGCAGTGCTCGGGATGGTACCCTCCTCATGAGTATCTCAGTGGTACTTTTACCCGTCTGGGACTTGGAACTGGCAACCTTCCGATCATGGAGCCAGCTCCCTAACCATTATTCTACCAACCGCCCCAAACTGGTTAGTGGTCAAGTTTGGGTTAAATGACTAGTAGTGATGGTTGGGTGCTGGGTTATCCGTTAAGACAGAGCCTAGTGTTAATTGTTTAGTGGTAAGATAAGAGCAGAGTTATAGTTAATTAGCTTGTGGTTAAGTTTATCACTTGCCACAGTTTCTACAAACCAGACTAACCAACTGCATGATCATCAGTAAAACTCTTTTCATCTCTCTCTCTCTCTCTCTCTCTCTCTCTCTCTCTCTCTCTCGCCGTCTCTTCTTTCTTTACATTCCAAGCCACAGCAGCAGCATGTCACGAGTCCTCGGTTTGACCCAGTCGCTCTTGATTACAGTCATCATCAACCTTCCCATCATCACCCCCCCTCCACAAAGGGCAGATTTCCCACTGACTCAATGTGCTGCCTCACCTTTCCCTTCACAACTCGTCACACTCGCCTCTCTGCATCCCTTCTACACCAACTTGGTGCAAAAACACCCTGCACACTAATGCATCTCAAAAACATGAAATATTTTAAGTCATTTATTGTTTATTTTAATGTTGATGATTATGGCTAATAGCTCATGAAAAAATCGCAATCACAAATCTGATATTTCTGGTTTATACAGTATATTTATGCAGTGAAATGACCATATAGCTAACTATATTACTATAGTACATGTAGTCTATACTGTATAAAACAGCAGCTTGGCTGTAGCTTAGCTACTCTTAATCATAAGTAACTTGTAGCTTTAAAAGTACCTGCCAGTCGGTTGATTGGTCACCGCAACTGGAAATCATTTCTGAAAAGACAAAACCTCAAGCCTTTTCATCAAGCCTTTCACTGTCTCCCTTTACTGTTTGATAAAAAGAGGAGAAATGATCCTTGCGGGTTGTGATGTTAGTATTCTGAGAGAGCTGAAGGACAGAAGGACTTCGAGATCCATCGGGAAATATCCGTTTGTTTAAATAAAAAATAAAAAAACCTTTTCAGTCAGACCCCGAGGCTGCAGCTACCCAACGGGGCTGATGTGGTTGAACGCCAATAAAAAACAAACCCTGAGGTTTCTGGGCTGGATATCAACAACACATCTGTTTAGGTGGAAGAGTTTTTACGAAAAAGACAGAAATGTATTAATAAATCATCCGGAGCCGCTAAGTGAGAGAGAGAGAAAGAGGTTGCTGTCATTGACGCTTAATGCTGAAGTGGTGTCTACATGTGTGTGTAAGACGAGGATTTGTCCTTGTCAGTGAAAGTCCTGGAGTGTGTGTTGCTACTCTCTGGGAGTTCTAAAGTAGGTCTGTTCTCCAGGTTGACGTGTCCTCTCCTCTACTGAATATTATACTGTAAATGTCAAGAACAAGTGCACCTACATACTCAAAATCTCATTTTACTCAACTGAGAGTTGGATGAGTCAAGTGGGACAAGTTTCTAATAAAGAGGTTGAAGATTTTTGTCTCTGGATGTTGTTAGTGTTCTACGGTATTTGCAGTTAATTCTGATATTCAAAGTCTATCTGCACTGACACTGTATTCACTGTGAGTCATAAACAGAAAGCTCTGTACCTTTAGCCCATAAATAGCAAATTGAGTTCAAGCATCATTTTTTTCAAATTACAGCCAAAACCACAGCACATTTTTGTGGAATTTGGCAAAAAAATACGGCCGACATGTTATGGCCGCGGCCTCTTTGGTTTAAAAGGCTATGTCTCTGTCATGTTTCCACTCACACAGAAAAGTCGGATGCAAATGCAGGAGTTCACATTGAGGTGATTTATTGTGCAAATAGGCAACACTAAAACAGTCAAATAACTCTCTTCTGCGTTTCCGTGTTTGGACCTCGCTATACGCCTCTCTCGGCTACGTGTACGTTATTACTGCACTTATTGCTAGTATTATTTTGAGCACATTGGACTTGGACTTTCATTTGCAACTTTCACTCTTTACTTTAGAACAACTATAAAGAAAACAGTAACAGCAATCTGAAAAAAACTAATGCTACTAATGCTTGTGTGTGTGTGTGTGTGTGTGTGTGTATGTGAGGGAGTGAGAACCAGCACGCTGCCCGCACCCCACACAGAGCCTGAAGCAAGACACGCTGCCAACATGAGGCAGACGCTGCAGAGACAGACTGCTCACACGCCACTGCGAGACCATCTAAAACAGCACACTTTAACACACACACTTCCACACATAGAGTGTGTTCGCGTTGCACGAACATCCAATCGCACCCCAGTGTAATGTTACTGCCGATGAAGGTAAACATGGAATTGCTCAAATCGCAAATCAGCAGACAAATCCACCTGTGAGTCAGCAGAGAGAGAGAGAGAGAGAGAGAGAGAGAGAGAGACAAAAGTGGGGAAGAGAGGTGAATAGATAGATAGAAGTATGGGAGGATGGACGGTTACACAGACAGACAGACAGACAGACAGATAGATAGATAGATAGATAGATGGTTGCATGGATTACTAGACAGAAAGACAGTTAAAAAGGTACAAAAATTGTTCTGATTCTGAGATCAATGTTAGAACAAGACGCAGACACACACAAACACACTCATATACATACTGTATCTTTGGGGGCAATAACCAACCAACCTAAACTGTATGAATTAGGCCTGTCAAAGGAAACCTGAGCACACAGAGGAAACTCACACAAACATGGGAAAAACATGCAGACTCCACACAGAAAGATCTCCTGGAGTACAAACCCAGGACCTTCTCGCTGTGAGGCAATGGCACTGCCCCAGGATCAGACACAGACTGAACATACACAGTGCTGTCTCTCCTCACCAACAAACCCATTCTTTCATGTCCCCCCAAAACTGCACCCGATGGACTGAAGTCTCTCAGGTTCGGCCATCAGCTTCACATGAAGATCCGACCCACTCCCGCTCCAGCTCAAAAAGTCCAAAAAAACGTGGGGGGAAAAACATGTTAGTGTCTCCACTTCTCTGCCGACATCAGTGTGATTGATTTTCCTGGTGGGAGACGGTGACAGCTAGATGAAGTTACATCCCTCCCTCTGTCCCGCCGCTTCCTTCTCCCTCTAGAGATTTGTTCACCTTTATAAGCTTGTGCAGCTTGTTTAGATCCTGCTCAGATCCATGTAACAGAGACAGAGACTAGAGTTTGCGACTTTGACTCAAGATTCAAGATTCTTTATCTAGTTTTCAGGAGAATTTAAGTGGATGATTATTTGTCAGTGTGAACACAGCACAGCAAAAGAATCTGACCTCTGCATTTGACACATCCGTGATGGAGCAGTGGGCAGCTTTTTGGCAGTACTAGAGGAGCAGTGCTTGGGGACAGTACTTTGCTCATGAATACCTCAGTGGTACCTTTACCAGTTGCTCATTTGTTGATGTAAAAGCACTTTTAGCTCTAGCAGACAACTAATGTTTAGAATGTTTAGAATGTTCTATTAACAATAAGACAATGACCTGCTGTCAGTTTTTGTTCCACCATGGTTGGGTCCAGCTTGCAGCAGATTGAAAAATCAAATGTGGTGAAAATATAGTTATTAACTGAAAGATTTGATTTTGTGTTGTTTGGTGTTGGCAAAAAAAAACCTGAATTCCAGTCTTAATTGATAGTCAGGGTGGAAAGTCAGAGACGGGGAATACACGTGAAACACTTTCTAAACAATAATGACCTCTAGAGTAATATCTCTGAGCCATAAAAAACTAAAGTAACATTAAATATTACAGATAAACACACAAGCAGGGCATGAATTGACCATATCCAGATATCTTTACAGTCATAAGATAGCTAGCATTATCTCAGCTCATGCATGTGTCATATCGCCTAGCTAGCTTTTATTCAATAATTAAAACCATTTTAATGCATGGCACAGCAGGGGCATGTAGGCAATTAACCCACGTTAAAGGTCCTGGTGTAAACGCACTATTAAACCGTCTCAAGTGCAATAAAGCTCAGTCACGGTAGCGAGGTTGAGTGCTGCGAATTGTCATAACGAGAGCCGGCACAATGGGACGCACTAATGTCTACTAGTGAATCTCAAGCAAATATATATAGATTTCTAAAAAGGTTATTTTACCACATTAATGCAGTAAGTCTTTTAAAAGAAGTCCAAACAGAAGAGTATCAATGAACATACTTTTCAGAAACCACACATTTCTGTACTGTGACTTTTTGATTGACTGGAATACGCAATATTGTAATTATTTGAGACACTGGATTTAGGATTTTCATCAGCTATTAGCCATAATTATTAACATGTAAACGAAAGAAATGGCTTGAAGTATTTCACGTTATGACTATATGAATACATAAACTGAATTGCACTGAATTGAATTATGAAAACAAATAACCTCACATTTTTTAAAATATACATTTAAAATCAGGCGGACATGAACGATATCCTTGAAAAATTAGAAACAATATTCTAAACTCCGCCTGTCCTCTCAATTCAACAAAAAGCGGCTGTAAAAGCCAACGATTTGCCTCGCCATTGATTTGCCTCCAGCATTTATTTTTGTACAGCTCATAGACGATTAAGTGTGTTATGGTTATCATTTTGGCTGAGGGCAGTAACAAGGTCACAACCCGGGTTCTACTACATGGCATGGTATGGTATGGCATCAGGCGGATATGAACGATAGCGTGAAAATTGTTTTGCAACCTCTGGCACATTAGTAGGGGTTAATAACGACTAATTAATGACTCACGACCAGGAGCTGAGCTGTACTGCTGCATGTGTTACATGTTGCGAAAATGTTGTGGAACGTTGGCATCTTTAAACCCTTTACGTGAAGAAGAAATCTGCTCGTGCCAACACTGTAAAAGATGATCATGTTAACACAATTCTTTTATTTACTTCAACTTAAAACCATTATTTATGAATTTCAATTAAGCTTTCAGTGTTAATACATCACACACTAAAAAAATTAATCTGGCTCAAAAAGGTTTAACTTGAGAAAGTTCAATTTCTTAAAAAATAGACTATATCGATTTAGATATACAACATATTTCAACTCATTAAGTCTAGTTTTGGGTTTATCTTGCTCCCAGTGAGAAATCCAAAGTAAAACCCTGCCTTACTGTTTTCTGAATTTGTCCAGCAGGGGTCAGTAATGCTGATCTATGTTACCTATTTTCCATTGTGTTCCTGTGTTGATTCCGAATTTTGAACTGGTGCAGCATTTTAACAAATAGTCAGTGCTGAATTGGCACCAAAACTTCACCTAGAATTGGAACCTGGCTCGTGATTTGTGAGCTGTTATTTGCAGGGTTTTCTGTCAGTTAGTCAGACAAAATAATGGTAATATAAAGAAACTGGATCGAGGCGCTAAGTGGAATTTTGGTGCTCCAACCTCCAATTCCGAAAAACACAAGAAGG
Source organism: Distichodus sexfasciatus (assembly GCA_032718565.1). Taxonomy (NCBI): domain Eukaryota; kingdom Metazoa; phylum Chordata; class Actinopteri; order Characiformes; family Distichodontidae; genus Distichodus; species Distichodus sexfasciatus. Next base: position 386,925 of record JAVGVS010000278.1, read on the forward strand.
ACCCGCTTCCGGCTGGAAAAGCGTGGCTGAAGTCTGCAGTTTTACCATGGAAGTGGAGGAAGATAGGGTGCGAAGCTGGCAATTTTGTGGAAGTGAAGCCGGGTGCGTGAGTTGGATGCTGGGACATCGTCAGCTCTAAAAGCTCATCCACCGACTGAGAAATAGCTTATCTCTAGCCTGTCAGTCAGACGCTGCATTACGGATGCATTTATTCCCACCGTCGTCGCCGTTTCGGTGGGACCGTCTCGGGATAAAAGCCTCTCGGAAAGGTTTTGTAAATCATGGAGTAGATTATGAGCGCCACGACCATCATGCACTGTGTTTTTGTTGTTGTTCCTCCTCTGTGCATTGGATCAGCAAACTGAAAGAAAAAAACCCATCCTGAGTAAACAGACCATAACGATGGAAAAGCCTCTAAAAGCAGAAGCGTGTCCTTTGGCTGCCTGTGCATATACAGGGTATGAATATTGACATCACGCTGGTAAATATTTCTATGAGATTAAAAGATTTACCACCTTGTGTAACACACTCTTGAAGATTTTATCACTTACACACCGCCCTTATGCGGAGTGGTGTATAGAGAACACGAAATCTCAACTTAAGCAACAGTAAGATGACTCCAGTAAAAGTTTGAAAGTCCTTTGTTTTTTAATTTTACAGTTTTACTTTATTGTTCATCTTTGAAGATGTCCTGTTCTTTTGAAATGTTTAGTTTTTGTTGTCCCTTGTAACCATTTACACTGGATATTTTGTACCTCTGCATTAGTGACCCCTACTGGACAAAATCAGAATACGGTAATCCAGAAAAAAACGTCACTTTTCGCCTTTTCTTGAAAAATGCAACTGATTTCTGTGAACCTGATCAAACTAACTGCAAAAGTCCAACCACTGTCCAGCCTCTCGACCTGAGGGGACAACCTTGCGGCTCGTTTATATCTCTAACTGACTGGCGGGAGACAGGAGAGTGGACTTTTGTTGCCAAATTGAGGCGACTTTGGGGTTATCACATCACATTCACCTGAACCACATCCAGAGATCGGATGTCGGGGGAAGTCGGGCCTCCGCTGTCCCAATTTGTCTTCCACCGAGCAAAGAGCAGTGGCGGCAAAAATGCTGTCCGTCATTGTCCTGAAAAACAGACCGAACCTGCCAGAGAGAGCGGAAGAGATAGAAAGAGAGAGACACGAGCATCTGTTTGTTCAACACGCTTCCATTCACATCTCATCATATTTTGCCAGTCTGGCAAAAAAACATTCAGAAGCTGTCCTTTTGTGTCAGGACGTTACAGTCAGTGTTGGGGAAGCAACTTTTAAGCAGCAGAATTCCAGTTCCTAGCATTTTGTGATTAAAGATACACTACAAGCTCCTGTTGTAATTTAGTAGTTAGAGTGTGTTCCATTCGCCTTGGCGCTTGGTTTCCGAGCCATTATGGGTTGCTGGCCAATCAGCTGCTAAATCAAGTAGTCGACTGCGGTGAGTTTGAGTTTCCCCTGCTGTAATTCCGGCTGCCTCGTTGCGGAGAGGGAAGACAATGATGCCTTTTGAAATGCAAATGAGAGCACTGTTACCAAAAGCTAATTTGTCAGATCAAATGCAAGCCATTACTCTTCTTAAAAGAAAGCGTGAGAGAGAAAATTACAAAAAAGAAGAAGAGAAGAACTCTTGCATTTGTCAATTATTAACGACTAAAACATGATATGCTACAGAAGAGGTACTGTCACTAATTTATCATGTCATTAGTATTTCACAGGAATGTAAATCATGTTTAATCACAATACAATATTATATCAATTCGACAGACAATTCAACGTTGGCCGATATCAGAAAGTCAATGACACGACACGATTCCCATTCAATTCAATTCAAGTTCGAAGCAATCGATATGAGACAATATCACATGCTGATTTAACACCATCACTTCCATTGATATCAAACAAACAAAAAGCAAATCAAATATAATTTGACATTTTATTTAGTTCAACTGATGAAGATTCAACTTCTTTGAAATCACAAAAATTCAAATCACTATGTTTTGCTACAATACAATATTGATTCAATCATTACATTTCATGAGCCAGCAATCGATATGAGAAAATATGATATGCTGATTTAACACCATTCACATCAAATCACAAAAAGCAACTATAATTCATTCATTCATTTTCGGAATTGCTGAATCCCAATCGGGATCAAGGTGGGACCGGAGCCTATCCCGGGAACTTACGGGCACAAGGCGGGACCAAACCTGGGCAGGCGCCAACACACCGCAGAGCACACACACTCGCACAATCACACTCACATTCACAATTTAGAGTTGCCAATTAACCTATATTGTATGCCTTTGGACTGTGGGAGGAAACCAGAGCACCCGGAGGAAACTCACGCAAACACGGTGAGAGCATGCAAAGGCCCTACGGCCATTCCTGGGGTTTGAACCCAGGACCTTCTCGTTATGAGGCGGCAACGCTAACCACTGCGCCACCGTGCCGCCTACCAACTATAATCATTTGATATTTTTATGCCTGGACTCAACAATTTTGCCTTCTTTACCGAAGCATTCTTAAAGAGAAACTTTTCCGTAAAACCTCCTTGCACAGTTTTTACAAAGATTCTGATATTTGCTGAAGTTATTTTATTTGACATTTTTGATGGGACAGTTGGTAGGGTATCGGTTAGGGAGTTGGTCTCGTGACTGAAAGGTCTTCGGTTCAAAGTGCAAACAAGTAAAGGTACCTCTGAGGTTGTCATAAGGTACCCTCCCCAAGCACTGCTACCCGGGTGCTGATCTGTAGCTGCCCACTTCTCCTTCACGGATGTGTCAAATACAGAGGTCACATTTCGTGCTGTACTGTGTGTGTACACAATGAAAAATAATCACTCACTTTCAATTCATGTGTAACTTTTCCTAACTGTTTAACAACAAATTTAAGAAAATATTTATGAAGATATTGGTTCAATCTCCTCTTTGAATAAAACTAGACCTCCTGTTCAATATAAAGATAAGTTACAATATGTATAATGTCTGGTTAATGTTTGTTGTTTTGAATCGATGCTAGGGGCTCATTGATCATTGAATTGACACAATTTGATGTATCATTACATCATGTTAATTTATAAACCTTCAGTCCATAGCGTCCTTCAAATGCATTAACACCCATAAGCAGCAACACAATGACCAAGAATGTTGGTGTTCCCATAAAACACTGTGTGCTGCTTAATGCTAATCGAGCAAGAGAAGCTGATGAATCCCGTTAGCACTTGTTTTTGTTTTCTGTTCATGTGTCTTGTTTGGACATGTTTGCAATGCTGCATTTTCAGTCTGTACGCGATGTGTTGGTCATGTACAATTACTCCAAATGAATTATACACAGATACCTTTGTTCACTCTCGTCGCTTCCAGTATAGTCCCCACTAGTCGATGCATGATGTTTGAACTGCAAATCCTAACTAGATGAGTTGTGCACTCTTGTCATGGACTCGAACAAACACGACTCAGAATTTTATTTCGAGACCAGCTGAGACCACAACTATGAGAATATTACTATTAAAACTCCAACTTGAGATCTGCGTAGGCATTTTGCCTTGTTTATTAATCAGTGTTTTATTAACTCAGCATCCCTTCAATTACAGAAACCACACACACAGCCCGTCAGAACCACACGACTCCGAACTTACCGGATATTATATTTATTCCTCTGTATGTTAAGTGATTGCGTAAAAAGGCATTAATTGCATTATTCGCCATGGAAACACCGCTAGCACTTGCGACCCTAATATGGAACGCCATCTTGCGCAAAAATGTACCTCAGAAAATGTATCAGAAAATATTTTCTTTCTATTTTATAATGTTACAGAGTACAAGCCAATAAAACAGTGAGTTGGTCTTGAGGAGTGTTCAACTACTGTACTTTGGTTAACATATGATGTGATCAGTTTGGATAACTGCTTCCAGTGAAATGATTTGCTCATTATAGATATGTAAGAGATCAGTATTGAATTAACATGTTTAATGTTGCTTAGGCTGTGCATGTTCCATTTATTTGTCATGCGATGTAAAACGTGCATTGGTCCGGTCTTGGTCTTGCATCACCCTGGTCTTGGTCTCGGCCCTTTAGAGACTTGGTCTTGTCTCAGTCTCAACACAATCTGGTCTTGGTCTTGTCTCGGTCTCGGTTCCTGTTGTCTTGTCCCCAACGCTAGTATATTGTCATTTGTTGGGCTTTGGATTTGTTACATCAACCCCCAGACCTCAAATCTTATCCCAAATTTGTTGTTTTCCTAGGTTTTTCGTGGACTTGAGCAACCTCACCTCAAACACAATCAGCTTTCTCTTTCTCTCTCTCACCAGTAAGCATATAGCCAGGCTCCTGACAGCGCGCTTATTTAATTCCTTATTTCATCATTTGTAAGAATGCGAACACATTGGGCAAAATGCTGAGCTGAACGCTTGTTTTCTCTGGCATTTCTCCTCAGGTCAGCAGCAAGGCCGTGAACTCAAACATTACAAAAGAGTCGGACAAGCGATCTCCGCTCGATGCGCTCGAGCAGACACGAGGATGAGGCTGACTAAATATTGAGCAAGCCGCCAGTTATCGATTGAAACAATACAATCTGAGCAGATTTCACAGTGCTGAGGCTTTTACGAGGATTTTGGCTGGAAGCTTCGTCCTTGGCTTTGGCTCACAAGGGGATGGATTTTTTCCACAGATGATCACATTTTGCGTGCATTTGATTTAATTGCTTTAATTTTCACATTATAATTTAAGTTTCTATATTTACACATTTTACCAGAACCTTTGTTAAAGTCTTGTCAACAAAACAAACTCCAGACTCCCGCTTCATGTCTTCTGAAACAATTTTAAGTACAAGATCTGTGTCGTGATGTGCCTCTTAACACATCACGGTGAACACATCACGGTGGCACAGTGGTTAACACTGCCACCTCACAGTGAGAAGGTCCTGGGTTGGACCCCCAGAAATTGGCTCTGTTGACCTCAATGAACACATCACAGCACACAGTGCACCACAACATGATGTGACCTTTGCATTTGATTCATCCGTGAAGAAGCAGTACTTGGGGACGGTACCTTGCTCATGAGTACCTCAGTGGTACCTTTACAAGTTCAGCATTCGAACCATCAACCTTCCAATGCCCCTTAACTCCCACTTTAAATCTCAATTCTGACATTGTTTTCTTATTTCAGTTTTGTTCTTAGGTAACGGCAGAATTTACAAATGGGTAAAGAGCACTCTTAAACAGATTTTTATTGCATGCTTATTTGTGCAGAACATTAACTTATTGTGTTTTTTTCAATTCAGCTGTTGTGTTTCCTAAGAAAGAAATAAGCGTGCGATGCAGACTTTTGCAGTGTCTTTTTGTGAATTATTGCCAGTGTCCAGTAGAATACCCTGAGCTTTTTCTGTCGTCTCTACCCATCTATTCACTGTTTCTCTCAGTATAGCATTAACAATTGAAGTCAATAGTAGACATTTTTACTTCTTAACATCGCGGCATCACGTTTTGACAGAACAAAAGTTATTTTTTCAAGATAATTATTGTCGAGAGTGTTGTTTAAGGGCAGTTGGTAGCATAATGGTTAGGACGTTTGCCCAGTGATCAGAAGGGCACCGGTTCGAATCCTGGACTGGTAAAGGTACCACTGAGGTATTCATGAACAAGGTACCGTCCCCAAGCACTGCTACCCCGGGGGCTGTCCATGTCAGCAGCAACTGCTCCTTTACGGACAGGTCAAATGCAGAGGTCACATTTGGTTGTGGTGCACTGTGTGCTATGCTGTGTTCACAACGACAAATAATCCCTCATTTTACTTGAGATTGAGGCTCAGAGTTTTACAGTTTTACCATGAGGAAATTCAAAAGTTAACTTGTGATCTCAAGAAAATGACTTTTGTTAAACTGAAAGCACAAGAAAAAATAGCTCATGATGCAAAGAAAACGACTTGTTACATCTAAATCACGAAAACAATAACTCATTCTTGTGCCTGTTTGCTGACTCCAATTGTCTACTAGTCTCTGTTTAGTCTCATTAACCAAAACTAATATTTTTTTTCACAGTTTTATTATCATTAATGTCTCTTCTTAGTCATGAAAGAAAAGGTTATGGACGATCATACTTTTTGTTTACAAATAACACACTCTAAAGTGCAAAGTGACCACTAGTGGCCTAAAGGGGGATTACAGGATAGTCTGTTACAAGATATATATCTCATCAAATGTCTGATTGTCCAGCGTAATTTTGCACTTTCATTTTTCAGTCCTTTTTGGGAAGGTGAGGCCATTATACCAAACGCTGAGGTCTTTCCAGATTGTGGCATTTAACCTATTGCAGTACAAGTTGCGGTATTGCGGTATTTCAAAAACTGCAAACACAATCTTTTTAGAAGCGTGTTTCAGAAGCGTGACTTGTGCAGATTGTCTTGGTGAAACAGGTAGACATGGAGGTTTTTTTGGGGAGGCTACAAGCTGCTGGACTCTGATAAGAAGTTGCTGGTGAAAGAACCACTCAGTTCTCCCATGAGGGCAGGAGACACCGGCTCAGCTGTTTTTACCTTGGTAAGATGGGCTGAAACTTGACTGGCTGGAGGGAGAGCAGGCGCTGGCAGATAGGGATGCCATGCGTTACAGGATTACAACACACCGAACTTGGGTTGGAGAGAGAGGTTTGGCCTTTGCCTCACTACACAGTGGCCTTCAAACTGGACACTCTCGGTTCACTCTACAGAGAAGATGTTATCAATGTATCATTTATTAGTTCATTTTTTAAAAAGTAGAACCAAACCCCCACAAAAAACATTTTTCAATATTTTTATTACAAAACCAAGACAAAGAAATTGGTGATGGTACATTTTTCAATATTTTTATTACAAAACCAAGAAAAAGAAATTGGTGGTGGTCTAGTGGTATGGACACTCACCTCTGGACCATGATGTCGTGGGTTCGAATCCTACCTCAAGCACTACCATCAGTGTGTTCCTGAGCAAGACCCTTAACCCCAAGTTGCTCCAGGGAGACTGTGCCTGAAATAAGGATAATGATAATGAAAGTCGCTCTGGTAAAGTGCGTCTATTAAATGCTGTAAATGTAAATACAAAAGTCACAATATAAATGCAAATGCTGCAACATGAAGGCAAAAGTCACAATGGCAATGCAAAACTCACAACATGAATGTAAAAGCCACAGCACAAATGCAAAAAGCAAAAATTCATAACATGCACAAAGTTGCCAATGTCGCTCTGGTACAACACCTTGTTAATGATGCATTGCTCCAGACAATTTTGGCGTTTTAAGGTGTGGTGGGCAATACAATTATATTGTTGCATATTTACTTCTAAATTCCACCACTGAAAATGTAAAACCCAACACAAAAGTCACATCTGCTTGCTGTGATGTAAAGCAGGTAAAGGTGTGATGGCATATCACCTGCATCATTGGTTGTCAGCGTGGTATTGACCCGCCCTTCTGTCACGCCACTGACTGTGATGAATCTGTTTGGAGAGAATGATGTAGAGGGGCAGAGAGGCGGCAAACGAACGGTACGAATCAGAGGAAATATTCCATTAATCTTGCCCGTGCACATGACATTTGCTCCAATAATGATATTGATTCTGCGCTATTTTAAGAGCAGAATCATGTTTAGTTGTCTGCTCTGGCTGATTGAGCCGATTCATCCGCTCTCCAGAGGGGACGTAGAGTCCAAAGGTCAGGCTTTTATGGTTGCCAGTTTATGCCTTTGATTAGTGTCTGAAAAAAACTTGATTTGTGAATGCCAAGAATGGCTGAAGCTCTCTAAATAGTAAAAAGCTGATTTCTTTCTCTGAATTCCTCGAGCATGCAAACATGACAACTTTAAATATTTTATCTAATATTCCCTTTAAATAATGTAATCTTATAAGTCAAAAGGGAGCTCTGTACCTTTGCCTACAACTTTGGTAAATAAAGACCCATTTTCACTTTTTTTTCTGTTGAATTCAGAATTAAATTTGTGACAAAAGTGATTTTTATATTATCAATCACACCTTAGCCCACAAACACACCTTAGGCTACAAACACACACTTAGCCCAACAGCAAAATGCACTAAAACCACCAAAACACTTCATCCTTTACCCAAAAGTGTCTTGCAAAATTTAAATTGTGTTTATATCCTATTGCATGGCAAGTGCAAAATAAAACAAAAAATCTTACAGTAGGGTGTCCAGACATTCTCTTTTCTAAAATCAATTCTACAATCATCCAGGGTTTCGTTCTACTTCAGCCTTCAAGCATTTTTACATTGGATTGCCTTTTCCCTGGGGCTTTCCCAAAACTAGTCACTTTGTCCTCCCCCTAATCACTTCAACCCGCTTTTCTTATACCCTTATTGCAGAAATCGAGTGGAAGTGAGTAGAGGGATGGGGAGGTAACATGACCATGGAGCCACATGCCCCTTTCCCTCCCTTTTTTGGTTTAGTTTGGGCTTTACTTTTAACTCATTAATTAATTCATTCATTCATTATCTGAACCGCTTAACCCCAACTGGGGTCGCGGGCGTACAGGAGCCCATGCCGGGAACTTACGAGCGCAAGGCGGGTAACAACTCTGGGCAGGCTCCAACACACCGCAGGGCACACACACACAATCACACTCACATTCACACCTCACAAGGTCAATTTAGAGTCACCAATTAACCTATAGTGCATGCCTTTGGACTGTGGGAGGAAACCGGAGCACCCAGAGGGAAACCCACGCGAACACGGGGAGAGCATGCAAACTCCACACAGCAACTCCACCCGGGGCTCGATTGCAAGACCTTCTCGCTGTAAGGCGGCAGCGCTGACCACTGCGCCACCGTGCCGCCCTTTTACTTTTAACTTTATTTTGGTAAAGAGCATTGAATTTTCCATTGGTGTGTTCATTATCATGGTGAAAATAATCATATATCACAAAGTTGTTGTGTGAGTATGTAAGTAAGTAAGTATTCATGAAACTTTTAGCTCCGTTAGCATTTTTGGTCTCCAAAAGTTAAGTTTGTCCCCAATCTGCAGATGTCAGAAATTTGTCTGGGTAAGAAACACAAATACACACACACACACACACACACACACTCAACTCCAGTCATGCGTAGCATCATACACACTCTCCCCACTGCTTGGATATGGTGATAATCATTTCCATTTGGCCATTTATTACCTGACAGCACAGACGGGCCTGTATAAAAGTATATGACCCATCACATGGGGAAGTAAAAGCTGTTGGCTCATCACCGCTGCAACGTAAATTTGCACCGAACCAACGCCATGGAAACTCTTTAACATCTTGTGAAAGTCCTTGAGAAATTCACTGTAAAGTAGAAAAGTAAAAAGAAAAGGATCACATGACTTCGGAAGCGATTAACTAGAGGTGTAACTATACATTGATACAGTAAACAACAAGCTGATATCATCAAACAAAAATGTTTGTTTCGATCGCTGGCTCGAAATTTGACGGAACTTGGAATTTACACTCACACAAGCTTGTAATGCCTCCGTCAATGCTAATAAAACATCTAACACAACATAAGCCTCACCTCATCCCTCACAGCAAAATGCCCTCCACAGTCTCGATAAGAGGTGAAAGCAATAAAAAAACGTAACATAACGAGTTAAGGCTTCGCCATCCCTCACTTTTATTACTGCTCTAATTGACATGAGGCCTCGTCCCCGACTAAAGCCTTCACATTCCAGAATAAATACTCATTCCATTTTTGTCTGTCAGCTTCTTCATGAAGTGAAAAATGAAGGCTAAAATCTTTTCACCACAACACAGAAACTAACTCCCTCATTCCTCTTTCTCCTCGGCGTCACCGAAGGCCAAGCGCTTTTGAAGCAAGACTGAAGGACGTTCTAGAGCGCGTTCCAACAGCAACGTCTCTATTATGCTAAAGCGACCTGTAGGTCACTTGTCGGGCAGCGAGGGGACATCATTTTGCAGCTAATACTCCCATTAGCTAGTGTGTGTCGCAGTGGAGGTTTGCTGACCGCGGAGAATCGAAATGAAGCCCAAGCCCTTGCAAGACTTTAAGACCTCGTCTTGTCTCGGTTTAAGATGCTACAGTTCTCTCTCCTTACTCATTCTTCAGGTTTTCTCTCCTTGTTCTTCATCCTCACTCCCACCTTTTCATACTTCCCTTTCTTCATCCTCACTTCTCATTGTTCAGTTTCACTGCTCACTCTTCTTCCTCACTTCTCATCCTCTCTTCTTATTCTTCATCCTCATTTCTCATTCTTCATCCTCACTCCTCAGTTTCATCTTGACTTCTCATTCTTCATATTCACTTCTCATTCTTCATCCTCGCTCCTCAGTCTTCATCCTCACTTCTTACATCATATTCTCTGTCCTCACTTCTCATCCTTCCGTTTCACTGTTTATTCTTCATCTTCATTTCTTCCTCTTCATCCCCACTCCAGTTTCTTCACCCTCACTCCTCAGTCTCTTTCACACTCCTAACACAGCTGTTTTGTTGCTGCCAGAATCAGCAGTTTTTCTTACCAATTCTCAACCTCAAAACACACTGAACATTATTGCTAGTCTGAATAATTATATTAATACACGCTTTTACAGATGTGTTTATATCAATATATAATTAAAACATAACCGACACAACTCAGAACATTCCTTATCCACACACAAGAAGCTTAAACTCTTTTCTACAATCTTATCTTTTTTACCAAAATATGGCAACGATGTACACCTAATTTCAGACAGACGATTTTGTTCATATTGGCCGTACCCTCTATTTGATTCATTTTTCCATCCACTTTTTCAATATGACAGCAGGAAGAGGAGTTTTATCCCCCGTAAAAAATGTGCTGCTTGCTGGGAAAAAGCGAGGTCTAGCTAGTTAGCGTTAGCGTCAGCGTCGAGGGGCAGAGGCAAATCGGGCCAGCGTGACAGCGTCCTGAGGGAGCGACACTCTTTAAAAAAGTCACGTTTTCTTTCATCCTCCTCTCTCCCCACGCTGTGTTCACGCAGACATGCTCGAAGAAATGCAGAAACGGGGCCACGGCACTTTTGGGGGGAAGCTAAGGGGAGAAGCTTCACGTCATTTGTGAGCAGCTTGGCAAGAACTCGAAATGTAAAATCCGTCTGCAAGAGTGAGATATTTCATATTTAGACCATTTCACTGACGCTCATACAAGAATATATCAACATGGGGAGTAACAGAATACATAGAGCACAGTTATATACCAAAAAAGTCAACTGTAACTGGTTATAATTCCAGATAAAATCAGATTACTGATATGTTAATTATTAGCAGGATTACAATTTTAGAATGTGTTTTAAAATGAAGAATGTATTTTAACGTTCAAATGAATATATAGTTCATATACTGTATAATCATCAGGAAAATCATCTCTCTCCCTCTCATTATTGCACAGACTACAGCGCTGATAGTGGAGTTACTTATTGTAAATTAATTATTGTAAAGTCTTTATTGTGTATTGTATATTTTTATACCTATATTTTTCCCATTCATATATTTTTGTTTCTTTTTAGCTTGTATTCCTTCTTCCACTTTTTTCTACAGTTGCACAGTCAAGAAAGAGCAGTTCAGATTACATTTCATTGCATTATTGTACTTGTATAATTATGCATGTGACAAATAAGGAATCTTAAATCTTGAGTAGATAGCAATAAGCTACAGATGTAAAACTAGTGTTATACAGCAGTTTACTAAAAGTAATGCTACTACTTGAATTTTTGTCAGTTGTCTATCAGTAGTGAAGCCACTTTTTAAATGCTGTAGTTTTTCCAGTAATTATTTTGTTTGACAAATAGCAGTGTAGCATGGCAAAATGCTACATCATTACAAAAATATGCTATTATTTTTCTCTCATTACAAATACTGCTAGCTTTGTTGATAGTTAGCAAAATGTTTACCTCTGAAATGTGAGTGTAATTCATGCAAGCCAAAAATCAAAATGCTCTCGACCTCCAAAACCACACTGAAACCTTTTACTTTATATATAAATTGAGGTTAAGCTTTAAATGAGTGATGATTTGTTATTGTGACATAGTACACAGTGCAGCAAAATGAAATGTGACCCATGTGTGAAGTGCAGCTTTGGCAGCACCAAGGGAACAGTGCTTGAGGATGTTACCTTGCTCATGAGTGCCTCAGTGGTACCTTTACCAGTTTGGGACTTGAATTGGTGACTTTCCAATCACAGGGCGAACTCCCTCACCATTACACTACCAACTTACCCAAATAACAACTATATTTCGAGAGTACATTGTGAAACATATAGATTCACATATTACTTTTAACATCAGGTTTGACCTTTTTGAAATTTATTTGCTTTGACCATCCTACCGCATGAATATGAGGTATTACTGGACGAAATAACTTGGATGTAGTTAGCCCTGGTACATAGTGGTACATAGTCACAATGATACAACAATGGAAGGACAAAAACAAAGAGGAGAGACAGGACTATGTATAAAAAGAAAGAAACAAGGGGCAGGACAAAACAAGATGAGCAGAACCAACTGGACTAACCAACTAACTGAAGAACTGGAAACTAAATCAGAAACGGAAGGGCGAAACAACTGAACCAATATGTAGAACTGAACTTAATCAAACTGAACCAGAAACAGCTGAAACAGATAATTAAGGCAAACTGAGGAGGACTAGATAATGGGAAAAGACAAAGGGCAAAACGAAAGGAATGACTGACAAACAGACAAGACAGCACAGAAGAACGACAAGTGTGACATCTAGTGGTTGGTTGGAGGAATGTCCAAGGACAGTAGCTTGTAGTGTACCTAATCACTATAACAGGAGCATGTTGTGTAGCTTAGTTACTTTTAATCAAAAGTACCGTAAGTATCAAAAGTGCCAAACCCAACACTGCTTACAGAGTCGTAAAATCAGACAGTTGCTCAGTTAAAGCTGTCATTTCAATCTTATTTACATTCAGCAGACACTCTGATCCATATTTCTAGTTTCATTTGTAAAAAATCTGACCCCTCACAACTCCTCCTTTGTTCTGTTTTTTTGGGGAGTGTGTAATTTCTGTTCTGATTGAAGAGCGGAGGTCTTCAGTGTTCACAGGAACAGATGCTGCCGGCTCATACCTGCATAATGACGACGGTCCAGATGTTCCGCACAGTGAGACAGACTTCAAGGGCAATCTGAGTATAATCGGGTTCGTAATGTCCTGCTTTCTCAACGTCAGCCAAAATACCAAACACACATTTAAAGAGTCAAAAGGTCAGACAAAGGGGTCTGTTCAGAGCGGGATGTACGAATGTATGATGAAAATAGAGATGAAAAAGTAAACCTGACCTTGAGAATAATTTAATCCTAACCCAAACATAACCCTTAATCCTATTAAAATCTAGTCCCTAAACCTGAACCTGGTCATTATGTACCTGTAAACCTAACCATAAACCTAAACCTAAAATTGATGATAATTTAATTTCATTTAAATTCAAAATTTTATTCCTAACCAAAATATTAACCTAATCTTAACCTAAATTTGATAATGATTTAATTCTAACCCAAACCTAAGCGTAGTCTACAGTCTTTTAATACAATTAAAGTTGACTAAAAACTATTAACTAAACGTTGACTAAATGTATCTACCTTTTGTTGACCAATACTAGGATAGAAATGACTAAAATGTGACTAGAACTAAGTGTTTTCTTTTAAAGACTAAGACTAAATTTTATAGTGCCACCAAAAATAACACTAATGGATCCTGAAGCATATTGAATATGAGATTGTTTTGAAGTCTTTGTACTTTTTAATTTTTAGATGAATACTTTTGGCTTAAGAATTGAGAGCATGGATATAAATAAATGTCAGAAAGAGAAGAATATAGAACTGGTAAATTGGTGTGTGTATGTGTATATATGTGTGTGTGTGAGAGAGGAGATTATCCGTTTTTTGTGAGTTAATATATGCCATCTGAAAATCCCATTTCCCTGTCATTTTTCCAGCTAAAGCATAAACGAAGATGGGGCGCGTCGTCTCAGCGGGATTACGGCTGACAAACAGCGCAACACGAATTATGAATTTGTCCTGTCACGAAAATTTTCACAAGCTTCGTCTCAGCCGTCCAGGTATTCTGTTCAAGCAGAACAACAAAAAAGTTCTGCAGATATTTGAGTGAAAACTCCAAGAAGGTGATGTGATCCTCCTGTAAGAAGCAGATTAGTGTAATTCCCTCGTAATTAGGCCTCAAAATTTGGCATCTCGTCGGGTCGGTAACTTTCTGGTGAGAACATTGCATTGACACATCGATTTACATCAATACATGGTTTCAATGACAAATATTTTTATTTTAAAAGTAGATTGTTTTCAGTTTTAATGTCTGGTTGAGATGAGGTTGGATTAAAGAATGTCAAACCATATTTATGCTGCTTTTTGTGATTTGAGATGAATGGAAGTGATGTTAAATTAGCATATGATATTGTCTCATATCGATCACTGAATCCTAATTGAATTGAATTGAATCAAAATCACATAATATGAAACTTGTGATTGTCAAAAGTTTAGTTTTATAATCTTGACAATATATGACTTGCCAGATCTTCATTTATAAGGATGTAAATCTCAACTTTCATCACAATACAGTACATCGATTCAATGGACAAGGACTCAACACATCACAAAGTTTGCAATGATGTGATTTCGATTCGATTCAATTCAGGAGCCATCTTTACCACATCTGACATCTGTAAAGTTCAACCAGACACTTCTGTGAAAAACAATCTTCACTTCATGATTGAACTTCACTTCACTTCATTGTTCATAATAAAGTCAAATCAATGTATTTTTTATTTTATGATATGTTTGATCACTGAAACAATTAAAAGAAGCCTATAAAATCAGCTGCTTTTGGCCTTTCTTGAAGAGAGCTACATTGCGCTTGTTGGCATTCCATATGAAAGTCACGACGGCTAATGCGTGTTTACATTGCTGCTTCTTCTTCTTCTTCTTCTTTTGGCTTTTCCCTTCAGGGGTCGCTACAGCAAATCATCTGTCTCCATTTAGTCCTATCCTCTGCACCCTCTACCCTCACACCAACTAACTTCATGTCCTCTTTCACCACATCCATAAATCTCCTTTTTGGTCTTCCTCTCAGCTTCCTGCCTGGTGGCTCCAACCTCAGCATCCTTCTACCTATGTACTCATTGTCTCTCCTCTGGACATGTTCAAACCATCTCAGTCTGGCCTCTCTGACTTTATCTCCAAAACATCTAACATGGGCTGTCCCTCTGATTAACTCATTCCTGATCCTATCCATCCTCGTCACTCCCAAAGAGAACCTCAACATCTTGAGCTCTGCAACCTCCATTTCTGCCTCCTGTCTTTTCCTCATTGGCACTGTCTCCAAACCATACAACATGGCTGATCTCACTACTGTCTTGTACACCTTTCCTCTCATTCTTGCTGAAACCCTTTTATCACACATCACACCTGACACTTTTCTCCATTCCAACCTGCTTGTACACGCTTCTTCACCTCTTTTCCACTCTCGCCGTTGCTTTGGACCGTAGACCCGAGGTACTTGAAGTCCTCTACCTTCTTTACTTCTACTCCCTGTAACTTCACTGTTCCACTTGTGCCCCTCTCATTTACACACATGTATTCTGTCTTGCTGCGACTAATCTTCATTCCTCTCTTCTCCAGAACATATCTCCACCTCTCTAGCCTTTCCTCTACATGCGTCCTGCTCTCACTGCAGATCACAATGTCATCTGCAAACATCATAGTCCATGGAGATTCCTGTCTAACATCATCAGTCAGCCTGTCCATCACCAAAGCAAGCAAGAAGGGGCTTACAGCTGATCCTTGATGCAGTCCCACCTCCACCTTGAACTCCTCTATCACTCCTACAGCACATCTCACTGCTGTCTCACAGTTCTCATACATGTCCTGCACCACTCTAACATACTTCTCTGCCACTCCAGACCTCCTCATGCAATACCACAGCTCCTCTCTTGTTCACCCTGTCATATGCTTTCTCTAAATCTACAAAGACACAGTGCAGCTCTCTCTGACCTTCTCTGTACTTCTCCATCAGCATCCTTAAAGCAAAAATAGCATCTGTAGTACTCTTTCTTTGCATGAAACCGTACTGCTGCTCACAGATGCTCACTTCTGACCTAAGCCTAGCTTCCACCACTCTTTCACAAAGCTTCATTGTATGACTCATTAGCTTTATTCCTCTGTAGTTGCCACAATCCTGTACGTCTCCCTTTTTCTTAAAAAATGGCACCAGAACACTCTTACTCCATTCCTCAGGCATCTTCTCACTCGTCAAGATCTTGTTGAACAACCTAGTCAAAAACTCTACTGCCACCTCTCCTAGACACTTTCATACCTCCACAAGTATATCAGGGCCAACTGCATTTTCCCTCTTCATCCTCTTCAAAGCTTTCCTCACTTCATCCTTACTAATCTCAGCTACTTCCTGATCCACAACAGTCACCTCTTCTACTCTACTCTCTCTCTCATTTTCCTCATTCATCAGCTCTTCAAAGTACTCTTTCCATCTTCCCATCACACAATTGACACCTGTCAGTACATTTCCATCCCTACCTTAATCACCCTAACCTGCTGCACATCCTTTCCATCTCTATCTCACTGCCTTGCCAACCTGTACAAATCATTCTCTCCCTCCTTACTGTCCAACCTAGCATACAGGTCATCATACACCCTTTGTTTGACCTTTGCCATCTCTACCTTCACCATACGCTGCATCTCCCTGTACTCCTGTCTACTCTCCTCAGTTCTCTCAGTGTCCCACTTCTTCTTCGCTAACTTCTTTCTCTGTATATGCTCCTGGACTTTTTCGTTCCACCACCAAGTCTCCTTATCTACTTTACTCCTTCCAGATGACACACCAAGTACCCTCTTACCCATCTCCCTAATCATATCAGCTGTATCTGTCCAATCATCTGGGAGCACCTCCTGGCCACCGAGAATCTGTCTCAACTCCTCCCTGAAAACCTCGCAAGACTCTTCTTTTTTCAGTTTCCACCACCTGGTCCTCTGCTCTGCCTTTGTTCTCTTCATCTTGCTCACCATCAGTTTCATCCTACAGACCACCATCCTATGCTGTCTCACTACACTCTCACCTACCACTACCTTGCAGTCACTAATCTCCTTCAAATTATGTCTACATAAGATGTAGTCCACCTGTGTGCTCCTCCCTCCACTCTTATAAGTCACCCTATGTTCCTGCCTCTTCTGAAATAAAGTATTTACAATAGCCATTTCCATCCTTTTCGCAAAGTCTACCACCATCTGTCCCTCTTCATTCCTATCCTGGATACCAAACCTGCCCATCACTTCCTCATCACCTCTGTTCCCTTCACCAACATGTCTGTTAAAGTCTGCACCAATTACCACTCTCATTGATCATTATTCCTTCAACTTCAAGCTTCAGACTCAGCAGCCTATCTGACACTCGGTTCACTTCCAGAATGTTCCTAACAAACTCCTCCTTCAGGATAACTCCTACTCCATTTCTCTTTCCATCCCCAGCATGGTAGAACAACTTAAACCCTTTTCCTAAGCTTCTAGCCTTGCTTCCTTTCCACCTGGTCTCCTGAACACACAGTATATCCATCTTCCTTCTCTGCATCATTTCCACCAGCTCTCTAGCTTTACCCGTCTTAGTGCCAACATTCAAAGTCCCTACTTTCAGTTCCACACTCTTGCCTTTCCTCTTCTCTCTCTGCTTACGCACACGCCTTCCTCCTCTCCTCCGTCGACCAACAGTAGCCCAATTTCCACCGGCACCCTGTAGGTCAACAGCACCGGTAGCGGTCATTGTTGATCGGCCTCGACCGATCTCGTATGAAATCCCTGTTTGTGATTCGCATGTTTGATTTGGCTTAGGTTTATGTCAGATGCCCTCCCTAACACAACCCTCTGCATTTATCCGGACTTGGGACTGGCATAAGGAATCACTGGCTTGTGATCTCTTATGGTTGCATTCATGTTTACATTGTGAATAACTTAATTAATCTGTTTTACGCAATTACTTCAGGTTTTTGTGCATGGAATTACTCAGAAATCACTTCACATACAGAGGAATTAATATAATGCCTGGTAAGTTCAAAATCTTGTGATTCTGACAGTGGTTTGTGTAAGTTTCAAGTTATTAACAATTAACAAAATTAGGGCTAATTAACAAAACAACGCAAAATGTCTGCTTCGTTTTCAAAGAGTTTTAATAGTAATGTTCTCAGAGTTGTAGTCTCGAAATAAAATCCAGAGTCCTCTTTGTTTGTTTCCATGACAAGACCGAGTACAAATACGGCAGAGTCCGAGACAAGACAGAGACTTACAAACACCGATCTCGAGTATACAGCACTACTATTTATATACGCCTTCGCAAGAATGGTTTTGCTGCAAAATTCGACAGCACAGTTCCCTACTGCTTGTGAAAACTGGGTCAAAAGAGGTGGGAAAAGAGGGAGCGGGAGATGTGGGAGAACGAGCTTTGGCATCGCTCCACTCTCTGTTCACTGTGTGCTCTGTGAAAGAGAGACATCGTTATCTGTAAAACTTCACATTTCTTCTGTCACTCACCGCTTTTCGGCAGAATGTCCGTTCTACAGCAGCTGATTTGTGATGCTCTTATTTCACTTGATTTATCACTCACTTTAGTGAAATATTTTCACTCCGAGTGGTTATGTTAAAAGTTTGTCACTGTCACGCGCACTCCACTCCATGGCCAGTAGTAGGAATGGGACGCAGCCGGTCGCGATTCAAAGGGTATTTAAGGTTTCAGTTCCTCGCAGCGCGTCGCTCTGCCATTAGAGTCCACCCGGCCCTCTTCCAATTCTCATCGGCATCAACTGTGAGTACTCCAGTTATTGGGTTCATCTCTTTGTTAGAGTGTGTGTCACTAGAATGCGGATTGTTGTGGTAATCCTTACTCTTCGTGTAAGAGAGTTCTTAGATCAACTCGCATGGCTTTCCTGCCTATTCGCGCTCTCAGCCGCGTTTGGGCTAACCAGCACGCTACAAGGGCTAATGAGCCAGGCAGCGGAGATGGAGCAGTTGTGAAGTGAAGTTGCATCTCTGCGTCGCAGCAACCAAGACCTTGCGGCTGCACGCCACGAGGTGGAGGGAACTGCGGCGGGAGGTCGCGACGCTCTGTGCAGCTGTTTCGGAGTTGTCTGACCCGCGCCGTGCTCCCGTAGTGGCGACCCTTTCTCCTCCCCCCAAATCACATTTGGTATTACCGGATAAATGGAATGGCATAGATGGGAAGTGTGATGTGATTCTAACTGCGCTGGATCTTGTGTTTGAGTTTCATCCCACTCTGGCTGTGCAGACCACCTGGGGAGATGCTGCGCTCCGGACCGCCTATTTCGAGGGGTTGGCTTCCCGGATTAAAGACGAACTCGCCGGATGGGAGCTCCCAGCCATGCTGGAGGGACTGATCCAACTTGCCTTGTGGATTGACCAACGCCTTTTCTCCCATCTGAGGCCAGCTCCTCGTACCCTGCTGCTGGCCCCTTCTCTGACTCCTCAACCCACACCACGCTGCTCGTGGCTCATCACCTACTCCCTGGCACCGACTCACCCCTCGACCACCCTGACGACAGCACCCGGAATCGTCGGTTCTCCACCTCCCACCTTGGCCTCAAACTCTGGAGCTGGGGAACCCATGCAACTAGGGCGCGCCTCCTTAACTGCCACGGAGAGGGAAAGACTTTATCAGGAGGGCCTCTGCGCCTATTGTGGCTCCTCCCAGCACCATCCAGTGGTTTGCCCTCTCCGTCCGGGAAATGGCCCCACCTGGTGAGTCCAGAGAGCAACTCACCGGGCCCACTCCACCTCCTCTCAACCCAAACCACTGTTTCCTGTCTAATGGTTAAGGTACACCTCCAGTTTTCTAACAAACGGATCCGAAGTTCTGCCTTCCTCGACTCCGGTGCTGCGGGGAACTTCATGGATCAGGCTTATGCCAAGCAGCTGGGGATGGAAATCGAGGCATTATCCCAGCCTGTTCGGATCACCTCAGTCGATGGTCGGCCCCTATCCAACTCACCTATCACTCACCAGACCCAACCCCTTCACCTCACCATCGACAACCACCGTGAACAGATCTGGTTTCTCCTCACCTCCATTGCATCTCCCCCATCATCCTGGGGTACCCCTGGCTGCTTCAACATGACCCCCTCATTTGGGCACCAGAACTGGATTTTGCAATGGGGTCTGACCTGTTCCAAACTCTGCCTGCGGGTTTCGGCTGGGACTTGCTCTAGGGAGTCCAAGGCCCCTGATGTTAACACGGAGGCCATCCCAGCACCGTACCGTGACCTGGCGGAGGTTTTTTCTAAGAAGCATGCCATCCAGCTGCCACATCATCGCTCCTATGACCTCGCCATCGACCTCCTGCCAGGCACGGTACCACCCCGCGGCCGACTCTACTCCCTCTCTGCCTCCGAGACCCAGGCGATGGAGGAATATGTCAACAGCGCCCTCTGCCAAGGTACCATCCGGCCATCCTCCTCGCCTCCTGCCATAGGGTTCTTTTTTATGAAGAAGAAGGATGGCGGCCTCCGTCTCTGCGTCGATTATCGGGGGCTCAACAAGATCACCATGAAGAACCATCATCCACTTCCTCTCACCATCACCACCCTGGATGCTCTCTCTGGTGCCACGTACTTCACGAAGTTGGACCTCCGGAGCGCCTTCAACTTGGTGTGCATCAGGGAGGGTGACAAATGGAAGACAGCTTTCATCACTCCCACGGGTCACTATGAGAGCCTGGTGATGCCCTTCGGCCTTTGCAATGCCCCGCCTGTGTTCCAACAATTCATCAATGACATGCTACGGGATATGCTGGGCCGTTGGGCATTCATGTATCTGGATGATATTCTGATTTATTCTTGCACCTTAGAGAAACATCACCAGCACATCAGGGCAGTTCTCAAGAGACTGCTCACCCACAGCTGTACTGCAAGTTGGAGAAATGCACGTTTCATGAGCGCTCCACCATGTTCCTGGGTTTTGTCATGTCATCCCAGGGGTGGCCATGGACCCGCAGAAGCTCGAGGCTGTACGTCATTGGCCCCTACCCAAGACACTCAAGCAACTCCAACGGTTTCTCGGCTTTGCACATTTCTACTGACGCTTCATCCGGGACTTCAGTATGGTTGCCACTCCACTCACTGCCCTGACTTGTCCTTCTCCGCACCGCTTCACCCTCACTCCAGAAGCCATCAGAGCATTTCAACTCCTTTGTCACTGTTTCACCACTGCACCCATCCTCTTGCATCCAGATCCCACCAGGTCCTTCATTGTGGAGGTGGATGCCTCTGATGTTGGTGCCGGGGCAGTCCTCTCCCAACAAGGTCCAGACCAGAAGCTACACCCCTGTAGCTTTTTCTCTAAGAAGTTCGACCCCACTCAGCACCGTTATGGCCTAGGGGACTGTGAGCTGTTGGCCATCAAATGGGCTTTGGAAGAATGGCAACACTGGCTCCAGGGTGGCAGCGAGCCATTTACAGTCTGGACAGACCATCAGAACTTCATATCAATTCAGAACCTCAAACAGAATCCTTGGCAGGCGCGGTGGGCACTCTTCTTCGAGCAGTTTAACTTCCATCTATCCTACCGTCCGGGGTCAAAGAACACCAAAGCCGATGCCCTTTCCCGACGACATGAGGTAGACGGCCCCTGGGCGTACCCCGCTCCTGTCCTCTCCCGCACCAAAATTATCGCACCTCTCCGCTGGGACTTGGAAACAAGGGTGCGCCAGGCACAGGCCTCAGAGACACCGCCAGCAGGTGTGCCGCCTGGACGGCTCTATGTTCCCACAGCCGTTCGCATGGAAGTGCTCGCCGGCAAGGGTTCCCCAAGGACATCATCTCGGACAGGGGGCCTCAGTTCACCGCTCATTTCTGGAAGGCCTTCTGCTGTCTGATCGATTCCACCTGCAGTTTGTCGTCTGGATACCACCCCCAAATGAACGGTCAGACAGAGCGGACCAACCAACAACTGGAGCGCTACCTGAGATGCTTTGTCGCTGATCGCCAGCTCTCCTGGGCCCGCTACCTCACTTGGGCTGAGTTATCGCACAACCTCCATGTCTCCTCTGCCACCAATCTCAGTCCATTTGAGATATGCTACAGTTACCAGCCTCCGATGTTCGACCACCAGGAGCTGGAGGTGGAGGTACCGTCGGCCCAACAGTTGGTCCGCCGGTGCCGACAGCTCTGGAACCACACCAACACAACCATTCACCATGCCCTCTTCTTCCGATTCTCATCGGCATCAACTGTGAGTACTCCAGTTATTGGGTTCATCTCTTTGTTAGAGTGTGTGTCGCTAGAACACGGATTATTGTGGTAATCCTTACTCTTCGCGTAAGAGAGTTCTTATATCAACTTGCGTGGCTTTCCTGCCTACTCGCGCTCTCAGCCGTGTTTGGGCTAACCAGCACGCTACAAGGGCTAACGAATAGCAATTTGTTACATCCTAACCAGAACACTGTCGAATTGTGAAAGTGTGGCATTCGGTTCATATCCTAATCAGATCCCTGTCCGAATCGGAGAGCATTCCCATAGCCGCCTAACCCGGCCGCTGGAAGTTTGCTCGCGTCTGCCTTTCTCGTCAAATCCTTACCAGATCCCTGACGAATCTGACAGTCATCTATATTTGTATCAATACAGTGAAATAAAACAGCTCTAAAGCTCAGCCCAAAAGTTTGGAATCTGTGCATCATTTGTTTATGGAAATTAAAACCAAAAACTAACACTCCCAAAACTTTTTATTTATGATATGATATTACATGTGAGTCTTAAGTGAGTCTTTTTCCTATTTCCCATATTGAAAACCCTTGGTAAAAAAAGTGCACAACGCTGGTCAAAATTGGTAGTTTTCTTCCTCTTCATAAACACTGGTTTAACTTTGAACTTAAAAACAATTAAGTTGTCCAATTGTTGATTTAAAGTAAAGGCAAATAGGATTCACTAGTTGTTTTGACTCATTAATTAGAATCTAATTAAGCTTTAAATTGTACACTGCAAGTTGGCATGATTTCGTAGTAGTTGTTCCAACAACAAAAAAATGCAAGTATGAGTGACTGATAACTTATTACCATGCTTTTTATTAATTTCTCATAATGAGAGGTTTCAATTTGCTCATTTTAGGTAAATTAGGTCCGAACATCACTTTTCATAAATAAAAACCTGTACATTTTTGTATGTAATCTAGTGAAGATGTGACGTAGATATGAGGTGGATGTGTAGTTTTGGTCCAGATTAAGATTAAGACCAAATAAACTTTACCTGTTGGACTGGTCTGATATTTTTTTCACATGAATTAGTTTCATATTAGCCATGAAAGCTGTATGTAATGTGTGTATGTGGATTGTTTCACGAGTGTCCTGTTCGAAACTTTTCATCAAATGGTCGGAACTCTTCACACTCTCGGCCAAAACTCTTACACAATATACCCTTGTTTATTCCTAAAAAAACTTCAGACTTTTGACACTGTCCTCACAAGCCCTGCCCTAAGCTGAGGTGGATTTATATTCACACCGTGTAGAGCACTTGTCAGACAACACAAACACACGCATACACACACAAACACACACACACACACATTCTGCTGTCAGAGCTTAGAGCACAGCACACTGTGAACAGAACTGACCCTGAATCAATGTCCAGCCAGAAGCCAATTAAAAACCTTCAAATTCTTACAGTAAAATAGAGATTTGAAGTAAAAAAAAAAATCTGATATTCCATTGCAGTTTGTATTTTTGCATTAAATATTCATTCTTCTATTCAGACCAGATGTAGAAATAGGAGTGATATGTGTAATCCTTATGCATAAAATTATAAAAATGAATAAATTCTGAAAATAGCATTCCAGAAAGATTCATTTGCTCCAAAATTTTAATATAATATTTAAGAATGACATATGGCAAATGTACAGTATACATATAAAATTATATATATATAGTATATATATCCTCCTGAGACCCAGATATTCATTTTTGTCCACTGTAGTAGACATTTAGTTTTTGCTTAAATCTCTCATACTATACATGCCACTTTTTAATGTTATATTTGGATTAATTTTCCAAAATAAACATCTAATATATTATTTGAGTAAGTTTTCAGAACTTAGATTATTTATTTTCTCAGTGCAGATGACTAATTTATTAATGTGTACTGTAGTGCACGTCAGGACTTAGTATTTGTGTTTATTTCACTTTTTTTCTAGTAGACAGTTCTTTAACAGAATCACTGAGGGAGATTCAGACTTAGATCTTTCTGAAGATGAGAACCCTTATGAGGAACCAGATGAGGAAACAGATGAGGATGAGAAAGATGCGGATGTAGTAGATAAAGACACAGGGCCAGCTGAAGTGTGCCGCCGTCCTATCTGGGCCAAAACCAACATGTAGGGATCTGGGATTTTTGATTATGAGCAGGAAGAATGCTTTATAAAAATGTGTTCCCAGTAAATTGATAGATTTTCTATGTCTTAGGTTCATGCCTGTGTTGGAAGAACACAGAATTGAAGATGATGGTACCCCAGTGACACCTAGTTGACCCATGACCAACTTTTCTGTGTTGTTTTTAATAACAATAATATGTTAAAATAATCTTTGCAATTGGTTTATTACCACGCCATCACTTGATTTATATTAAAAAAATCTTAAAAATACTTTTTTTCCCCACACACACTGTATTATTATTATTATTATTATTATTATTATTTTTTTATTTTTTTATTATTATTATTAATTAATTAATTAATTCATTCTCATTATCTGAACGCTTAATCCCAACTGGGGTCGGGGGACCGGAGCCTATCCCGGGAACTTACGGGCGCAAGGTGGGGACCAACCCTGGGCTGGCGCCAACACACCGCAGTGCACACACACTTACATTCTCACCTTAAGGATCAATACAGAGTCGCCAATTAACCTATATGGCATGCCGGACTGTTGGAGGAAACCAGAGCACCCGGAGAAAACCCACGCAAACACGTCGAGAGCATGCAAACTCCATACAGAAAGACCCTACGGCCGTCTCCGGGGTCCGGGACCTTCTCACTCACCACTGCGTCACCGTCCCGCCCTTGTTGTTGTTGTTGTTGTTATTATTATTATTATTATTATTATTATTATTATTATTATTATTATTGTTGTTGTTGTTGTTGTTGTTGTTGTTGTTGTTACACCACAGTATTACATAAAACAGTACTCTGATAATACCTACATCTAAATATTAATTAACAATTGTTTTATAAAATGAAGCAAAATCATTATGTATATTATATGCTGTATTAATAAAAATAATAAATTGTGTATATAACGTAATACAATTATTGGTTATATGCTGTATTGCAGCTTTCATTTAATGCTGAACACCGATACAACACGGTAGCTGTTGCCTCTGCAGCGGAGCAACATTAGCATTCCACTCCGGAGAGCTGCGGCTGTCGGTCCCCAATCGATCCGAACCTGCCGTTTTCCCATCGTCTCCTCCCGCAGACATTACTGCTAAGCTAGCAGAATTTTGGACTAATTTAAGTTGCACCACCACCCCCATCCCCCACCAAAAGTTAGCGTGGGGGGGCAGCGTCGAGAGTCAGGATTGCGAAGGTCGGTCATTTGTGTACGCTTAATTTCATGCATCACGGCTCTCTTCAATAACTGTGCTGGCCATACAGATTAGAGCCGTCCACTTTTATACAAACTCTCTCACACACTAACACACACAAAATGGTACACAACATGCACTGAGGAATGGTACTCAACTAGCATCTGATAATACACTTGTGAGCACCGGACACACACACACACACATACACACTCGCACATACAAAAACTCAGAACACGGTGCCCTGCAAACAGACCTACAACGACGTATTAGGGCCATTGCAGATTGAAAAGAAAAAAAATGGACGTGAGTAAAATTCCGAGAAAAACCTCAGACATTCCGAGATTAAAGTCGTAGATTTACAAGAAGAAGAGAAAAACTCACAAATTTGCGAGAAAATATCAGATATTCTCCTAGCTCATAAAGTCGCAAACGTTCTTTGAGGCGGATATTCTGAAGTTTTTTCACATAAATGTATAATAATACTCAGTCGTACAGACCCGACCCTGCATCAGCAAATTAAAATGGAAAAATTCCTGTAACAGTATATAGGAATAATATATTTGAGTCCAAATGAATTCAACAAAAGTACAAAGTACTAGCAGAAATAGAATAAATAATTATAATTCTTTAAAAAAAAAAAACCCATTCTTTCATGAAAGAAATATGAAATATGAATTATGAATACTTTAGAATTCTCTATAATTCAAAGTGATAGAAACAGAAGGGAAATTTGTGATTAATTTTCTAAAATCTGTAGATTATAAAAAGAACCTTTTATTTAATTTGAATTATGAATATTTTAGAATCATGTACCGTAACTGCTTGTAGAAATAGAAGTTATTTTTAGTTATTTTTCTGTAAATCTGTCATTATTTCTAAAATGAATTCTTGTAATTCTAAATTGTCTTTAACTTTGATGTCTTTTCCTGCCTTAAGATTTGTTTCAATTTGAAATATGAATAATGAATATTTCAGAATTATATATTATAATTATTTGTGTGTGGGATATGTGTAAATCTAAAATCGGTCATTCTTTTCCTAAAATAAATTTCACAATTCTAATTCATAAAATGTATTTTTTCCAAGATTTCATTCAGTATGAAATATGAAAATTTTTGTATAAAAATGTATATTAGACAAAGAAGATTTGTTTCAGTATGAAGAGTTAATTAGACTTGATTATGCATGATTTTCTGATCAGCGCAGCTTACAGGTGAGCTAACGTGATTAAGCTAATTATGCTCCATCTATAAAGATGGAAGTATTATCTCCAGCCCTGACTAATTGGATTTTTTTGTGGTGGAATCATGCTGCTGATTCCCCGTCCATATGTTGTGAGACGAAGTGAACTCTCCCGAGAGCGATGCCGCTGGCTAAATGAGGCTGAAATTCAACTAAGATGGCGGAAAACTGTGTAGGACGAGCAAACAGGGAAAAAATGGAACCCTCTGCTTATGGTTTAGCCTTTATTATCAATTTTAGTTTAGTCAGCATTACGTAGGCTTTTGTGCCTACAATAATGATGCTGATGATGAAGCCATATCCAATACACACTAATAAAATATATAGTAATGCATGAAGCATCCTGCAAAATATGCCTTAAAGGATTTGCTTACAAGATTCAACCACACCTGAATGATTTTAGTTTCATGTTTAAAAATGTTTTTTTAGGGTCTTGCTCAGGGACCCAGTGATGGTAATGCTGGTTATAGGTTGACCACTTGGTCCCGAGGTGAGTATCCTCAAAGAGAAAGTGGAGCTACAGTGAGCAGTTTAATTAGCGGCCAAGGTGCCATTTCCCAAAGTGAGAAAATCCAGACGCTCTGCCCTATCTTAAGTGGATTCTTTAACCCCCACTACTCCAAATGTCAATATCTCACGTGCTAAAAAGGCGTCTGCAGGTCCCTAGAGGCCTTGGTCTAATCGAGAAGCCAACCCCCCACAAAAGAAAAAAAATCCAGTGAAGCTTGTCATGATGGTCAAATGTGCTCATTCTGCATGGATTAGCGCTTCATCCACAAACGAGCACAAGAATGCCCTCAACCGTGCCTGATTGGAATGCGTTGTGATGGCCGTGTAAGAGCGATACCGGTCTGCGACTGCATTAAAGAGGAGGGAAACAATGCCATTATCATAAACAATTCGCTCTAAATGCCAGGGACAAGGGAAGAATGGATTTCAGAATTGGAATCAGAATTAAGTTTATTGCCAAGTATGCTGAGTGTGATCGCAAATCACATAGGACCCCTTTCAAATTATGGCCTTTAATAGTATTATGATTTTACAACTGTAGCAAATCCAATAAGCAATAAGATTTGTGTAAAATTGTACTTCAACAATTGTAGATTCTGTTCTTGCCATAGAACAAATTTTTAATAAGAAAACACTGGTAAATGGCAGAATCTTTGTGAAAACTGCATAAATGTGTTTTGAGAACACATTTATTTCATCTTAAGAACAGTTGGTGAATGAGTGAGTTATTTGATTAGCTGTCATTGTGAACATAGCATAGCACAGCAGATAGTGCACCACAAAATGTGACTTATTCATGAAGAAGTAGTGGGCAGCTTTTGGCATCAGTGTTTGGGGAGCAGTGTTTAGGGATGGTACCTTGCTCATGAATACCTCAGTGGTATCTGTGGCGGTCCAGGGCTTGAACCGCCAACCTTCTGATCATGGGGGTTAACATCATAAACATTATGCTCTCAACTGCCCGATTGAGACTTCATTAGGGTTTCAAGCACACAGAGCTGGAAGCTTATTGATTGTTGTCAAATTTTTCAGCTGCTTTTGTGCTATGGTGCTAAAATGTTCAGCTCATTCAGGAGAAATGTGTTATTACTTTTCTTGTGTACAGCCCGACCGCATTCCTCTTTTCCTCCCTTCTGTCTCCTCTTTTTTCCTCTCATAGACATTAATGGGGACATTTTCACATTCTGTGACATAATTCTGAACCTTTTCATCACATGGAATAAATCAATGTATAGTTACTCCCTGCCAATGTGATGGTGATTTGTGCCACAGTCTGGTTTTCGTCATTTTTGGAGTTAGAGGGTTAGGAGAGTAGTGGAGGAAGCACCGGATTCTGAAGATCTGAGATTACGCTTGACAATCTCAAGGCCTTTACGTTTTCTTCAACTTAGTGGGAAAAATCTGATCCACTGCAAAGCTTCAGGCTTTGTGGGAACAAAGCCAAGCTAACAAACGCCCATGAGAAATAAGCTGTGGTTGCTCTTGACCGGTCGAAAATGGCTTAGCAGCTGCCCTCCGTCCATCCCTCTGCACGAAAAACCGACTCAAGCAAGGTCTTGTGCATGGACCGAGAAATGAAACATGAAAACAAGGGCTGAAAGTCATGTGTCATGCTAAGTTTGTTAGCATAGGAAGAGTAGTTAACTCTGACATGGCCTTTCTGGGAGGGAGTTAAGTACGATTCTGCTGCTCCAGGGTCAGTTCTTTAATTGTGATTGTTCTGTGACAGTAAATCACATGGGCCTCATTCACCAATATCTAAAAATCTTACATTTTTTTCTTAAATATGTTCATATGAAAGCTACAAAATTTAAATTGTATAATATTGTGCAATGCTAGAATTGAAGAAAACCCAATAGGCTAATGTTTTGCACAAACATGCATGAATTAAAATTAAAATCTCCACCATTAATCGGCCATGTTTTTAACTAAAAAGAAATTATAAAGAGAAAACACATTGGTGAACATTACAAACATGTTGGAGAAAACCGTCTAAGTGAGTTTTAGGAACAAATTGTATAAAGTTCTGGCTTCCAGTACATAGTGCTGAAAGCCTATTATGTTATGTTTGGATTTTTAAACAGCTTTTGTATTTTAGTGCTTGAACCCTGATTATCACTGCTTTCTTCTTTTTCCCACTTCTTGGCACAGAACTTCTTCCACCATTTGTATCGTGGATATACCGTTCAAGGCTTAAAATGCTCAACTTATTAAGAAGATATCCAGTATTTATTTGCTTATAAACAGCCCAACTGTTATAAACAGCCTCTTTTCAGTCTCTGTGACATCATCTACTGAGCCACTTTTTCCCACCGTTTTACTGTTGGTTATATGCAAAGTGCTTTGTGGCAATATCTGTTGTAAAGAGCGCTATACAAATACAATTGAATTGATTTTTGCTTTATTTTTTAACTGTTTACTCAATGGGGAAATGTTAAACTGCTCCAGATTGTCATTTTGAAAACCATTTTTACTTTACTTTTACTTTATTTTTACGTGATAGACACATCAGTGTCACTCTCAGATTTCTGTGGTCAAAAACTATTTAATAATTTCTACAATTTTAAAATATAGAACATTTTGTAAACAATGACAATATATATTGCTATTTCAATTTTGCCAATTTCAATACATAAAGTTCCTTTGTGGTGTACCAAGACCTTCGTTCTTAAACATTGTAAACTGTTATTGTAACCATGACAACTTGGAATAATATTTTATACAGTGTGCAGTCTTTAAAGGTCCAGTGCTTGCTGGATGACGCAGTTCAGGGTTGGAGATACGATCAGTGCTGCTGCATCAGGATGCTGGGATTTGAACGCTTGCCCCAGATACCCAAATAAGTCGGCTTCAATTGCAGGGAGTCGTTTCCCATGCAGTCAGCCACGATGATCCATAATCCTGACCCAGATACGGTTCTGCCCCGTCCACCACCTCGACCGCAGCATCAGAGCAGGTGCAGGAGCATTTAAACTCCCAAAAATCGTTTTTTGACTTTCTGTTTAAGCCACAGACAGCAGAAAACGACACAAATTAAATCCCAGTATAACATTACAGTATGGATCAATTATAAAATGAACAGTCCAAAACTAGATTATACCAGCAGAAATGTGGGACAAAATGGACATATGATTATGTACGGCAATTATGTTGGTATGTTTAAGCTGTGGATAAGCTCATGAAAAACAGACTATCACACCTTTAGAGCCATATAAAATTAACATTTGCCATATTTTTTATTCCTGAGCTCTGCCAAAAATTTCAATGAAAAAAAATCTTTGATTAATATAGACCTCAATATAAAGTGACTTCACAATTTCTGATCAATGTTTCCATTTTGGTTGGTTGCTATGGGCTGATTGCTGATAGTTAAATGATGCGTCACTATAGACGTGAAGTATCATTACACCTATACTATTTATCATGAGGACATTATCCCCTGTAAACAGAGCGAGAGACGAAAAGAAGAGCGAGAAAAGCAGGAGACAGCATTCAGCCTGAGAAGTTCTATTTTATCTCTCCTCATTCATTAGGAAGAATGAGCCGTCGCTCTTTTTGCGGCGCGTGTAGAAGTAAATTAATTACAGCTTGGGTGTAGCTAAAACCACATCACAACGGTGATGATTAATTACATCTTTCTCATTATAAAAGATATGAACAGATTTAGCTTGGCTGGAGAAGGGAAAAGGAGATGTTTCATTTCCTCAGCCGAGCTTCGTGGGACCAGCTGAGGCTCGACGCTCTCCACACGAGAAAACATGGCAGGACTCAGATGTTTGTGTGTGTGCTTTGTGCGGCAAATTTTACACTGCTGTTTTTTCAGTCTTTTGTTCTGGGTTATTTTCATATTAGTTAGTTTGTATTACAGAATATAAGCATAAGAATATCAATTAATAACAAGGATTAAATGAATAACAATTGTATATACAGTACTGTGCAAAGGTTTTAGGCAGGTGTGAAAAAATGCTGTAAACAAAGAATGCTTTCAGAAATATAAATAATGATTGTTTATTTTAATGCAAAGTGAGCGAACAAAAGAAAAATCTAAATCAAATCAATATTTGGTGTTACTACCATTTGCCTTCAAACCAGCATCAATTCTTATAGGTACACTTGCACAAAGTCAGGGATTTTGTAGGATTATGGTCATTATATTATTTTGTAGTCATTATATTATTTTGTAGAATTATAGAATTATAGATCTGTGGTTAGTTCTCCAAGATGTTTGGAACAACCTACCAGCTGAGTTCCTTCAAAAACTGTGTGCAAGTGTACCTAGAAGAATTGATCCTGTTTTGAAGGCAAAGGGTGGTCACACCAAATATTGATTTGATTTAGATTTCTCTTTTGTTCATTCACTGCATTTTGTATACTGTATATATATACAGATCCACATGGGGTGGACTGACAGACATAAAAGGAACTAAAAAGCAAGCAAACTAATACAAAACAGATACAAATTATAAGACTAAAGTACTAAATTCTAAACCAATACATTAACAGGACTGGGCTAACTGGGTGTGAGGAACTAAACTGGAACCAATGAACAAACAGAGCAGGGGAGCTAGGACCAAAGAACAAAGCTAACACAGGTTTAACAGATATTTAGACTAAGCTAACCAATCAGGACACACAGAGGGCAGGAAATGTCAGACATACCATTCAAGACAGATGCAAGACAGTACAGGGGTGCCCTCTGGTGGGCGACTGGGGTATAGTCTATGCAAACCATGACAAGCTTATTGGTTTTTCCTCAGTTCTAAAGTTGTATAATATTATATGCTTAAATGAAAACATTCATAATTATTCAAATGATTTTTTTCACAGCACATTTTAAGAACATGTTATGAATCTGACTTATGATGTTATGAATCTAGACTTTTCTTAAGAACAAATTTAAGAAGACGTGGGTGAACAAGACTCAGTAAATGCTGCCATGTTGGTGAAAATTGTGTGAGTAGGTTTTAAGAACAAATTTCTTCTTAGGAATAGTGTGTGAATGAGCCCCAATGTTATAAGAGATCCTCACTTACTGTACGAACGATTCTGTTGTAAGGGTTGAGTGAATGTTTTCCTCAAGATTTCTGCAGTGTTAAGATCATTATAAGTGCTGGAGAGAGACTTTAAAGCGTTAGTCGCCCCGGCGTCTCCGTTCGGCCCCTGAGTCGGATCGATATTGCATTATCTGGAGAGCGAGCTTCACTGTGTTCCTTCATTAGTTATAAAGCCATTACTGAAAATAGGACTTGGGCTTGTGGGAGTCGCAAAGCACTACAATGAGCATTATGAACAACAAATACGTTCAATTCAGTACAACGATTTGGAATAAACAATGAAAACTCTGACTTTACTTTGCTGAGTAAGACTTTGCAGTGGCTTACTGATCCAAAATATCAATTTATGGCTTCGGTTAATCAGCCGGCCATTTAGTTTTATGGCATAAAAACACAAAGAAGAAAATGCCACTATAAATATATTCCTTAGAGAATGAATTCTTATATGTCTCTTTATAGCTGTTCATTCCAGAACTGTGTTGCTTTCCATCTTTTAAAAACATTATTCAGCGTTGATGGTGGCAGCTTCATGACACTATCTAATCAGCAACTTGTCTTGTGATCTCAACATAATGAAATATGTCTTCTTGAGATTATTTTTCTCATGTGTTAAAGCTAAGGGAAGTCATTTTCTAAAGATATTGACTTATTTTTCTCATGATCTTGACAAAGATCATTGTTTTCTTAACATAATGACTTATTTTTCTTGTAGTATTTACATTAAAAAAGTTATTTTTGAGATTACATATTTTTTCTGTGATCTTGATATACTTATTTGTTTGTGATCCTGATATATCAAAAGCTGTTTTCTTGAGATAACTAATTGTTCTTGTAATAATAAAAGCTGTGTTTCTGAGATAATGACTTGTTTCGCCTTGCGATCTTGATACAACTAAAGCTGTTTTCTCAACATAACGACTTCTGTTTCTTGTGATCTTGACATGAAGGTAATTATTTTCTCTTTTTCTGGAGAAAATGTTTATTTTGCCATCTCAACCTAACAAAAGTTGTTTTCTCATAACAATTTAGTTTACTCATCATCTCAACATTGCAAAATTGGATTTTTTGAAATAACATTTTTCTTGTGTTCTCAACCTAACCAAAGTAGTTTTCTTGCAATGCCAGCTTATTTTTTTGTGATCTCATCATAGCAAGTAAAACAAACACACATGATCTCAGTCATGACATAAAAATGTTACTTTCTCAAGAAAACCTATTTTGCTTGTGATCTTGACACAACAAAATAATTTTCTTGAGATAACTTTTTTCTCCTCCTCCTCCTCCTCATTGTTTTCTCAAAAACTAAAGTTGTTATTTTTTCCTTTTTCTCAAGATCTCCACCTAGTGAAAACTACGTTCTCGCGATAACAGCTTATTTTTTTGTCGTCTCAACGTAACAAAAATCGTATTCTCAAGAGGGGAGGGGGAAATGACAAAACAAATCTGCATCGCCCCTCCTCCTCCTCCTTCTCCTCCCTCTCCTCTTTCTCCTCGTCCGGTGGTGTGTTGAGGGTGGCCGTGTTGGCATTTTAGCCGCAGGCGCCGCCGCTACGGCGAGCGCTACAATATTGCGGGGTCACTGCCCCTCTTTCGCACATGTTCACACCATCACCGCGGGGTTCCTGTGAACGAGGGAGCGAGTGGACGGGTGTGAGACTCAGCGCTGTTACACCATGTACCAATCATCACTTGGCATTAGCAGGCCTGTCAATCATCTCTACTCCCTCCCTAACTCTTACCCCCAGTCGCCCCCGGAGACGGCTCGGGAACTCTCAAATTTCGTTAACGAAAAGTATGATGAAAAAATGTTCGTCAACACGGTTGTTTATTCGTAACTAAGATGAGCTGAAACTAGCATTTTGAGAATAAAACTGTGAGGAAAATGTAGACTTTTTTTGTGTGTGTGAATAAGATGAAACGGAACTAAAACGCTGGTGTGAAATGTCACATGTCCACAATGTGGCAAGTTTGTCTGTCCAAATATTTATGATATTAAATATTTTTCAAGGTTTTTTTCTTTTTCTCACAACTTTTCTCTCTTGTGACCTCGACATAAACCCTATTCGTTTTTTTTTACAAGCTCACAAGCCATTTTACCCCTGATTTCAACATAAAACGTAATTTTCTCAAAATCAAAAGCTGCTTTTCTTGTGATCTTGTCATAATATTTGTTTTCTCCACTTGTATTTCTTGTGATCTCGAATAAGTTATTTTCTAAGAACCACCACTTACCTTTCTCGTAATCTCAACATCACAAAAGTGGTTTTCTTAAAATGACTTTCTGCATCACATCCCAACAAAATGAAACTAAATGAAAAAAAAAAAAACAGCAATTTTTTGAAAACGGCTCATTTTCTCAGTGATCTCAAGATAACAAAAGTCATTTTCGCGAGATAACAAGCTAATTTTTTCGTGATAACGTAACGGTTAGAGAGTTGGCCCCATGTTTGGGAGGTCGTCGGTTCACGAGCAAGGTACTGTCCCCAGGCACTGCTCCCCGTGCGCCGCCCATGTTATCTGCCCACTGCTCCTTCACGGGTCAAATGCAGAGTTCACATTTCATTGTGATCCATTGTGTGCTGAGCTGTGTTCACAATGACAAATAGTCGCTTTCTACGTTCTACCTCCAAATGTCATTGACACCTGATTGTGATATTGCCATCGGGGGTTTAAAAACATTTATTTATATTAAAAGTATGAGTAAATATTAATATTACTTTTACTGTATGAAACAGCTTGAATGTAGCTACTTTTTCTTTGTAGCTTGTATTGTAGCTAACTACTGTATTAAAATGGGAGTTTGTAGTGTAGTTTAGCTACTTTTAATCAACAAGTAGTTGGTGGCTTGAAAAGATGCTGTTTAAAAGTAGCTTCCGCAATAATGACTAAAGCATTTTTGTCTGAAGTAGCTTCCAAAATGAACACTGGATGCAGGATTCGTATAAAGTGGCAGAAAATGCCTTTATTAGAAAAATGAAACTTTAACTTATATACATTTTGTGGGTTTTTTTCTTTATACATCTTGTAGAATTTGCCCCCTCTCTTCCCTCCCCCGACACGTTTTTCTCCGTTAAGGACATTATTTACACAGGACGAGACACATCCGAGCCCCGTCTCCTTAACATGGTCTACACATAGAAAAATGAATATACAAACAAACAAACAAACAAACTAGGAAAAAGGAGATATCAATTCTCGACTATATTTATGTTACAAACGATA
Source organism: Distichodus sexfasciatus (assembly GCA_032718565.1). Classification (NCBI taxonomy): domain Eukaryota; kingdom Metazoa; phylum Chordata; class Actinopteri; order Characiformes; family Distichodontidae; genus Distichodus; species Distichodus sexfasciatus. The sequence goes on from JAVGVS010000278.1 coordinate 422,592, forward strand.
GGAAACAAAAGTTTACTTGAAAAGAGAGCAGTAGATATGTTTTTCGACAGTCCCGCTGGAATTAGTACTTTCTCATGCATTTTGCCGAATAGCGGAAAGAATTTCAGTAAACACAGTTCATCCGTGTAAGCAACTTATGTGAAATACAAACAAAAAAGTTCTTAAGACATTTGAGTTACGTACGTGAGTGATAATGGTGTCTTACAAAATGAAATAAAAAATCAAACAAACAAACAAGGTAACATGGTTTAAGTGATAAATAAGTTATAGCTACACCCCTTTTTCCATATAAAACACTGTCCTAAAGTAATTTCTACTTTTAAACACGTAAAAATATGAATGCAAAGCTCACGAGAGTGATTATTAAACAGGAAACACAAGTGATTCTATTCAAATATCGTTTTTCCCTCCTTCTTTCACTCAGAAAATCTGATCAGCAACAACTTGACTTTTATTTTTATTTTTTTTACACATTACCTAAAGGCATCGTTACTTTACCAAGTGCAATTATTCCAGGATTCCAGCAGCAGTTTTTTGTACAAACTCATGCAACACAAATTAGAAAACAAATCAACAACTAAAAATCCCTGTCTGCCATTTTCACTGTTTACTAAGGTCAGAATCCCTCAAAAATGAAGGTGTGTCGTGTGAAATGGAATTAAACACACAAAAGAGCGAATTTTAAAAAGGAAAGTTTGGGGGATAGCGCATATCATCGAGTGGATCGCACCAGTTAGAATGAAAATAAATAATTACATCAAGTTTTGATTTAACGCAAAAAAAAAAACATTTCACTCAATTTGGCATGCAAGTGAGATGTTTTGCCTGAGCATGGCATGTTTTTGTGCGCACATAAGATGTTTTCGGTGAGATCACGTAAAAAAACAGAAGAAAATGCTTCATGACCTCTATCAAATTTCAGAGTTTACATTTTTAAACAGTCAGATCAGATGACTTAAGAAGGTGAACATCGAGGTGAACATGGCTCAGTGTTGCTAAATGATCAGACTGAATCTAATTGTTTTTCTCTTTTGTTAGCTTTAGATTTTGGCAGGACATGGTTGGACTTCAGACGAATTTCTCCTCAGAATTCCACATCTGGGAAAGCGGCCAGCGTATCCGTAATGAATTCCCGCCTTCGCCCCGGCTTTATCTGGCTTACAAATGTGTTTTTCTCTTTTTTGACATTTGCAATCTGGAAGGAGGTGTGGATGCTAAAATGTTTCCATCCCTTTTTAAAAACTTCAGCTACAGGCAAATTTCCGTCACAAGGTGGAAGCCAAGCGGAAGATTAGTTTCCTCTTTGTGTTTTTTTTCTCACCCGTAAAAACGACGCTACAGAAGACGAAACTCTCAGCGACGCTCCGTCGACTTCAAATAGCTTTCAATATCAAGTCGCCACTTTGTCTGTTTACGCCATTTGAAGACTTTTATTGTCTCGGATGCAGGAAAAATGGCTCTATTAGATGCTGATGAATCCCTGAAAGTACTAGTGCATCGCTCTGTGCTCTCTCTATATTCCTTCTAATGAATGAAACGTAAACGTGGACACACACATTTGGGGAAACACACTTCTGCCAACAAAAGACAGAAAGCGAAAGCGTAAAGCTCCCAAACAGAACAAACTAAGCGTCCTTAATTGGCATTTGAGTACTAACTGAGGAAGTACAACTTGTTTTGCGGTTAAATCAGTGTATCTTTTCATTCATTTTTTTTCCAAAATAAAACCAACCAAAAAACCCCAGGCTTTTTCAGTAGTCATTTTCAAGACAAAGAAAGAAAAAAAATTAAAAAAAAACAAAAAAAAAAACAGCAGTCATTTTCTCGTTTCCCAATTTGTGTCTGAATAAAAAAAGAAAAAATAAACCTTTAAACTTTTTCATTTTGATATAAGAAACAACTACAGCACTGTTACTATTACTACCAAAATTGATATCACTCATTAACATAAAAAAAAAATAATTAATTAATACCTTGATAGATTTGAGTATACTTAGATTTATGTATAATTTCAGGTAGATGGTAATGTAATATAAGCACAGAATCACTTTTAAAAATAAGCTTAGAAAAAAAAAATAGAATATACATACGAGTGCAAAATACTTTGTATTTTTTAGTTTAAATTATTTAAGTTTTTTTAACAGCAAATGCATGACTTGTAATAAATTCAAATGCATTTTACGCATTATTTATTTTGGTTTATAAACTTCAGTGACATAAGATGGTTTAAGTTAAACTCATTGGGCCAAATTCCCAGTCAAGGATTAAACCTTGTCCTAGACTAGCATTGAGTTTGAATGGTAAATCTTCATTGGTACTACAACTTAGACTAGGCTTAATCCATGAACAAGAAACCAGCTCATCAAGTTTCACAGTATGGAAAAATAAAACATTGGGTTTTGATTTTTTTTGTTTTAATTTGAAAAAACGAATGAACAAATGACACACGGATTTGATTGCTTTTTCAGCACGTCACATTTCACAACTGGACTGTGTAATAGCTCTTCTGCCCTTTTGGAAATAATTCGGTATCTGAAATACGTCAAACTTATTAAATAAAGAAAAGTGAAAATATTGCACTTAAGATTAGTTAAAAATAAGCTATCGATGGCTTTCTTCAAATCCAGAATTTCACCCAAATATCCACCCAAACCACACCCGACTTGCACTGCTAACAATCTCCTGGTGACCGTCCATGAAGACGTGATGATGAAATGACAAAACTATTGGCTTCAAAGAGTTTGGAAAGTTTAAGAGAAGGCCCAGAACGAAAGACTCTACTCTCCCCCTACGATGGTGCATTAATTAAGGTTCACTTAAAAAACAATTATTTGAGTTGTAAAATTCGGAGAAATTCCAAGATACAGTCGATATTCATTGACATTGTAAAGACATACATTTGTGAGGAAAAAGTCTAAATTTCTGAGATTTAAGACTACATTGTTAAGTCACAGATTGCCATAAAAAAATACTCACCTGCCTGAATTTTTAATTTCAGAAAATTTGCTGTAAATTTGCGACTTAAATCTGCGAATTCCTAGTGTTTTTCCCTCAGAATTTTACCAAATCCAATTATTCATTTTTCGATCTACAATGTCCCCAATCCAAAAAAATTAGTGCTGCCATTATCTGTGAATTTAAAACATTTAAATGAATAAATAAATAAAACCCATCCCACGCTTCACACGTAATAAAAAATAAAGGTCTAAAATCCCTGATCAGGAACTATTTGGAGACTGAAATACCTTAAGGTGGTGTTTCAACATAAACCTCGGTGTATGTGTGTGTGTGTGTGTTTTCTTATGAGTGTGTGTGAGCGGATGTGTGTTTACACAACTACAGAAAGTGGGTTGGTACTATACAGAACTATGAAATTCAGACCAAAAAATAACGTTTCGGTAGCGCTGTATTTGAACAGGAGTTTACAGGTACTTTACAGGAGTTTTTATATTCAAAATAGTTATGTCTTTTAGGATTGAAAAAAAAAAAAAAGCTCTATCCTTACAGCAAACCAAAGGAAAAGAGAGAATGGCTCGTATCTTTGGAGGGATAGCAGACATAAGAAGGATGTTTTTTTTTCCTCTTTACTGTTACAGGTGACAGGTGGGAGACGGAGAGCAGAGCTGGTGATGCTGTTTTTCACCTGCTGGTGAAAGGGAGAGCTTTATTACACACGCACATACACACACACACACACACACACACTTTCAGAACACACACACTGGCAAGGAAACACCTCGTTTCTTTTTCTTTTTTCTTTCTCAGGTACAACCGCCATGGTTCTATCCATGTGTGGATGTGATACTCTCACCCTGTTACAGATAAATTCATGATCATATCTTTATAACAAAAGAAGCATACAAATTCTTACATTTGGGTGGCATGCCGCTAGTTATATCTTCCATGTAATCAAAAATACATATTGTTCTTCATTAAGGAGTGGAGGTACAAAAGCAAACCTCAAATTAAACAAAAAATATGAATGGCATAGATGGTAACAAGACCTTGATATTTTACATGTGCATATTGCTTAGCTTCTTGAAGCAGCACTGAGGATGATATACTCGTTCATGATAAAGAAATAAACAATGCTAAAGATGGAATAGTACTTAAGAGTCCTTAAAGGGTCTAGTGAGAGTTTCGTGTGAGTACAAGATGTTTTTAGACGCTTATGTCTTCACCTATGCAAAAACATCTCGGGTCCAAGCAAAAACGGTGTAAAAGCGGAAACATCTCGTGCTCAAGCTAAAACATTTGGGGCTGGTTTCTTGCTCATGGATTAAGCTTAGTCTTGGACTAAGCTGTAGTAGCAATAGAGATTTACCATCAAAACTTAAAGCTAGGCTTAATCCTTGACTGCGCCCTTAGTGTTCACAAGAAAACATGTCATGCTTATGTGAAAACGTCTTGTGCCCAAACAAAAACATTTTAGGCCCACAAGATAAAAATCTCTTGATCATGAGAAAACATCTCGTACTCACATGAAACTTGTTAAATTTTTTCTCACTTGTCCCTTTAGGGTCACCATAGATTAGGGAACACTGAGTAAGCTGTAGTAAAATAAACATCAGGAAGGAGACAACATCAGAGTGGAGGTGATATGAATACTCCAGCTGCCCACCGCAGCACCAAACACCTTTGCTTCCAAAGCATTGCATGCACCTTGTGGTGCCTGATATAAAAGTGCTCGTTTGGGTTTTAACGTTTAATTTCTTTCAAACTCTTTCAGATTAAAAGATATCGATGATCTGCTCATAACTCGATAAATCATTACTTTACAGCTGTGATCAGCAGTACATCTACCCATTCAAATAAGAAAGATCACATTCGATTGAAGCAGGAATCAAACAGTGGTATCGTGTCAAAATTGTCTCAGATTAGTAACTTTCACCTTCATGCTTATAGACTACAGCATCTGCATAATCACCATCATTGGGGAACTTGACAAGAATGTTGCTTTGAAAAAATATTTTGCTGTAGACTTTGGCTTCTGCGTAACCAGTCCACAAGGTGCATGCAAATCTCACTTTGGAAAAAATAACGACATTCAGCGGTGGCAGCAAAGGCCAGAATTGGGGGAGTTGGCCTACTCAAATGGATTGTGGTCAAACTAGCTCAGGGAGGGGGCACTCTTTTTTTGTGAAAGTGACTGCGCTGGAAGACCTTGGATGAGTAAACAACTGCAGCAAAGGAGGACGGGGAAAGAGGGAAGTCGCTGAGTAGCATGCTAAACGCGACACGTACACCCAAATCGAACTGCTCAAATGTGCCGCAGCGAATCCCACAAACAATCCTGAGGTATTTGATTTAACACATGAGTCAATTTGGCTGTAGAGTCCGGCTTCCCCTTTTGCGTATCTCAGTATCAATATAGTTAAAATTTTAATGGGTCTGCGGAGGTTTTACACTGTCACAGAAAAATAACAAAGCTAACCTGTGTTCTAGTGCAGACTTCAAGCTGACCTGAGGTTTAACACCCAAAACTTGATGCAAGGACGTGTGCACCTTCCTTTCGGCTACCCAGGTCTGTTGGGACGCGATGCTCTATTTCTCTCTCACAGTGTTGGCAAGAGACAAACTCAAGTGCCAAGCGTGATGATGGCACGTACCCTGTTTTTGATGAAGAAACAACAAAACCTTCCCAGGAGATGGTCATGGAGTTGGAATCAAGCTTGGTACTCAATGTGCCAGACCGGATTACCACTGACAAATGCCACGTCTACAGGTCATGATTGCATCATGCTGAATTCCCCACCTAAAAACCTTCGGACAAGTTCACTTTAGTGTAAATATAATGAGTGTTTTCTTCTCTAATAACAAAATAAATTAATCAATAAATGAAACAATACATGCAAAAAGATCTATCTGACAGTATTTGAGAAATACGTTTTAAAAAAGCAGAGATGGGAGAGTAACTAATGATTATTGTGCTACCACAAAAGCTAAATTCTTCTAAAGGTCTAAGTTGGGATTAGAATGCCAAAATCCCAAATCTATAGTAATAGAGAATAAAAGCACTGAATGCTAAGCTCTTGTCATTGAGCGCTGACCAAACTGAACTCTCCCACTTGCCTCAGGTTTATCTCTGTAAACAAGCTCTCAAAATTTTTAATCCAGCCAGGACATTTCAGCCAAACTTTATCAACCTCATCTACACAGATTCCAAAGGCTGAGGATGCCCCAAAATCACCCAGAGAGCTCAGAGAACTCCACTCCAGTCAACCAGGAATTGGTGGGAATTTAAGGAAGTCCCATTGCCTTGGGTTATCCTTTGTAAACACACTGCAAAATGATCAATCTAGCCATAACATTTTGGGTAAACTCTTATTAACCTCATCTACAAATACACCAAAGTTTGAGGATATCCCAGACTTCCCCCAGCAAGACTCCACTCCACTCAGGTCGACCATGAATTAGTGGAGATTTCACGGACGACCCCAAAATGCAAAATTTAGCCAGGGCATTTTCAGGCACACTGTTGTCAATCCATCTACATAGACACCAAAGGTTAAGGGCATCCCAGAATTCCCCCCAGTGAACTCAAACTCTGATCCAGTTGATCACAAATTGGTTGGGACTTAAAGGAAGTCTGTCTGCCCTGGAAATTTTCGGGGTGGCGAACTCTAGCAGTCATGAGATGGTCGACCTTGCCAAGTTCTACCACCTGATCAACTGAACCGTCCTCCTGCAACTGAGCTAGGAAACATTTGTTTTCCCCCCTAAAAGGGTACCTTACAAATTGCTGAGAACCTTTGGCAAGCGCTATCCGGGTTGACTTGCTGATACATGAGAATGATATCTGAAAAAGAGAGAGAACTCTGAGTCCCTTTTTGAGTCATTTTTTTAAAGATGTGGTTGACTGTGGCATCCTAAGTGAGTAAATATTTTGAAATAGACAAAGAAAGAGCATTAAACGTCTGACTCGAGGCTAGGTATTTTCTTATACACTCGTCTATTGCTGAACTGAGAAGAAGTGAGGACCCGGGGAGCTGAGTGTGCACTCGTCTTGTTGGCTATGTAAGGCATTGCATGCTCTGAAATGTACAAGTCATTGGCTATCCGCCCATCCCTGGAACAGTACGAGGTGGTGGACTTGATTGAGGACCTCAGATTGTTCTCGATCCTCGTTTGGACAGGAGCCAACTGTTTGTAAATGTCCGAGGAACTCCGGCCATGCACTAGGCGGGCGTCGTCCCGTGCTGACTGCAGGAATGGGTTGTCCGAGGTGTGGTCGGGGTACAGCGACTTGCTGCGCTTGCTCTCCTCCAGGTTATGGTTGAAGAGCGCCGAGCGACTGCCAAAAAGTTTGTCAGACCTGACACCAAACATGTTGGCATATGGGCTGTCATCCAGGAAGCGGTCCTTCTCTTTGAGGCTGACGCTGCGCGCCGGCCTGTTCAGGTCCACCTCCTTGGACTTCTCCAGCATGATGTTATCAAAGGAGTGCTGGCGGCTGAGCCGCAGACGGTTCCTCTTTTGGACATGAGGCCCATCTGTCTGCGGCCAGTAGTGGCCAAATGCATCATCAACATCGGTGTGGTGGCGGCCCAATAGCGCAGTTGGGCTGACAGAGGAGGAGGCCTCATGCAGCATCTGGTCCTCACTGATGTCATACAGATTGGCCGTGTGCAGGCAGGCCTCGCAGCGGTTGTAGGGTGAGCGCACTGGGGCATAGGGTGCAGACGAGTAATTGGGCACCTTGGAGAGGCAGCTGCGGCAATGTGTCTGCTTGTAGTGGTCATTGCTTTCAAGTGGGCTCATATTCTTCTCCTTGAGACTGTTGTAGTGCTTGTTGTAGACATTGTCAGCCAGCATGTCTGAGTGGTGATGGTGGTGCATGGGGCTGCTATTGAGGTGGATGATAGGTTGGTCACACTTCCGGTAGTTGTCGTTGTGGTCGGAGGAGGAATAGATGTCGGGGAAGTCCAAATCGTTTCGATTTTCACGGTAAAGCAGCGGATCTGAGTGCAGACTCAGCTCCCGGTCAGAGTCGATGGTGTAGACTTTCTCTCGGCCCGAGCCGGCCTGCTTATTTTTTAAGTAGGACAGCTCCACTTCGCTGCAATCCCTAGGGTATTTTGACGTCATCTGTCTTTTTTTTAAGTTGTCCTTGGCCTTCAGGTGCTTGCCGGTACTGTCAGGATCCTTGTAAGATGAAGCTGCTCGGCTCGAGCAGTCAGAGATGTCCGAGTGGGCAGCCGCCTCCTCGGGCAGGTAGCGCTGGCTCTTCATGGACAGGCGAGGGTCACCTGGAACCAGTGTGTCTGGACCCTGACTTTGACGCATGGTGTCCACCGACTTCTTCCAAAGTGCTCGTGGTTTGGCAGCACTCTGAGCGGCGTCTGCGCTAACCGCCACCTCAACAGTATTAGGGTTAGACTCATTCAGTGTCAGGGGGTGCTGCCCTCCCTGGAAAATGTAGTTGTTGAGGTGGTCTTTGTGGCGGTTGGGCAGGTAGGCCTGGATGTCACCTGAATCAGCGTAGACGTCTTTTTGAGCATAGCTGCGGTTGTCGGTGTAGACAAAGTTGCCCTTCTCCGACATCAGGTCCATGATCATAGGGCCAGCCGAGTGCATGAAGTCACTGCCGCTGCGTTTTGGGGAGTTGACCCGGGAGCCGCTCAGGTTGGTCATGTTGGTCATCTGCTTGGCTGATTTGATCAGCTTCAGCATGTTGGCCTGAGGGCTGAAATCCAGCTCTGATGACTTCTTCTTCTTCATGTCGATGTGAACACCGTGAATGCAGCTCCAGATGCCCTGTGGAATGGAAAAAGCAGGGGGAGATTTTAAACGTTCGCACCTTTGGCCAAAAAATGATGTTATAGCTAATAAATGTTATTGCTGAGCTGCATATAGCCAAGCACACACTTGCCTCTGGATGAAATGTACAAAATATAAACCATAACGCTATCTCCTGCATGGAAGGGAAGCCAATACTTCTCAAACAGACCTTTCACACTCTTTCATTGAGCCGACTAAAGCAGAACCGACTCGTCAGCACCAATCAACCAATCAATTTAATTTTCTATGTGTTTTTCCCACTCAGACAGAGGTCATGCTGGCATATGAAGTGGGGCTTTTCTGTGGCTCAATAACTCTGGACACCGGTGGATTGCTAATTGGATCAGAGCTGAGATGTTCGCACATCAGACTGTCTGATTAAAGCCAAGCCGAGTTCTAGGGGGAGGGATTCGGCTGACATGTGACAACATGAAACTATTATCCCAGTTTGGCTGCAGCAAACCCTCCTGCACTGTGGCATGAGATTAAAGAGTGCAGACAGTAGACATCTTAATTAAACATGACTTTTGATTCATCTTCCCGCTGACAAGAGAAAAGGGTTTTAACCGAACCATAAAAAGATGTCTTCAAGTTAGTTATAGTGGTAAATTTTTAGACCAGCAAATGACCAAACATCATCCTCATCCACTTATTCAACGAAACAGATATTTCAAATTTGACCATGTATGGCTAAGAGAAGCCACTGAACATGTACATAATTTGTTCTTATGTTTTTACAAATTAAAACTCCAAAAAAGCATTTTCAGCATTCATTCCCAAATTTAAAAAGGAAGACAACAAGAACGATTTTCTGATCATTGCGCTCAAATAATATAAAATATGAACAAATATCCATGTTTGTTTTTTATGCAGTATCAAGTGTAGTGAAGTGACCCAAAAGTGAGTGTTACATGCAGGAGACTAAAAAGAGGTGCAAAAATCTCAGATGAAGAAAAGTAACCCTCTTACTTACTGCCAAGGAACAAAATGAAATTATCCATTCTTATCAGCAGTAAAAAGAGTGGTGTATATGTCTACTTTTTGATCAACTAAGTTTAACGCTCACTTCCACTTTCGCCCAACGAGTGTGCGTTTTCCATTTTTACCATTTTTCATTCAAGCGCAAATGTCTGTATTTCTCTAAACTGCATGGAATAACATCTGCATATGAAAAGTGCTGTATAAATAGACTTACTTTGCCTTTTGGTTTGAATTTAAAAACTGAACAAAGGATATATGAATTGTGATGGCATGAGTGTGACTGTTTGTATCTGTGTGAGATCTCACCCTGCTGATGGTGAAGAGCAGGCCGGGTTTTCCGGAACACACTCCGGTGAAGCAGTAGCGCAGTCTCCAGTAGAAGAGATGCTCCCACACGAAGGTGATGAGGCTGAGGCCCATGGCCGTGGCCAGCATGTAGAACACTCCGGCCATGTTGTCTACGTCCAACTGGCTGCTCATTACCTCGTTCTTCTCGTTGTGGCAAATCCCGGTCAGCCACTGAGCCTCCAACTCCTCCATCTCACCTGTCCACACAAACACACACACATACACACACATTGTGATGAGATGCTGTACATTTACAGTCATTTCAGGGTGCATATATACCCCTTGTGCCCTGTTGAATGCGATGTTGAGAGTTACTTCACCTTACAACATATTGCTACGTATCTGTTACACCGTGGCCCTGGAGATACATGTCAACACACTTTATACATATTTTGCTATTGATGACAAAAGCAGACATTTCATTTAAATGAGAATCTTCTCTTTTGGTGTGCCTACAATAGATATAATCTCTGATCGATATTTTCATTTTCATGGCTTATTGATAATTGAATCGATCGTATCGATGTAGATCAATGTATCATTACACCCCTAGTAACTACGTCAACGACTCAAGACAATGCACAAATTCAAAATGGAGATTCATCAAAAATATCCACTGCTCCATGCAAAGCATCGATACAAGGTGTAACACAGAGACACTTTCTTTCTCCTCTTGGGGAGCGAAAATGCAGAGTGAGAGCGAAACTCTGAAACACACAGCGTCAGCCATATGCTAACTCCATCTGACCGTCTTTTTGAGTTTTTTTCCTCTTTATTTCTCGCTGCCAAAATGATGAGTCTGTCATTTATCAAGCTTTATGTTGGAGTCCCACAGATCAGCCACACTATGCAGTTAGAACTGTCTGCTGTAAAATGGTGCTTACAGAAGAAGTTGAAACAGATGGATTGCATATTTTAGCATTTATATATTAAAGTTATGATAATATAAAGTTATGTTTTACTGTACTAGGCTATGATGACAACGAAAACTGGACTTTTTTCCCTGCCAAAAGTGTGTTTGAAAACAGAAAAGCCTGTTTAAGCAGCAAATAACCAATAAGCTTTATGTGATTATCACTAATCAGTTTCGATAACCGAACTTCTGAAGGTATGAATGTCTGATGTAATAATGAAACTTGTTGCAAATCTGAGAAAAACTACTGTAACCCCTAATGTGTTCTTAACACACAAGAGAGCTCCCAGATTCCATGTTAGTGTCTTCATCCGATATGTCGATAGATTAAACATTTAAACAACTGAACAACAACATATCGGTCAACCCCTAATCTGCCTTACTTGAAAATCTATACCATTCACCTAATTAAGGAAATTTATCAAAGCTTAATGATTATTTGCTGATGAGAGAGATTAGTAATAATCGTTATTGTTCCTGGAACAAACCATATCGGTCGACCCCCAGTGGCCATGTTCCGAGGCTTTAATAAGGTGGTTAATACAGTTCCTTCTAAATTGGGCATTTTTCTAGACTAGAATTAAAGGAATGATAACAATAGAGGTGTCAACTTTCACTGGTCTCACGATTCAATTACGATTACAATTACAATTACAGTTAAGATTATGATTACGATTAAGATTGTTAGATCAACGATTACGATTACAATTATGATATCTCGATGCATCGATAAGAATCCCATCAATTTTTTACATTACTTCACATTGCACGCAGATTAAGCAGCCATAGTTACTACCGGGATGTTCTTTTAAAATTGAATTTTGATGCCGTAGCCAGAACATCACCAAACAATGTCATTATGATATCATTTAAGGGTTTTTAACTGCTTCTGTCCCAGGGAACAATCCTCAGACTAAGCAGTATGAATGTAGGAGGAGTATTTTTGTATTACTTTCTAGATATTTGCATGAAATTAATTGAAAACCTCCATTATAATCGATTATGGTCTGCCATTGCATCAGTGCAAAATCGTCCAAGTCTGCATGGCGATCCATCGATTATGCGATTAATTGCAACACCCCTAAAAAATAACAATATTTACTGCTTTTAAAAGAGTAATTATTTTTTGTTTTCAAAGTCAAAGTAAACTTTATTGTCATCTCTGCAATACGCTGTACAAGTATACACAGAGATGAGATGACATGGCTCCAGTGTAAACAACAAAAAACAAGGTACAAGGAACAAATAAGGCACGATAAAATATATAAATTGAATATAAAATATAAACTTTAAACTAGAAAGAAAGACAATAACTAGAAACAGAGACAAAGATGTGCAAATATTTCCGGTTTCCGTTTCATTTTTCGTTTTTGCCAGTTTTGGCCTCCCCCACCTCTCTCTTACCTTCTCTCTTGCCCCTTCTCTTCCCTTTCTCTTTACATCTTCCTCTCCCCCTTTCTCTCTTTCTCCTATTCCTTCTTTCTTCTTCCCTCCTCCTCTTCTCTCTCTCTCTTCCCTCTCTTTCTCTCTCTCTCACTCTCCCTGTCTCTTAATATCGCTCTTTTTTGATTCATCTTCTTCTTTATCTCTCTCTCTCTTCACCTTTATCCCAAACTTTTAGATTTCTTTAATTCAAAACAATTATGTAATATATATATATATTCCTGTTCATCCCAAAATCTGAATCATTTTTGGTCTAATTTAAATCTTTTTTTAATCAAGGCGAGCAAGCAATAAAAAAGTTTTATCTTCAGAATGGCTCTATTTTTTGTCCCTCTTTTATTCCAGTTTGTCTCTATCTTTTAATTTATATTGTTTTGCTTAATTTTTTAAACCAGACTCAGAACAGACAGTTAGATGATTCTTACCGTCTCCGATGATGGCGAGGATGGCCAGGTCCACCTGGCGTTTCCATGGCGAGCCCTTCTGCAGGGCAATGCCATATCCGGTGGTGGCGAAGATGTACCCGCTGCCGATGGTGACCAGCTTGCAGCCCTCGTCCCGGCCGGCCATGTAGTTCAGCACCGCCGCGTCGTAGATAAAGGCGTCCAGTTTGCTGATGGACAGAACAACAAGAGGGAGAGAACGTGTGATAAGATGTGTACCAAGCTGGAAGAAGGCAGTGCAAAGGCACAGGTGGAGGAACTGCTAGAAAACCCCAACTGTTCTTTTTTATTAAGTTTTATTACAATCTATGTAGGAATGACCTCACAAACAGCAAGATATCACAGTGTGTATCTATCATATTTATTTAAGAATATTTTCTAACTGAGAATTAAGATTTTTTTTATGATGTAAGAAAACTCATTCATCCATTCATTATCTGAACCACTGAATCCCAACTGGGGTCGCGGGGACCAACCCTGGGCAGGCGCCAGCACACCACAGGACACACACACACTCACAAAAAACCTACCTAGAGTTGCTAATTAACCTATATTGCATGCTCTTGGACTGTGGGAGGAAACCAGAACACCCAGAGGAAACCCACGCGGACACGGGAAGCGCTTGCAAACTCTACACAGAAAGACCCCACAGCTGATCCAGGGATCGAACCAAGACCTTCTCACTGTGAGGCGGCAGTGCTAATCACTTCACCACCGTGCTGCCCGATTTAAGAAAATTAAAATTGATAAAAATCTCAAATAAAGAATACTTTTTAATTAATTCAATTAATTAATTTAATTGAGTCTTTTTTCTAAATAAGAATTAAAATGCCAAATTCTAAAAATGTCTTATTAAGAACTGAAGTTTTATTAAGATAAAAAAAAATGTATAATGCAGTATTGTTGTAATAGCTAATTTTAACAGCTATCAATAAACTTGCAGTATCATGCAGTGCAGACAGAATTAAAAGTTAAACATAGCGCCTGTTAAAAGTTTCATTAAGAATCTACTGAAAAGAGATATTCGCGTATTAAAGTAAAGAAAATAGACATTTGCAAATGGTCTGTTATTTACAAATAAAATGCTAAAAAATGCTTTTGTATGAACAAAGAAACCAAAATATTTATTTTTGGATGAGGCTCATAAATGCTTCACACACAGGTACATTATTTACCAGTTATAAATATTTAAATTCAGTTTAATATCTATGAATATTTATATCTAGAGAGCAAACAAATATGAATACAAAATACAAAGGGTGTGTGTGTGTTCCCCACAAAGCATGATCCAGACATGTGTCCCCACAAAGTGATAAATACAAAAATGTGTGTGTGTGTGAGGAGTGAGGAGGAGTGTTTGACCTTCTTGATGAGGCAGAAGAGCTCTCGCTCAGTTCAGCACCAGCAAACCAACGATCCATCGCCTCCACACCAGACAGAACCCACACGCACACACACCCTCTGCGTCTGCTAAGTGCCTCATGCACGAGTGACATTTTGGGTGATATGGAGTTTCTGGCTCTCCCTCGCCTCGCTACAGTGCTGCTCTTCATCTGAGGCCTGAATCACACATGCTGACATTTCGAATGTCAATGTAACTCCCGAACTGACCCTCCCACCCTGCACCTTCACTCCCACTCCCCCCACCCCCACCCCCCACACACACACCTCAGACGCCCACTCCAACAACCACCACCAATTCCTCATCAAGGGTGCGTAGAGCTGACGGATTCTCACAATCGTGAATCCACCAAAGGCTTGAAAACTTTCAGCTGCTAAATATTCCTAAGTGAGACACAACTCACAGTAAGATACTTACCTCTAATTAAGAATTAAGATTTGTGGACACCATATTCTGAAGACTAGTTTGGTGGAGGGGTATGTTGTGGGAGTTTTGCTCTGAGCCGTTGATGGAATCCAACAACAAAATCTATTAGAGGGTGTGGACGACGAGTCTGGCACCGGGGCCGAGGGCCTCCATCTGCCCAAAAAACATCAATACGAGCTGCAGGGCAGACGATCCATCAGCACGAAGAGACCATCCTGCTCAGAGGATTCTGCACTAATATGTGTGTGTTTCTGTGTATTAAAAAAGTGAAGGATCTTAAATCTAGTATCTAATATTAATTAAATCCGTTAAAAGTGTTCTGCACTTTTCTTTGAAAGGAACTTAAAAATGATTATTGAAGTACTTCAAGCACTCTAGTTTACAACCAAAAAGAAAGAAAGATCTGATTTTAAAAAGAATATCTGACTTTTTTCTCGTACATTTATGCATTTTTTTCCCTCATAAATTTACCACTTCAGTCTTGGGAGACTGTATGATGTTTTTGTCTTGTAAACGTATAATTTAAATCATCTTTACATCATATAAACAATATTTTTTTTTTCCAATTTTGTGATTTCAGAAAATATCAGAGTTTAAGTTCTTCTCTTTGTAAATGCATGATTTAATTCAGGAAATTTGTACTTTCCTTCTCAGAGAAGGAATCTTCTGCTTAGAGATTTCTTTCTTTGTAGATTTAAATTGTAACTTTTTTTCTCATAGAGAAAAATGATGACGTGAATCTGGAATTATTTCTTGCAATTCTACCCCATTCCTCAGCTCAAATAGTTTTACTCATAGTTCCTTTGAAATATGTACTGATGCCTGATTTAGCGAGTAATATTTTTTCTGTCTGTATCTGTGTGGTACAGTATATTCCTGCAGATTCTGCCCAAATAAATAATGGACTGCAATATAAAAGGATAAAGTAGGACTCAAAAATGATTTTTGCGCTAGAAACGCCGTTCCAACTCTAAAACTGCAGGCTTATAGCAGTGTACATTTCTCTTGTTCACGCTTGTCGATATTTCAAAATTTCGCTTTCAGAGTTCTGTCGATTTTTCTGCCTGTAATTTGCGCCATTATTTTGTTTTCAATTCGCGGTTTACGCTAACTCCTCCCACAGAAGCCCCTTGGTGTTCAATGACTAAATGTTGCTGAGTGCGTTAATATGCTGCTTACAGATCATAAATGGATTCAAGTATATGATTTTCGCGCTATTATGTAATAACTCTAACCCATTATGTGATAACTCAAACCCTAATCCTCTTGCTGCAAAAAAAGCAATCTTGCAAAAATGCCTCTAGTTTCAATTTGCTGCACGGTAATCATGTTCATATTTTAAAATCACCTCTATAAAAATCAGCCGAATCTATCCCTTATATTGCACAGCCTTATCAGGACTTATCTCCTACACTCTCTTATAAATTTCCACCTTCTCATTTTACACTCTGGTAATGTAGATCTCACTGGTAGAAATGACTTCGTTAGTCTAAATTAACCCACGCGTTCACCCTCCATGCTTAATGACCCATGTCTTGGGAAGTAACTACATCATCTCTTTAATCACACTTAACTTCAGTTTAAAAACATCGTATTAAAAGCAAACTTATTTTTACTAATAGCGATGTGGCATAACCACATACCACGTTGTTGCAAAATCATTTTATTGCTTACAAAGATGGGTTGTTTGCAACCACAAGGTGTTTAGATTGGTGTTGAATCACATCTGATAGACTGCATCATAGTACGCTTCTGGCAGCTGTAGATGACGGAGGATGAAGTTCACGGTCAAGATGGAAACAGGAATTCAGGTCGTGTTGTTATATTATTATATTGTTAAAAATATAGATTGCCAGATGGCTTTAACATCGGGTAAAACATTTTTAAGGGCGGTGTGGTATATATGTGTGTGTGTGTGTATGTGTGGAGGGTCCGGCTCACCTAGTTTTGAGTTGACTATGACGGTCACTCCCCTGCCTGTGGTACTTTGACCATGTACTGGTGCATGTCGGTAGTTCTTCCTGATGTTTTCCTTGCTGTCAAGAACCCGCCCCAAATGGAAGGGAGGCGAACGAGTATGGGCTCTGGAACTGCAGGTGAAGGGAGAAAACAATAATTAACACCTTTAATTATTTACTATGTATTTACATGTTTTAATAGAAGGTATTTAAAAATAAATAACTAATACGTAAATAAACAGGACAATAGCAAAAAAATAGGGTCAGCGTACACAATTTCTGATAGCTATTTTACTTTTTAGGAAAAAGAATTATTATTATAAAATTGTTAAAAGAATAAACAATTATTATTTATTTGAGATATTATTATTAAATTATTAAATTAGATATTAATAAATTAAATTATTTGCTTATTGTAAATAATAAAAACAGGACAGGAATTATGCTTTATTTATTAATGTAAATGTTTATTCATTTAATACATACATGTAAATCAAATAAAGTATAGCTATATACATTTATTTAAATGTTTATTTATTTATGTAAATATTTACATTTATTTTAGTTCATATAATATAAATAAAAAAATATCTATATCAATTTATTATTTATTTTTAATGTAAATATTTATACATTCATTTTAGTACATACATTTAAATTAAATAAAGTATAGCTCTATTTTTTTTATTTATATAAATATTTACCTTCAATTTAGTACATATATTTAATTAAATAAAGTATAGCTATATAAATTCATTTATTTATTTAGTTATTTATTTATTTGTTTGTTTGTTTGTATCAAATAATCGTACTGTCTAATAGGTTATGTTATAATTTTTATGATATACAGTACATGGAAAGGAATGTACATTACATTACATGGGTATACCTATAAGTATTTAATTTATATAGTTATAAAGATCATGATTACGTGTGCAATCACGTGTTGATATATCATTAAATAGGTTTTCTGTGTACAGGTCCAACAAGATAAGCGTCTTCCATTCCATATTTTGAAACATTTACACCCAAAGCCAAAACCCACTCTAACATTTGCATTCATCCTTTATCACAGTCAACATTTTTGCTGTTAGACACATCACACACTCATTCATCCCTAATTACAAACACTATGCTGTGTGTTGTGTGTCTCCAGCAGCTCCGAGACAGTGACGTTTACACTGCGTCACTAGTGTAGGCCTGAAGCCTCCTTCACTTCTCCCTCCACTCTTCCTCTCCTCCTCTCCTCCTCCCTGGTTTGTCCTCGTCCTGCTCATTATGCAACGTGCCATAGCTTGCGTAACGAGCTGCACACCGCTAACAAACTGAAGCTGGAGCTTCAGAAAAGACGCATTGCACTTTCCTCTCCTTCCTTTCTCCACCTTCACTCTCCTCTATCTATCTACAGTATATCATCCCTCTCTCTTTACACTTTTATAGAGTTCCCCAATCATCTCGTGGTCCCTCTCTCTTTCTGGGATAGTGTAAGGAGAGACGGTTGATATAGAGAAATGTCTCTCTGCCATCTTGCAGTCAGGATTCTCTCTCTCTCTCTCTCTCTCTCTCTCTCTCTCCCGTTATCTTAGAGAGAGAGAGGGCTTCCCTCCATCTCTAGCATCCTATCACTCATCCCTATACATATACTGTAGACAGATAGACAGATAGATAAGTGTGAAGAAAGGTGAATGACATTGAAACGGAGAAGGAGTTCCTGGATTACAAGAAGGCCAAGAAACCATCTTTCTCTATGAAGCATTAAGGAGAGGTGGAAAAGAAAGAGAGAAAGACAGTGTTTTGACTGCAAGATTGTCTCGATAAAACTGTGTGAATAAGTAAAGAAACGAGGATGGGATAACAGAGAGAGAGAGAGAGAGAGAGAGAGAGAGAGACGCTTTCTCGATTGCAAGACAAACAAGAAACTGCCTCTACACTCCTCTACCTATCTATATCATCCTCCTCCCTTTACACTTTTATGGAGAGAGGAAGAGTTTTAGGGCCGTTGACATGAATCGCATAATCAATGCATCGCAATGCAGATGTGGACTGCAATGGCAAACCATAATCGATTATAACAGAAGTTTTCAACTGGTGGTCCGCTGCCCCCTAGTGGTCCGCAGCAGCATTATAGGTGGTCCGTGACATGCAATCCACTTTCATTACTGAAAACACTTTTTAAAAATTATTCTTTTTTTTCATTTTTCAAAACATTACCTGATGATTTGAGCATCTTTATGAATATTGAATTTAAGTTAAATATCTTAAAAGTAATACAAAAATATAGTTCCTCCCACACTTAGTCAAAAACCATATCGCCAATTATATCATAATGACATTGCTTGGTTATTTACTGGCTGCGGCATTTAAAAAATTGTTCAAATGAATCCTGGTGGCAGCTATGGCGACCCAATCTGCATGCAATGTAAAGTAATGTAGAAAAATTGATGGGATGCGTGGCGATGCATCGAAATATCGCATCAAATTGAACCGTTGACCTAATAATCAAAATCAAATCGAATCATGACAGCACTGAAGGCTCACACCTCTAGTGAGTTTCCCCAACTGTCTCTCTTTCTCTAAGTGTAAGGAATGGTAACGGGAGAAAGATAGTAGTCGGGAAACTCTCTCTCTTTACTACGATATGGTCGGGAAACCCTTCCTCTCTATATAGATATGTGAAGAGAGGAGGATGATATAGATGGAGCAGAGTACAGTTGGAGAGAGGGAGGAGAGGAGAGTGCCAGGTGTCTATTCTCTCTCTCTCTGTGTGAAAACATAGGAAAGAAGGAAGACAGAGAGAGTGAGAGAATGAGAGAGAGAAAGTCCATCTCGCAGTGTGTGTTCTCCCGCTGGGTCACACAAAGTGCCAAACGGAGACGCTGCCTGTTTCCCGCTGGACGTTTTAAAGCTTCATGAGACGAGTTAGCACCATGTAGGAACACACACACACACACACACATGTCATATCTGCCCCCCTCTGGGCTGTGTGTGTGTGGATGTTAAACTCCACCACAGCTGCCCACTACACGCTGTTTTACACCACTCTACTGAACACACACATGTGTATGGCGGCTCACTGCAGATCTCTAAGGAAGACTTCGTGTGTAAATCCTGTGCTTCTTCTTCTAGTTCTTCATCATCTTTTTCTTCATCTTCATCATTATCATCATCATCATCATTATCATCATCATCATCTCCATTATTTTCTCTTTTCTACTAGTTCCCTTTCATCTTCTCCCTAATCTTTTTGACCATCTTTGTCAACATCACCATCCTCTTCCTCTTCTTCTTCTTCTTCTTCTTCTCTTAGTTTCTCATCATCATCATCATCATCATCATCATCATCATAATCATCATCGTCATCATCATGATCATCATCATTGTCATCGTCATCATCATCATCATTGTGAGCATTGTCTTCTTCTGCTTCTTCTTCTTTTTTAGTTTCTCATCATCATCATCATCATCAACATCAACATCATCATCATCATTTTCTTCTTTTAGTTCCCTTTCATCTTCTTCCTGATGCTTTTGACCATCATTGTCAACATCACCACCTTCTTCTTCTGCTTCATCATCATCATCATCATCATGTTTTTTCATCTTCCTTTCTTCCTCATCCATTTCTTTGCCCTGATCATCATCATCATCATCAACAACTTCTTCTTCTTCTTTTTCTTCTTCTTCTTCTTTATTCTAATCTTCATCTACTTCTTCTACTTAAATATGAACCCAAATCTGATCACTTTTAAACTATCTCTGGTCTCAGTGTTGCACTCGCTCTCTACACGGCTCTGAAATGAACACTGAGATAAGATCTATCGACTTTAAGAGAGCTACTTTGCAACAGATTACCAAAAGCCAAAAGGGCCTCAGCAGCTCTTCTCCCAAAAAGATCAATCCCAGTGTTCCCGGCACTTTGTCCCGTGTTTGATCTGGCCTCACAGGGGAAATCGATGCTCCATTTGTAGAAGCATTCGTACAAACTCCACGTCTTATATTGTAGCACTGAGCAAAATAAGAGCAGGAAATCACACCAGGAGTCAGATGTATGCGCTACAATTTTGTATGATTGTGTTGTGCATCTAGTGACTAACTAAAATTAGGCCCTACTTTTAGGCCCTCCTCAAATGCAAAGCTCACATTCCATTTTGGTGCACTGTGTGCTGTGCTGTGGTGTGTTCACAATGATAGAGAATCACTCACTCACTTTTTTGGTAGAGCACTTTGGGCCAACTGCTGTGGCCCAATGCTCTTTATAAATACTGTACGTTTAGACTTGACTAGACTAAATGGTACTTGCCTTCAACTCGTCTACTCGCCTTCTGACCTTTTGGAATGCTACCTCCAGCACCGGAAAGTGGAAATGCTATAGTTACTTTAGCACTGCCGGAGGTTAGGTGTAGGGCACTAACTCTTTTCTTGTTCGTCTTTTTTCCAAGCTGTTCCCGAACTGATCACGAGCTAACGCTTCACCGACTGAACCCTCACCTGGACTCTATGGAGACCTCATCATATGAAACCAGCTCTGACATTTTCAGACCATATGGACTTGAGCCAAATCCAAATGTAATACTGAACTAATTTTAGCTTAATGCTGCTGAGTGGATCTTAGCAAGTGGCCCAAGCAATGACTCAGGATTCAAAAATGTCTTTTTGACTTTTGACTTCTTTAAAAAATGATTAATTAACGATTAATCTTGAACTAATGTTAACTTGTGTATTAAATGTTCATGCACTCGGCCGCCCAGAGGAGGATGGTCTCCCCTTCAGAGTCTTGGTTCCTCTCAAGGTTTCTTCCTACTAGAGGGAGTTGTTCCTTGCCGCTGTCGCCTCAGGCATGCTTGTTATGTGTTATGTGACAATCACTGTTGTTAAGAGTGCTATATAAATCAAACTAAATTGAATTGAAACAGCTGATGATGAAATGTTACATGAACTTTTATGTAATATTATGTATTGTTTTGTCAAGTTTCCTAAAACTCACCTTGTTGTCACTGAGGCCGGTGACCTGGTCGACGAACTCCTCCTGGATCATGAAGGCTGCCAGATTGGCAGTGTAGCTGGCAAGAAAGATGACAGCGAAGAAGGCCCACACAGAGACGATGAACTTGCTGGTGGTGCCCCGCGGGTTCTGCACGGGCACTGAGTTGTTGAACACCAGACCCCACAGCAGCCACACCGCCTTGCCCATGGTGAAAGAGGGACCATGGGGGTCTGCAGGGGGAACGCAAATGGTTCATGGGGCTTAGAACATGCTTTCAGAACAGCCTGTTGCTCATTAGTATTCCTAAGCGCAAATGAGCTGCTGCTGCCTACACGTCCCACTCCAGAACTGGGGTATAGACAGCACGGTGAGAGTTTACCTCACGTGAAAATAATCGACACGGTTGCTGCTAACAGACCATCCATACAGCCATAAATGTTCAACACAACGCTCAACCGGTAGACTTCTTCATTGCGATTCCTACGCTAGCGCTTGCAAGAAAACATGGCGGATCAGGAAGTGCTAGCAGTGGTGAGCGGAGTTTTTCAGATAGGAGGGTGGAGTTATTCAAATGTCCCATACTGTGATGTAGAAGTATCTTCCGAACCGCTTAATCCCAAATGGAGTCGCGAGGACTGGAGTATATTCCAGGAACTTACAGGGACAAGGCGGGGACCAACCCTGGGTAGGCGCCAACACCGCAGGGCACACACAATTACAGACACATTCACACCTTACAGGGCCAATTTAGAGTCGCCAGTTAACCTATAGTGCATGCCTTCGGCGTGTGGGAGGAAAGCAGAGCGCCCAGAGAAAACCCATGATAACAACAATTTACTATCTTAGTTCACTGTAATGTTTTCTTCTGGACCTAGCGTAAAGTTAGCCAGGCCAGCACCGCCGTAGTACCTCCACTCAATATTGTAGTTCATTACAGTACTTCAGGGTACTCTCCAAAGGCTTTGGTTTCCCCAACTATATTTTCTAGCAACCAATCAGCAAACAGAAATTGAAGGCAGAACCAATAGGTTTAAAGTACAAACAAAGTGCCTACCCACCACAAAATAAACGTATACCTATGGAGAATGTCCAGACAGTGAAGTGAACTGAAAGAGTTTGGTCCACCACACTGGGATAGAGTCTAGGTCCAGAAAAAAAGTTTTTTACCATGTTGGGTTGCGACTGACTAAAAAAATTTGGGTTTCAATGCCACAAAAACGAATGAGCACCTCTGCTCTCGGGAAACGTGAAACGTAACTGCTGATGGAAGTGAGCAAAGCAACCATAACTATAAGAAAACATTGCCTTTTAATGTGCAGGGAACCAGACGTGTCGTCAATATAATCTGTCCTTGGGGATAATTAGTGCTCAGACACAGAGCCATTTAACAGGAAAAAGAGTTTTTAATTGGCTCGCACTTTGCAGAAGAACAGCACCAAACATTTCGGCCATAAATCATTTTAAAATGTGACATGTAAATGTAAACGTGTATTCCGTTTGTCTAAATGAAAACAAATGAGGCTTTATTAACTGAGGTTGAACACTTGGGGAGTTTGTAGAAAATTGTGACGGACTTTTTTTTTCTTGGGTTGAGACGCTCAACTAGTTCCTATTTTTCCAGTGATTCCTTTCAGAGCTGAGTGTGTGGAAGTGAGGTCCTTGTGAGAGGAATTCAGCTTTAATTTATTATGTGTCAGTAAGTTTTGGCAGAAAACACATCATTTAGACGGCTCACGATGCACAGAACACACTGCATAAAAATAGAACATCTGATTGCATAGCTGCTGCACAGGCTGGAGAATTTCAGCACATTATTTCTTTACAATTTCAAATTTGGAAATAAACCCCATAGAATATTAAATGATATTCTGTGTTGAATAATGTTGCTGCAGGAACCCTTGTTCAGTTTGTTACACTTCTGGAACGAATCAAAACTAATCTACTACGTCATCAATGTTCTTTGTCTAAAATCAAACACGCAAAAACCACCAAGTTTTTGGTGCTAGGTTTTTGTTTGCACTCCAATAAAGTTTTTATTGCCATGTTCTTGTTCACACATGTTTTGGTGCTGGGATTTTGTTTCTACACCAGGATAATTTTGGTGTTGGGTTTTTGATTCCAGACCAAGATTCTTGCATCTAAAATTCAATGAAGTGCTGGTGCTGGGTTCTTGGTTCCAGACCGGCAATGTTTTGCTCCTACATTCTTGGTTTCAGACTAATAACCTAATAACCTGTCACTAAAACATTGGTCCTTTCTTAGTGTTGGAGTTTTGGTTCCAGACCAAGTATCTTGTATCAAAAACTCAAAGAAGTGTTGGTGGTGGATTCTTGGTTCCAGTCCAGCAAAGTTTTGGTGTCAGATTTTTGGTTCCAGACCAAGTGTTCTGCATCAAAAACCCAATGAAGTTTTGGTGCCAGGTTCTTGTTTATAGACCAGCAAAGTTTTGGTGTCTCTGTGTTTGGTGTTTCGGGTTGATTTTGTGTCTGATTCTTTTTCACATAGCACTGGCTCCAAATTGGGAACAGGCACCAGCAACTGTTGTCCCTAACTGTGAGAAGAGCTTTAGGGGTCTAGAAAAGCAACATAGAAATGTAACATACATTCAGGCAAAACATTTTTCAGTCAGTTTTGCCAGGTCAACAGTATTGTACCTTTGCCCTGCGCCAGGTTCCGGTTGAATCCCAGAGGACTTATGTACTCGAACATGAACACAGCCATAGCAGTGACCAGCAGCAGCATGACAAACATCATCACCCACACCGATGCACTGAAGGGTTCTACAATGAGAGAGACAGAGAGAGAGAGAGAGAGAGGGAGGGAGAGAAAGAGATAAAGAGATGAGGAAAAACCCCTTGAGTCAGCGAGTACCTTCCCTGCTTGCCACAGCAATATGTGATTACAAGCCGGGGAGATTAAATAGCTTTTTACTCGGAGGAAGTAAATGCGAAACTGGCCGGTGTCCATGGCAGGAAGAGGAGGAGTTCTCCACTAAACCCCTGTAATTATGTGCCTTATGTTAATTAAAGAATGGCCTGCTCTGAACAAGGTTCGTCCTGGACACAGCCGCAGGACGAGTGCTACGATCCGTAAACAAGTCTATTCAATTAGAGCTGTACCAGAGGCCAGGCGGTTATGGGTTCAAGATCCGCCTGCGGAACTCCAGCTTGGAACTCCAACTCACATGAACTCTTTAACACTTTTACCTGCTAACTTGGGTTCTTGGTTTCTAGACCAGCAAAGTTTTGGTGCCAGATTTTTGTCTCTAGACCAGCAAAGTTTTGGTGGTAGGTTTTTGTTTCTAGACTATGCCAGTAAAGTTTTGGTGGTAGGTTTTTGTTTCTAGACTATGCCAGCAAAGTTTTAGTGCCAGATTTTTGTCTCTAGACCAGCAAAGAGACATGGAGCGGGAGACATGGCTGGATTGTTCAGTTTGTGGTGTCAGGCCTGTTGGTTCCAGACTAAGAATCTTACACCAGCAAGGTTTTGTTGTAATCTTTGTTCCAGACCAACAAAGTTTTGGGACCGGGTTATTGATTATAGACCAGGACAGTTTTGGTGTCAAATTTTTGGTTCCAGACCAAGAACCCTACATCAAATATCCAATGAAGTTTTGGTTTTTACCCAGGAAGGCAGAGGGCGAGACTGTTCCATTGCTGCGGGAAACCATCACACTAATCCCAGTTTCCACAAAGGGGACTGAGAAATCAATGACCTCGGAACGCTCCTCGTTGATAGTCAGGGAACCCACGGCCATCACGGCTTTCTTATACACCACCTGTGTTGAAAAAAACAGAGACGTTCAGGCAATGAAATACACCACAAACTCCATGTCATTTTGCAAATGCTTTGGTCTGTCGCTGATAAAAATAAAATATTTTTGCCAATTGCGTAGCTGATCTCTATCACCCTGTTGCTCAGACTAAATGATTTCCAGCAGACAGAAAAGATTCATGGATTCTCCTTTTGGGGATTGCATAATTTTTAATAGAAATTACTTTGTTTGAAAGAAATGCTCAAATAAATTAAACTAGCCTGAACAAAATACAGACAGATAATGACTAAAATTCCCTTCATTATTGGCATCGCCAGTGCTGAGCAAGAGAAATAGCCTGTATCAGTAGACAACCTAGAAACCTTGCTAGCTAAACCTATGTAGATGAATTAAACAGGTGCTGATCAAAGAATTTCACATAATTCATTATAAGATTCAGTCTTATCTTCTCACCTCCCCCACCATCCCGTTCCACACATTGTTGATCTTCTTGCCATGCTTGCCGTTGGTAACCAGGTAGAGGTCGTAGGTGAACTTGACATTCCTGGCGATCTTCTTCAGGATGTCGATGCAGAATCCTTTGCAGCATTTCTTGATGTAAGTTCCTCCTCCCTCCGTAGAGTTGCTGGTAGAAAACAAGAAAAGCAATATTACTGACTAGCATGCGACAAATAAGCGAGTGGATTCAAAGATGCCACAACATTTACAAACAGAGACAGATAACTAGCTTGATATCTAAAGGGGAGAAAGCATGCTCAGAAACATCTGCATACATTAAAAAGGGCGGCACAGTGGTGCAGTGGTTAGCGCTGCCACCTCATGGCGAGATTGTTCTGGGATCGATTCGGCCATAGTGCCTCTCTGTGTGGAGTTTGCATGTTCTCCCCATGTTTGTGTGGGTTTGCTCCGGGTGCTCCGGTTTCCTCCCACAGTCCAAAAGCATGCAAATCTAAATTGGCCCCATAAGTTTTTAATGTAAATGTGAATGTAAATGTGTGAGTGTGTGTGCCCTGCGGTGTGTTGGCCCCTGTCCAGGGTTGGTCCCCGCCTTGCGCCCGTAGTTCTCCGTAAGTAAGTATTTTGACAATGCCAACTTTCTAGCAAACACAATCTCAAGAGTTTTCAACACCTCATGAAAGTTGCATACACCATCGTTTCTCCATTAGTGTTATTTTTAGGGTTAACTAGCTACATGTTAACTAGGGGTGGGAACTGAAAACCAGTGCTGACTCAAAACTGGTTCCAATTGATCAGTTCCATCAGACACCTCCAACGTTATTGATTCTTCTTAACAATTCTCTCATTTCCCAGCATAACGTTTTCTGGTTTTCCATAAGTTTTGCGTCACGGTACATGATGTCACTCTCTCTGCGACTTAAACGTAAACCACGAGGAATCATGACGCATAAAAAATATTTTTTGTGATGTTTAGACACGCGCTGCATTTGTTAGCAGGAACGACTCTCGCAGGGAAGTCCAACATTCAATAAAACGCTCTAGTTCAGTTAAATCTTCCCATTTATTACAGACAAAACTTCTATTTTAGCTGATAAATTACAAAAACCACCAGCGTTCTACTCACAGTACAGCCATTTACTGGATATTTATTTATTCCCCACGCGCATCCAGAGCGTTATTATGCCGCTGGCTCTCATATTGAACGCCCTCATGTCAAAAATGTACTTCTCTCCCAGAGATAAGTCAAAAATGAGTAATAGACCAAAATGAGTCCAAATGAATAACTATAGATATTGAGAAAAAGTATTTGTATTCTTGAAATAACACGTGAGCTAGCCTGCTGTAGACAATGAGAGCACAGGACAGGAATCAACAAAAGTAGGCAAGGTTAATCGGAACCAGTCGTCATGGAAACGTGTTGGGGTGTCCATTTGGAGACTACGTCCAGTTTGATGCAATTATTTCTCATGTCCATTATTTTGTGGATGAATGTCAATCTGTCAGTAACTTTTCATGACAAGACTTTCCATATCTCTCTGTTACTCTTTCCACCTCAACATCTCTCCATTCTTCCTCTCCCTATCCTAATGAAGTACACCCCTCGATTGCCCCGTAAAACAGGTTTGAATTACTCTGCCATTAAAACCCCACCCAGATGCTTCCCCTTTTTCATTCTGTTTTTCTCTTCTGCCTCTCTTCTTTCGAGAGTCTCTTGAGGGAGAAAGAAACACTTTCTCATTCATCGTAATTAAGAGATTTCTCCTCCGCCAGCGGTGCAATGTACCTACTGTACACTAATCCCAGCTCGGGGCCCGGTGAGCGCTCACAGAAGGAGGAGGTGGATGAAGAGGAGGCTGGCGTCCAGGAAAAGCCACTTTAACCACGGGATTTTTCCTGCTGCTAGGCCTTTCATTCATAGAGCACTGGGTAATACGTACGATACGTGACTCATCACCGCGCTGTAGAACGCGTTAGGGATGTCATAATGCAAATGTAACACTGTATGTTAATAACCAAAAACCAGATTTAACACTAAAATAGTACAATTCCCGGCTTAAAGTTGATATCAATTGTTATGCTTTCGGCTCTTGGAATTGTGGGTTGAAGTCCTACATCTGGCATTAGTTTCACTGGGTCCCTGAGCAAGACCCTTAACCCCAAGTTGCTCTCAGGGAGACTGTCCCTGAAATTAGGAAATGTAAGTCGCTCTGGATAAAAGCCTGTGCTAAAAGCTGTAAATGTGAAGTTGTTTTCTCAAGATCACATTTCTGTCGCAGGTCTTGGCATTACTTCATTGTCATCACATACAAATTAACAAACTGGTTTTTCAACTTACGTTTTTCGTGATCGAGGTAATGGAAGTAACTGAAAATACTAAACCTGTTGTAAGATCACGACAAAAAATACTCAAGATGACTTCTGTAAATGTAAGCTTTCTTTAGGTCAAAAAACATCCGTTTCAAATGTTTTAACCAATAGCAAAAGCAAAGCAAACATTTGATTTTTGCAGCAAATTTACAGCAATTTGGTTACAGCAGATATTAGATCCTATATTACAGAAGTGTGTAGATACTATATGCACTGATTTCTAGCAATTTTATGGTCATTGCTATTGGTCACTTTTTTAACTGACTTTTTAACTTTTTAAGACATTCTAAATATGTCTCAGCATGCTAACTGTGCGAAGAGTGAATTGCACTCTTCAATAACTTCATAAAGGAATAACACATATGTGAGACACAAATTGCTGAAACCAAGAGGATCTACTCAATGTGGTCATCTAAGTTGTGTTTTTATGCTTTTATAATAAAGTATTCCATGCTTATCTCACCATATTCCAGAGATTAGCAAATTTCTGGCATATATTTTGCAAATATTATATGTCATGGCTCCTCCTGAACATTTCCAGGGGGCGCCCCTGTCCTGTCCTGTCCTGTCTGTCTAGTATGGTATGTCTGTCAACTCCCTTTGTCCTGCCCCCGTGTCCTGATTGGTTTATTAGTGTGATTATTGATAGTCAGCTTCGTCATGGGTTACACCTGAGTTTGCTTAGTCCTTAGTTCCTAGTTTAGTGTTTGTTTCATTAGTTCCAGATTACTTCCCTCCTCCAGTTAGTGCAGTTCTGTTCATCTGTTGGTTTAGTGTTAAGTAGCTTGTTTAGTTTAATCAGTATGTTTAGTGGTTGTGTTTGTTTCTACTTCATTAGTTCCCTATTTGAGGATGTCTATCCCCTTTGTCTCGGTCAGTCCACTGTTGCTTTATCCCATGTTGACGTGCTCTGTGTTTGAACATGTTTCAGGATGTAGTTTTGTGGCCATTGAGCTTGTTTGTTTTTGCATGTAAATAAAGAGAAGCTTGCATTGGTGATAAAATTCCTGTGTCATGCCTTTACACCCTGTGAAAATATGCCTCTAAAAATGTGATGCTACACTGAGCTTTACTGGTTGGAGTGGGCGAAGATTCCTTTCCAATTAGCAGCTGGCTGCAGTAAGTCAAGTAGCTGCCCATCTTGACAAAAATGTTGTCTTCAAGCTGACCAAGTCCACAAGAAGTCAGACACCTGCACATTGCTAATCAAGCCTCCGTCTGCCAGCATTGAACGTGCTGAGGAAGTTGACTTAAACTGCGCTCGTGTCCACCTGGGAGCCTCATTTCACTTTCAAATAGGAGCTAATTAAACTCAGTTTCTTTATTGTCCTTTAACCGGTCAAAATTCTAGAAAGCACACGTACACACACACAAACACCCACACGTTTTGCCTTCATTGTTAGCCGGCAGTTCCCAGGAGGTCTAACCCCTTCTTCTCCACCTGCTAGCACCCCAAAACTGACAGTGGCTCATTTTTTTAATCTGACAAAGTTGGAAGCAAACTTTCAGGAGAAAAGTACTTTGTCGTCAGAATTAATTACAGTAGTCGTTAGAGCTCTGACACATCTCTGAGAAATAAACGATCCTTCTACGCGACAAAAGGCAGTTGTAATCTGTCTTAAACTTGAGTAATGTATCATTTTAGCCCCAATTAACATTTATGCCAAGTCTGTATCAGTTGAGACGCTTTGCCACGCTGCAGTATGATATGGTACACTTTTAAAAATCTTTTTATTTGTCCTGCTTTAAAATAGTATAAAGCCAATAATTTGGCTGACGCTTCCCCATTTTAAGGCTTTCGTACTTAACAAAGAGGGAGCAAAAATGAGAAAATGAACCCTGAAAAGCATTACTTTTTATGCTGGGCTTACATTTTTAGCCAATTTTTCACTCATGCGACTATTCTTTGGATCGGCCCAAGTTTCATTTTAATCGTGCATCGTGTGGTATACATGGGGTAACGAGCACCGATTATCTCCTCACAACCAGCTCCCGATGGTATAATAAACAATTATTATTAACCATATGACAAAACAACTAAACAAACTAAGCAAAGAAAAGCAAATCAAATCAACACAAAATCAAGCAAACAAAAAATAAATTAAAGCCAAGAAAAGCAAAAACCCACCAAAACATCAAAACAAAATGAACTACATACAATACCAGACATCAGTGATTATTTGTCCAAATTCGATGAATTTAATGGAGGCATTTTTTCAGTGAGGAATTTGAACTTCCTCTCATGTGTGATCGTTGTTCCAGTTAGCGTTGGGATAAACAGCAACACAGCAGGTTTTAGCTCCCGGAAAGAGACAAGCTCGAGAGACTCGTCTCACACAAGCACGTTTGACCGGCTCCAACAAAATCCAGTTAAAAATAAATCTCCTCCTCTTTCCCCCTCGACCCCCCACCGCTGTGGCCTGCTGTTGCACTGCTGGAGAATTCCCCCATTGCCATGTCTAAGGCGATTTTCCCCAACGCTTTTGTGTTGGGATCTATGTTAGGGAGCTCGGCTCGGAGAACAATACGACCTCGGCCGCATCGAACCTGCAGGTGCCAAGCCAATTAAAGCTCATGCTTCTGGGTTCGTCTCTGGGATGGAGTCGGAATCGGAACTCGGAGGACAGTGTTAGATACCGGTCAGGTGCTGAAGGAGAGGAGTGTGTGTTCACTGTAATTTTGCTATATAATCCTGGCAGCAAGCGTACTGTAATTGTTATTGACAGTGCAGTACTGGAATTCCAAAATGCAGTATGTCACTGTAAAAGTATTTGATATTTACAGTCATGCAATAATTTTGTAACAGCATTGTGCTGTACTACAGAAGTGTGGGACACACCTGAAAATTTCTGAAATTTGGAATTTCAGGAGCTTGGAATAGAAATAGAAATTAATGCCCAGTTATGAATTCCTGTTATTTTATGTCCTTTGATGATTATTGTTCACAAATGCCAAATATCTTAAAAAAATATATAAAATAAATATTTGATAATAAAAAGTGTCCACCTCCCTGTAAGTGTGTCTCGACCAAACTTTTGCACTGACATATTTGGTTTTCTAAAGTTTGATGCCAGTTTTCATTGTTCAGATTGTCATCGGTTAAAATATGTCTGCTGTGAAAATGAAAACTGGTGTCAAGATGATTGGTGATGATTAGTCATTTTGGATAGTAATGATCGTTATCAGTATCGGCCCTGAAAAAAGACATATCCGTCGACCCCTATCACGCCTTCCCCATCTGGACTCCATTACAGTGCCCTAAACACGATGCATCGTCTTCATAATGCTTCATTAAAGCGATGTGCTTACATCACACGGGACGCAGTGATTAATTTGGATTAATTGGAGCAGAAATTGGTGTCAGTCTCAGGAGCTTGCCAGCTTCCTCCTGCGGGGACCACGGCTCAGCGCTTAGGCTAACAACCCTGTTTTTAGATCTAAATTTCACTATCTATCTATCTATCTATCTATCTATC
Source organism: Distichodus sexfasciatus (assembly GCA_032718565.1). Classification (NCBI taxonomy): domain Eukaryota; kingdom Metazoa; phylum Chordata; class Actinopteri; order Characiformes; family Distichodontidae; genus Distichodus; species Distichodus sexfasciatus. The sequence continues at coordinate 454,348 of JAVGVS010000278.1, forward strand.
TATCTATCTATCTATCTATCTATCTATCTATCTAGCCAATAATATATATATATTTCTAAAAATTGTTCTTCTTTTGGGGCTGGTTTCTCCAACATGGACTAAGCTTACAATTATGCCTGGACTAAATTGCAGTATCAATGGAGATTCACCACTGAAGTCCTAAGCTAGTCTAGGCTTAAGTTTAATCATAGTCCACAAACCGGCCCTTAATGTCTAAGTACCAAACAACAGGACACATTCCTTGTATATGACAACGTACTTGGCAATAAACTTCATTCTGATTCTGACTCTCTCAAACAGAAGAGCATAAGAAACCCAAATAACAAATGAACATTGAACCAATGGCATTCTGGCCTATAAAATGAGCTGCTTTTGGCCTTTCTGGAAGAGAACATATTCCATATTAGAGTCGCAAGCGCTAAGGCGAGTGTTTACATTAATGCCTTTTTACACAACTGCTTCAGTTTTTGTGCACTCAGAATTACTCGGAAATAATTTCACAGAGAAATGAATATAATGTCCGGTGAGTTCTTAAAACACTAATTAATAAACAACATAAAATGTCTGCATCGGTCTCAAAGAGTTTTAATAGCGATATTCTTATAGTTGTGGTCTCAGCTGTTCTCAAAATAAAATCCCGAATCCTCTTTGTCCGAGTCCATGACAAGACCAAGTACAAATACGGCCGAGTCCGAGACAAGACCGAGACTTTCAAAAACTGGTCTCGAGACCGAGTACCCCAACACTACACAAAACAATCATAAACAATAACTGAAAGAGTTGTTGCATTATTGACTCAACGTTAGCTCAATCAAAAATCAATGTGAGCCAATTATTAATTTTGATGTAGGAGATGAGCCAAAAATATATGTTGGTTCAATGTACAATGTTGCTGGAAAAGAGACAAAGAGAGAGACGAGATGGAGAGAGAGATGAATAGAGAGATGGAGGGAGGGATGCAGAGGACTGACTCTCTGGGAGATTCCCCAGTTGGGTTCTTGTGTCAGCGCTCCTGCATGCATCACTGAACTCTTCCTCCAGCTCCTCTCCTCTCCTTACAAGTGGCCATGTGTGGTGAGAACGAAGAGCCACATGAGTGTTTATCTGTGTGTGAAATACATGTGTGTGTGTGTGTGTGTGTGTGGTGCGTAGACCTACAGTGATCCTGTGAGATCATAAATTTCTCGCCCTATTTAGCAGAGTGTAAAAATCTCATCTCTGCCCCCTGAGACTCGGCCCGAGGGCAGCATTACACACACCGCAATTGCTAATAATACAACTTCTAGCACTAGTATACATATATGGACGAGTAAGAGATGGAAGAGATGGAGAGATGGATAGAGAGATAGGGCAGATGTAGAGGAGCACTGAAAGAGATATAGAGGAGAGGTAGCAGAGAGATGAAGGAGAAAATAGAGGGAAAGACAGAGGAGGACAGGAGTGTCTCAGTCTTTGATGTGCTTTTGGTATGGGAAAGAGTTGTGTCTGCAGGAAGGACAGATTCAGGAGAAAAAGAGGAGAAGAAGAGGAGGAGAGGTAAAGAGAGATGGAGGAGAAGAGGAAGGTCTCACTCGAAGTATTTTTAGCAGAGCATGGAAAGGAGGTAGTTGAGAAGTAGAGGGGAGAATGAAGAGAAGTAGAAGAGAAGAGAAGAGAAGAGAAGAGAAGTTGGAGGTGAAGATAAGGAGACATAGAAAAAGGATGGAGGAGAAAAGAATGAGAGATGGGGGAGAAATAAAGAGGAGAGGAGGGTCTCACTTTTAGACGTGGGTTCAACTGGAGACGGTGGCGCCTGCAGGAAGAGAGATGGAAGGAGAACTAGAGGACAGACAGGGGAGAAAAAGCAGAGGAGAGATGGTGGAGTGTTGGAGGAGAAGAAGAGAGATGGAAGAGAAGAAGAGGAGGAGTAAAGGAGGCATGGAGGAGATATACGGAGGAGAGGAGAGTCAACCCTCTTAGAGGTGATTTCAACAGGGAACAGAGTTGTGCAGGCAGAAAGGGAGATGGAGGAGAAGTGGAGGAGAGATGGAGGAGAAAGAAAGGTGGAGAGATGGAGGAGAAGTAGCAGAGGAGAGATGGAGGAGAGACATATATAAGAAGAGAGGAGGATCTCACTCTTTGATGTGTTTTCGGCAGGGGACAGAGTTGCGCATGCAGGTGCCGGTCAGTCGCTCCACATCCTCCACGATGACGAAGGGCTTCTCCTCCAGCGTGACAATGCTCAGGTGATTGTCGTCCGTCTCAGCATCTCCAAACGAGTTGAACCTCGGCCACACTGGGAACTTCAGCGTCAGACTGCGGTTCTCCCACTTCCCCATCTGCACACAGAAGGCCACACAGCACACTCAGCTCAGAATGCTATCAATATGATAATCACTCAAAGGATTTCAAGACCTGATTAAGATTTCCAAATCTAAAATGAAAACGGGATTTCAAAACCTAAATGATCTTAAATTTAAACAAAAGACCTCTGGGTTTCTGATTCTAAAACAAAAATTGGAAAAGGGAATTTAAAACTTGATTCGCGTTTCCGATTCTAAAATAATATTTAAAAACAGATTTTAAGATCTAATTTGGGTTTCCGATTCTAAAATAATATTTAAAAACATATTTTAAGAGCTGATTTGGGTTTCCGATTCTAAAATAATATTTAAAAACAGATTTTAAGACCTGATTTGGGTTTCCGATTCTAAAATAATATTTAACAAATATTTTAAGACCTGATTTGGGTTTCTGATTCTAAACTAATATTTAACTAAAGATTTTAAGTGAGCCGATTTAGTTTTGACCGTAAAACAATATTTAAAAAAACTGGATTTTAAGAGCTGATTTGGGTTTTATTCAAAATAATATTTAAAAACATATTTAAGACTTGGATTTGGCTTCGATTCTAAAAATAAGAAGACAAAAACAGATTTTAAGACCTGACGGTTTGATTCTAAAATAATATTGCTCAAAGGATTTTAAGAGCTGATTTTAGGTTTCCGATTCTAAAATAATATTTAAAAACTACCTTAAGAGCTGATTTGGGTTTCGATTCTAAAATAATATTTAAAAACAGATTTTAAGAGCCGATTGGGGTTTCCGATTCTAAAATAATATTTTACAAAAGATTTTAAGAGCCGATTTACTTCCGGGATTCTAAAATAATAATTAAAAACAGATTATAGGACCTGATTTAGTCGATTCTAAAATAATATTTTAAAAAACAGATTTCAAGAGCTGATTTGGGTTTCCGACCTAAAATAATATTTAACCTAAAGATTTTAAGAGCTGATTTAGGTTTTATCTTCAAAAATATTTAAAACTGATTTTACATGAGCTGATTTAGTTTTATTCTAAAAAATAATATTTAAAACAGATTTTAAGACCTGATTTGGGTTTTATCTCTAAAATAATATTTAACGTAAAGATTTCCAAGAGCTATTTAGGTTTCGATTCTAAAATAATATTTAAAAACTGATTTTAAGAGCTGATTTGGCCTTTATCTAAAATAATATTTAAAACAGATTTTAAGAGCCGATTTGGGTTTTTGATTCTAAAATGCACATAAAAAGACCTGATTACAGTATCCAAATCTAATGTTAAAAAAGGGTTTCAAACCCTAAATTATTGTTCGGAATTCAAAACAAAAGACCTTTTGGGTTTCTGATTCAAAACAAAAATTGAAAAGGGAATTCAAGACCCGATCTGGGTTTCTGATTCTAAAATGCTAATAGGTCTCTAATACGCTAAAGCAAAAAAATTCAAAACTGATTAAAAGACCAGATTTGGAAACTGTTTTCCTTCAAAAAACTGCATTAACAGATAATTAAATTTGATGAGCAATAGTAAATAAAAAGTGATAAAATGCAATGAAACTGTGCCGTTCCTATTGGTTTATTATTGACAGATTTTTCAGAGTTGATGATGGAGAACGTATTTGAGATCATCTCACATTAACCTATACTGGTGCACTTCGACTCAAGCCGCCCTCACTTGACTTGAGAGAAATTTACTGTGTGCAGCTAGTTTTTTTTTTTTTCCCTCCCTTTCCTCTATCTCTTCATCTCTCTCACTCTCCCTCTCTCTGTCTCTCTCTCATGGGAATGAGATGGGACCCTAGAGCACAGCGACTCCACCACATCAAAAAGCCACAGAGCCAAGGACAGCATGAATGGCTTGCAGTATAGTGGACACACATTATGCAGAACTAATAAACAAATAAACATAATATTGAACATTGGTTGACATACAAACACACACACACACTAAAAAACCTGGAAAGTATGCTACCATTATGGAAACACAACAAGCCAGTCAGGAGTATCTAACCCATATACTGCACTTTTTTTATTGTGATGAGTGTGTGATGTAATGTGATATAGTGTGTGTGTGTGTGTGTGTGTGTGTAAGCGTACCAGAGACGTTCCTGGCTCATGTCAGTGTGTGGTTTGACATTGCTAATAGTAGTCACTGCACTGCATCTCTGAGCTTTAATCTCCTAAATCTGCCTTATATCCAGCAATAATAATAATAATAATAATAATAATAATATATAATAATAATAATAATAATAATAATAAAAGTTGACCTATTTTCTATACTTAAAAAAATTAGGATCCAGTTTTTACTTGCATTTAAATATAACATAACATAACATAACATAATTTGTTAATTTCATTATAAATTTCATTCTAGAAATGAATGTAACTAAATAAATACAAAATTATTTATAAAATGATGAACACAGCACTATTATTATTGATAGTAGTAGTATTAATAATAATAATAATAATAAATGTAAACATATTTATCATTCAAATATCTTATTATAATTTAATACTTTTTATTTTACTTTCTATTTATGTTCATATTTTTCTTTTACTCTTTAGCATTTTGCAGCCTATTTTTTCTCCAGTTCCAAAAGGTAAATTCCTATGAAATCTATGAATAATGTTGACTCTTTAAAACCAGATTATTTTAATCCATTATTCTACTTCAACATGTCAAAATGGGACAGTTGGTGGCGTAATGGCAGGGTGTTTGCCCCAGGATCAGAAGGTCGCAGGTTTGAATCCAGGGACGGTAAACTGCTGTGCTGTGGTGTGTTCACAATGACAAAATAATCACTCACTCAATTAAAGCATCTTTTTAGGGGTAACAACACCACAGTTGTCCACCAGGGGGCGTCTTGTCCTGTGTTCCCAGTCTTTGTTAATGTTAACCACCCTAATGTGTTACACCTGTCTCTCCGGGTATTTAAGGCTGCCTCTGCCCTGTGTGTTTGTCCCAAATTTGTCCTATTTTAATTTTTATTCAAGTTTATGTTTGAGACATACTCCTGCCTTCTGACACCATTGTTTCTGTTTAATTATCCAGGCAGACAAGAGATGAGCATGAAATTGGGAAGACCTTATCATTTCTAACCACTGCAACATTTCTAACCACTGTTGGAGCGACCCCAGTTGGGATTAAGTAGTTCAGATAATGAATGAATGAATGAAAAACATACACACACACATACTCAGATACTCAAGTTAATTTATAGATACACAAAACAATGTACATAAGTACAGAACTCAAGTATTTCTACTTTGTTAATGTCTATCCCTGACATTTTTCTGCTTTAGCTGTGTGTATGAGTAGTGTTTGTGTGATGCAGGAGGTGTGTAAGAGTGTGAGTAGCAGCAGGTCGGTGTGTCAGTGCTCACTCCGCTGCTGCTGTTGCTGCTGCTGCATTTACACTCACTAAGAGAGAAAACTAACACACTCAAATCCATGCAGTCAATAATTCAGAGAGGTGTTGAGAGGTGGAGGTGTGTGTGTGTGTGTGGGTAAAGCCCAACAAAGGCAGTAGAGAGCTCAGATGCAGCAGCTCTATCAATTCTTAATGGAACTCAATTTAGTAATAACAGCACTGAACTTCACTCCTCACTCACTTCCTTTAGTCGTCCTCTCTCTCTCTCTCTCTCTCACACACACACACACACTCACGGTCTCTTTCTTTTTTCCTCTTTCTTTATCTCACTCTCATTAAACTCTCACACACCACTTTCTTTCTTTCTTTCTTTCCCTCACTCTTTCACGTTCTTTTCTCTCTTGCTGTCTCTCACTGCCTTGCTTTTTTCCTCTTTCTTTCTTTCCTTCTTTCTTTCTGTCTTTCTTTCCTTCCCTCACTCTCTGTCTTTCACTATCTTCTCTCACTCGCTGTCTTGCACTGCCTCACTTTTTTCCTTTCTTTCTTTCTTTCTTTCTTTCCGTCACTCTGTCTTCCACATTCTTTTCTCACTTGCTGTCTCTCACTGCCTTGCTTTTCTCCTTTCTTTCTTTCTTTCTTTCTTTCTTTCTTTCTTTCTTTCTTTCTTTCTGTCTTTCCTATTTCTTTCTTTCTTTCTTTCTTTCTTTCTTTCTTTCTTTGTCTTTCTTTCTTCCTTTCCCTTACTCTCTGTCTTTCACTGTTTCTTTACACTCTATCTCTCTGTCTCTTACTTTTTAAAAAGTAATGAATGAAATAATAATAATAATAATAATAATAATAATCTTTTGCTGTTTTAATATTGATGATTATGGCTAATAGTTTTTGAAAATCAGAACTCCAACATCTCAAATAATTAGAACATTACCTGCACAAAAATGGGCTCATGGTACAGAAATGTTTAACTTCTGAAAAGTATAATCATTTGCAGTGGAATGCAGTGAAATCACCTCATTTTACAATATTCCTATTTTTTGAGACGCACTAGTATTCGATGATGCATAACTTAGGAACTACATCTGGCTTTAAAATGTGGGAACAACCTTAAATTGTAAAGAAATATTTGCTAAAGTTTTATTCAGTAATGTTTTGTGTGTAGAGTTTTGCTGTGTAAGGGTGTGACTCTGCATGTGTGTATGTGTGATTGTAATGCTGACTGGTGTGATTTTTCAGTATTTTCCCCCCGTGCTATGAGCAGGATTATTATTTCATGCACTTGCCAAAACGTGAATCAGCGAGCAGGCGAATCTGTCAGCACACGGTGAGGCGGGAGCTAATGACGAGCTTAAAGATCAGCGCCGGGGATTATTCCCCACACACACACACCCTTATTTGAGCAGGTGTGTATAATGCAGCCGTGTTTATACACTCAAATTTTTTTTTACGGATAATCCGTGTTAGACTTAATCACACACTCAACGTCTGTGTTCGACAGATGAATAGATTCCTGAAAGGTACATTAAGGCTGATGTTAAAATCATTTCTGTTAAATAAAGTTATTTAATCACACGTTAGTTAGAAAGGATGAGTCGTGAGGATAAAAAGTAAGTGATTATTTGTCACTGTGAACGCCACAACCTCTGCATTTGACCCATCCATGAAGGAGCAGTGGGAAGTGTTTTTTGGCGGCCCCACTGAGCAGTGCTTGGGGACGGTATTTTTGCTCATGAGTTCCTCAGTGGTAACTTTAGTCCGGTCCTGGACTTGAACCGGCAACTTTCTGTTCACTAGGGACGGGTAAAGTTAAGATTTTAATAGTACTACCACTCTTAGTGGTACTGCTTATCAGTCCAGTACTTTAACAGTATTCTTATCGGTGCTTTTTGAAGAAAAAATGTAATTAACAACATAATTAACACTGATTTAATTAACAAATCACTCTTATTATTTAACAAGCCGCAGACAAAGTAAGCTGACAAATGCTCCACTCACATGGGGGTTACTATATTACTAAAATCATTATAATAAAATATAAACATGCACAATGGCTTTTGTGTTTTACAATATCACATAAAATAGAAAGCTGCGTATCTGGCTGGCAGGCAGGCTGTACTTGTCACATATTTTAGTGTCTACTAACGGATATTAAGTATCATGTGATTGTGTACCAATGCTTTTATGTCTTACAATGTATTAAAATGTAATTTAAAGTGTAAATTTGTGCACATATTCTCACCGATCGTGTGGGCTCCACTGGATATCAGTGTACAAATCACATACAGCCATACAGCCAGTCTGTGGGAGTTTCCCCAAGCTTTGTGAGAGAGCGCTCTAGATTAACATCTTCACCAGTAACAAAGCTGGTCAGATAAGCTGGGAAAAATTACTTTTATGTAGAAAAAAAATCTGATTCATTAGTTTCTCCAGTACCAAAAGCAATACTGTTTAGGTCAGAGCTCTTGGATCAGTACCTCAAGGATTTGTTGTGGCAAAAAATGGCTGATTTTGTGGGGGCTTTTCTAAAATATTGTGATGAAAGTTGTGATGTCTTTAGTTGCGGTGTTTTGTTGCAGGAGCAATTCAAAGTTGCAGAAAAACTTGCAATTTTGTCCACTTTTATAATGATTCTTTAACAATTATTAAAATGAAGGGAAGAAAAGCACTATTATCTTCATTAACCATTAATCATTTAGTTATTTTTGAAGGTAACTGTGAGACGTTTTTATCAGACACGTTTCCTTCGTCTTTTAACGTAGCAAGGAAGTGAGTTCGCTGACGCATGGATCAACGTTTTGCGGAACGGACAATGATTTGTCAAAAAATTGTGATACAGGTTGCGATGATTGGTCAAAATTGCAGGGTAGCAATGAATTTGCAGGGATTGGCTGAATTTGTGTTAATAGTTGTGAAATCCCGAAATCCTGGAGGGAATGTTAGATAAGTAGGTCTTTAAAAAGTTTAGTAGATTTCAGTTCCCATCCCTACTGATCACTGGACCAATTGCCTAACCATTACGTTATCAACTGCTAATCATTTTGTCATCTCTGTACTGATCATTAACAGTTTTAGCATTAATATTTCTTTTAGGTGCTAGTGTTAATTTTTCGCTAATTTGTTCACGTATTGATTCGTCTCTCACCGATATGGAATGTGACACATCTGGGCTGTTGAACTTCGCCCCCGATCAGCGTCATTAACGGCGATACCGTGGAGACGCCGCATTAGCATTTTAATTGTTTACTCTCAGCATGGCGCCACGGCAGCAAGCAAACAGATTTCGCGCTTGCCGACGTCGATCCGTTCCTCTCCGGCAACAAATGACTTTTCACAAACAATTACACTCTTTATTCTCACACACACTCATGTAGACAATGTAACCTTAAAGGTACCTACTTCTTCCTCAGAAGAACCTTCACTAACATTAATGCTGACGTTAGCCGCACCCTCAAGACACAGCCTGACCCGGTCCAAAACCGACTGTTGAGAGACATGAGCCTCCCCCGAGTTATTCCAAAAAAAATCTCTACGGTGTAGCACTGGCAACAAATTACTTTTCACGACCAATTACACAAGTATCACACACTCATGTACACACAGTTAGTGTTGGGAAGTAGCTAAAACTAAAATTAGTGATGTTACTAACATAACTACTGCTTTGAGTGACTTAACTGTAGTGAAACAATTTTTAAAACACTGTAGAAGGTGTATGTAATTATCACTGAATGTCCCTTTGTCACACTTCCTGATGTAAACAGGAAGTGACGGTACACTGCTTCACTGATTAAAACCTTCAGAAACAGGAAGTGTGACAAAGGTGTATTGGAAGAAGTGGTATCTGATATGCAAACAAGCCCACACAGCACACACTCATTGCATCATGGTGTGCTCTTGGCAACTGCGAGATGGAGTTGGAGGATGATGTTCACCTTAAGCATGCTTGGGTGTAACTTACGCAAGCTTGGATGTAGTGTAGCTAACTACTATTATGACTATTAAAAGAGGAGCTTGTAGTGTAGCTTAGCTTCTTTTAATCAGATGTAGCTTGTACCCAGTTAGCAAAATTCTGTTGGGCCAGATCTTGCCCAGATACCGCAAAGAATGACGGCCCAGTGACGGCCCAGACATGGTTTATCCTGAACTGGGCCATAGCAGGCCCAGTGACGGCCTAGACATGGTTCTTCCTTGGAATCGCTTGCCATACTCAGAACGGTTGTGGCCCACATGAAAAATGCCGACTCTCAGCCAGAATCACTTGCCATGCTCGGAACGGCTCCGGCCCGCAATGTTTGCTTGTGCCGACAGTGAACCGACTGTGCCACAACTCAGCCAGAATCGACCCAGATGTGTTTGCTAACTGGGTAGCTGAAAAAGCCGTCGTTTTAAAAGTAGCTTCCCCGACACTGCACGCACGTTACCGGTGGGACTAGATGGTGGGTTCTATCTGAAAACTCCCCCACCGGATCGTCTCCACCTTCCCCCGGGGCAGATACCGGGGGAAGAAGTGCCAAAGCATCGTCCCGGAGGGTCTCTCGGAGATAAGATAAGCGCTCGTCTTGGCTCATCTCGGCTCATCTCGGCTCAGCTAGGGACGGATAATTAATGGAGAACCGGGTAAAAAGAGGCAGCCGGTGACGGTTAACGGATCGCCAGTTGCTGTCTCCTCAAATTCCACCAGCGATTTCTAGAATTCAGGCTGCTTATCTAGAGCGGGCTGGGGGGTCATTTATCACCCCAAGTCGGTGTGCTGTAAAATCAAATTTGCACAGAGAGACAAAATGATCTTCTTCCCAACACTGCTCAGCGGAGCAGGGCCAAACGATATGTTTCTATCGCACGCCGCGATCTAACATCGTTTATAAGGTTATTTTTATAACATGTTGCATGAGGTAGGTCCTTTATGCTTCCTGATGGATTACTGGATGATGATGTTCTTGTGCTGTTGGAGCGGTGAACCTACATTTGTCCAAACGCAGGCATTTTACTACATTGCTACATCTGCTACTGTCAGTTTACAACTTTTTCACCACTTCATTCCTTTCTGATTTTTTCAGCACACTGCAATGATACAATTTTTTTTACGTCAGTTCCCGGTGATACCGGTCACCTGGAATTAGCCGGGCTTTGCTTTCCACCTTTCTCACTCGGTGCTATTGGGATTATGGTGACACCTGTGCATGATTGTGTTACTCCATTTGGTTAGCTTTATTTTGCTCTGACTTCCTGGGTTTCAAGTCACGTTCAAATCTTACACACTCGTTTGGTTTGATTTCCCTCACCAGGGTCTCGTATTTAAGTGAGATTGAAATGGAGCTTGCCGTCCCGTCACTGTTAGCCGCTAACCCTTTTTCTTGTCTGTTTTAGAGTGTTTGAGTTTCATGGCTATGGCTGGCGAGGCTCAAGCTACGCTGCCCGGAAGCACAGCTTCTGTAAGGTTGCTACCCAGAGAGCCTCTGGAAACTCCCTCTGGTCTGATTGAAGTTGGTTTTGCTTTTACTCTGAGGACGTGAAGTGTGAGACGCAAGCTCAGGACCTACCTACTGTTTACATGGATTTGAGTGAGATTTGTAAGCCTACGGTTGGTGCTATGTGTGTGCTATGCTATGTGCTAAAAAAGAATAGTGTTTTAGTCAACTACTTAATCTGGTTTCCTCCCACAGTCCAAAAGCATACAATCTAGGTTAACTGGCAACTCTAAATTGGCCCCATAAGGTGTGATTTTGTGTGTGTGTGCCCTGCACACACGTGCCCAGGGTTGGTCCCCACCTTGCGCCCAAAGTTCCCAGGATAGGCTCCGGTTCCCACCGCAACCTGGGTTGGGATTAACTGGTTTGGATAATGAATGAAATGAATGAATGACATCATTGGTGACGTTCGTAATCTTGGTGAAAACTGCTTTAGTGGGATTTAAGTAGAAAAAACAGATAAAGAATGGTTGGCAAATGAGAACCGAAGTCTTTTCCTGATGGGTTTTGTAGCAACGCTGCATATTTTGAGACATTTTTCTAGTCAAACGAGGAGTAAATGAATTGTCTCACATTTAACCGCAGCAATACTCTTGCTATGATAACGTAAGGAGAGTTTGGAGCGTTTGGAGCATTTGGTAGCGCTGATAAACTCACATGGGGTTCATTATTGATCTGTTGGTGGCCTTTTCCCTTATTAAAGTGGTAGTCATGCCGGTCGATGCAGCAGCTCCGGCCGCAGTGCACTGTGGGAGACAATGTTATTCCAACACTGAAATCACAGTTGCACCTTCATTGCACCAACTCACGGCTGCTGTACAAAACCATATATTATACCATGTATTGTACAAATGTCAATTATTCATTCATTCATTCATTATCTAAACCACTTCATCCCTTTCAGGGTCACAGGGACCTGAGCCTATCCCGGAACTTTGGGACCAGACTGGGTTGGATAGGCACCAACACACAAATGCACTCATATTCACTGCTAGCAGTTGCTAGCGCTGCCATGTCACAGCGAGAAGGTCCCGGGTTTGATCCCGCAGTCAGTCTTAGGGCCTTTCTGTGCAGAGTTTGCATGCTCTCCTCATGTTCTAGTAGTTAGGGTACTTGCTCTAAACCAAGATGTTCTGAGTTTGAATCCAGCCTTCAGCACTATAATCATTAGGTTCCTAAGCAAGACTCTTAAACCCAAGTTGCTCCGTGGAGACTGTGCCTAAAATTAGGTAAACGGAAGTCGCTCTGGGGTGCGTTTTAGAAAAGCATAGTTGCTAACTATGCTAGCAACTTACATAGCGTACATTAGCAGCTAACATAGTGTTGCTAGCGTTAGCAACTATGCCTTTGGGAAACGCGCCCCTGGATAAGAGTGTCTGCTAAATGTTGTAAATGTTTAATTGTATCAGTACTGTCTGGAGAACTAGAGAGACACTTGTGTGTGTTTTACTTGGCAAATAAATCATTCTGATTCTACTTCTGGTGACTGTGTGTGCAGTCGATTCTAAAGATTTTGGAGCCAGTTATTCATACTATATTTGCTACAATTTTTGCACTGCTGCTACATATTTGCACAACTATTGAACATTGAATGTACATATTATTGGTCACCTTCTAACTGACTGTATCTGCACAAATTATTGAAAGACTCTAGTTCTCCAGTGCTGTTACAATATCTGCACTTACTTGATCCAACCTGAATGTTAGACTTTTTAAGAGATACTGTTTTATTAATAGATTGTCGGTGTAAAATTTTTCATGATGAAACTGTTTAAGATCTTTTACGCATTCATTGTAAAAGACAATTCCAAGACCATAACTGTAGGTTGAATACTGCATCCTAATTGACTCTCTTTCTACTTCTAATTTGAAGTCTATATTTAATACTCCATTTCTAGTATAAAGTGTATATTTTATACTCTATTGATATATTGTTTACTCTATGTGCCCTATTTATTCTTGGTTCCTTGTTCCTTGTTGTTTGCACTGTAAAAGCTGGAGCCACCTCGTCTCGTCTCTCTATATAGTGTACCTGTACAGTGTATAGCAGAGATCACAATAAAGTTTACTTTGACTTTGACTTTGATACTGAGGTATATGGAATCGAAGAAGCATATAGTCAGAGTACATACAATGCATATTAATCTGTATTGTCTGGAATGCTAGAAAGGCACTTGTATGTTTTTTAAGCTACTTAGCAAATAAATCAGATTGAGATTCAGATCTTGAATCTTGACCTTGATGTGGAATCAGTAAACTGATACAGATAAAATAAAACAGACAGTATAAATATAATATATATCATCTTCATTTTATCTGCATTGTTTCTTTCTGTCTTTGTTTCTTGTTTTTCTTTCTTTTCCTCAAATCTAATGATAGATAGATAGATAGATAGATAGATAGATAGATAGATAGATAGATAGATAGATAGATAGATAGATAGATAGATAGAAAGATATGGAGAAAGCGAGCTGTACTTCCAACACGGTCATCATTTTTTAATTGATTCAGTGCTGCTGCTGTGTCATTATGTAACACTTCATCCATGCAAATTCTCCTGAACCTCCTCTTTTGTCTAACAGAATGGAGTCAGGGAGAACCAGATAGACAGATAGAGAGGGTAGAAGAAAAAGTGAAAGGGAGAGATAATGAAACATAAGAGAACAGACAGAATCACTGCCACTTGAGTGCTTTCATTGTCATAATCCTTGCGGTTTACAGTGAGCCTCCCCCTAATTGACGCTGTATGAGCTCGTTAAGAGACACTTTAGCAAGTGAAACTGGGACTCGTTTGATTTGAAGAACTGAACTGAGCTACAAAGTTGAGCTTTTCCCTCAGGGTTAAACCCAGGCGTGGTGCTAACTTTAATCCTGAGTGCGGGTGTGAGGAGAGCGAGGGACAGTGTTGATTTGGTGAAAAAAAAAGAGGAAAAAAAATCAACAACAATCAAGACAAGACATGAGGAGCTGAAAACTAAATCTTAACCACTGAAGTACCGGTACTTTTACTTGTAATTGAGTATTATTTCAGTAATGTTACGGTACTTGAATTTAAGCACTCTTTCCACCACTGTTCATCTGTTTAAGCTTTATTTTGCAGGAGAGAGAGAGAGATGGACAGAAAGGCTGAGTTTATTTGTCTGGCGGTCGCATCTCTCCATCCCTCATCTTTGCCTCCGCCTTCACTGGGGCGGCTGGTAAATATTTACCCTGACGCGGGCATCAGTGGCTGTAGCGCTGGCCCGGGGTCGTCGTCTCCACGGCAGTGCTTTGTCAAATAACAAAATTCTAAGAGTAAACCTGGGGCTCCCCGGATTTGCGGCATCCAATTTTGATTAACTCCGAGTTCAGCCGCTATCAAAAGGTCTTGGGCAATAAATCATCTCCGCGCTAAGGTTCGAGGGGAATTGCTTGTATTTTTTGTTGTGCAATTCTTTCAAAAGTGGAATGCTTGTACAATTTTTTATTATTAGCCAGACTAACCCAACCACAGTGTGATTGCTGTCTGCTTAGAAAAGGTGGGTGAAAATGCAAAAAATCTAAAAAAAATAGTAAAAAAAAAAAAAAAAAAGATAAAGGTTGTTTATTGATGTTTCCACTGATTATAGAAGAGTGAGATATTAACCTATGAATTGGTGAATTCATGTTAAGCTCATATCAAGACCGGGCTAACCACAAGAAGAGTAACAGCACAATTCTCCTTAAGGGTGGTGCCCCCTTGTGGCCAAAATAAGAATATAACTTTTTTCGATCTGAAAAAGAAAGAATTTTTTTTGGCATCTTCATTGTCTCTGTAGCAATGCTTTGTCAAATAATAATTCTAAAAGTAAACCTGGAGCTCCTGGAGTTTTGCAGCATCCAATTTTGATTAACTATTAGTTCAATTGCTATTAAAATGTTTCAAAAGGAAAAAATTGCTTAGATTTTGAGCCATGAATGGTGTCTCTACAACAAAAACAGTGGAAGAAGATAAAGTAAAAGAAAGTGAAAAGAATAAGAAGAAGAAGGAGGAGAAGAAGAAAGTAATAAAGAAGTTTCTACAAATAGAATTAAATGAACATGCTAGTTAACTGGCTAATATTAACTGGATAAGAGCAGAATGTCTCCGGCACCTCGCTAGCTTAGATTATTGAAACTAGTTAGTTGCTAATTAGAACAAACAAACTGTATGCTATGTCTCATTACTAGCAATGTGGCTAGTCAGCTAAGCCAAGTGCTAATTTGGTAGCTAATTCTAGATGTATTAGCATGTTTGGATTCATTTTTAATCGCGTGGTTGCTAGATAAGGCAAAAAAGTGTGATCAGACACCACACTGCTTCTGTGCTAGGAAGATAAACCTAGATCTGGGCCCAGAAATGAACACAACCGATTTAATTGCGATTTCAGATGCTAATATGCTCACAATAAATCCAGATTAATGTGGATTTTTACCAAGATGGGTTTGTTAAATGATTTGGTAGAAATTGGACAGTTAAGATAACCACACAAACACACACTGTCCACACGGACATTGATGATGGTCACTTCCCCGCATTTAAGAGGCGCTAGCGGCGTTAGCCAAGTCCTCACCACCGTCATCTGTTTTAATTAGCCGCGCCAGCTTCCCGCCCGCCTCTCCACACGTGGCACTAATGCGAGCGAGGGCACCGGCGCCAACTCGGCCTACTCCCGGCTGGCTGGAATGGGCATCTCCCTCCCTCTCTCCGTTCCTCTGTTCACTAACTCGCTCCCTCTTTCATCCCTGATTGGCATGATGCCCGTTGGCTGCTTGCTGGCAGGCAGCTGCCCCGAATCGTGCCCCTAGTGCTGCTTCTCAAGTGGCCAGACTCTCCTGAGCTGAGAGGACGCTTTGTAGCAGTGGCAAGTGGGGTGAGGGAGACGGCAAACTCTTTAACATAAAGAAGGAAAAGAAAGTGTATCTGCTATTGTAAAACTATACACACACACACACATATATATATATATGTAACATTACTGCTTCTTTAAAAACCTTTTTATATAATATAACAAACATATTGCACCTTTTATGATGTCAATTACAACACACCAACTACATCTTTAATACTGCATATATGTATATATATATATATAAAGGTTTTTAAAGAAGCAGTAATGTGCTATTAAAGTTGCAGGAAATATGACATGTTAACATTACTATTAACTGTGTGGTGAGTGTAGTGTTGTAGTACTTGAGACCCGTCTCGGTCTCAAGACCAGTATTTGAAGGTCTCGGTCTTGTCTCAGACTGGGCTCTATTTGCGCCCGGCCTTGTCATGGACTCGGACAAATAGGATTTGGGATTTCATTTTGAGAACACCTGAGACTACAACTCTGAGAATATTACTATTAATAAGCTGTTTACTGTCGGATTGGATAACTTCTCACATTTTTTGTTATTTGTCGTGTGGTCTAAAACGTGCATTGGTCTGGTTAGAGTCTTGGTCTTGTCTCGGTCTCGACACACTCTGGTCTCGTTCATGCACTTGATTTTGTGACATAGTGCTAGATCTCTATTGGTTTTATTAGAATTTTTTATTGGCTTTCGTGCTGAGGTGCTTTGACTCCACTAATTGCCTAAACTGGCGATGAAGGGGTCCAAGCATGAAGTGTTTGGATCACAAATGATAGGGCAAAAACCTCTCTCTCTTTTCTTCATTTGCATCCACTCCAGATCTGTTTTTACACTGTAATGAATGACTTCAACAGATGTTTATGAAATTTGAAGTTCACACGAACCTCGGGACGACTGCTTGGGTAATCATGACTAAATGTGTTTTTCAACAAGCTGTCATGAAGCCCAAGTGCCAGAGCGGGGACATTTCTTCCTCCTCCTCCTCATGCCCCTTTAACTGGAGAACCTGCTGAAAACTGGACACTTGCCCAGCTCCGGTCCTCATAAACGTTTATGACGGCTTTCACAACGAGGCTGCAGTTTTCCGCTGCGTTACCACAATCAGAGAGAGAATCGAAGTGGACAAGCGGAATGCCCCGGGGCGGAGGAGCTGGTGGCAACTGGGCATTATAATGCCAAGCTGATGTGTATGTGATAAATATGAATTATTCTGAATAATGTGGACATTACTCAGCAGTCTGCGCTGAAGAATCTAATCACAAGCGAGTGTATTCTCCCCAATTTACACTTTTTTACACTTGATCCTTTCACAGATATTTTCATTTCTAATTAAAGGTCATTTGTTTTTCAAATAAAATAAATATATAATCAACTGTTATGACCATGTAATACCGTTTGTAGACCAAACACCAGACCAAACAGATCAATACTAATGAAAGTGTTTTGCTTTATTTTATTATGAAACTGGACTGCACACCATGAACTGCGCAAACACTGTTATTAGTCATTCTTCAATTTAATCAGGTTATTCATTAGAGCAGAGTCTTCTGAAAATGGAAAAATCACGACTCTGCCAAGGCACATTCTTTTTACCATATACACACTATAACCAACTACAGCAGTAACTTTACAATTATTTCCATGCAGTATTTTACTTTATTGTTAAAACACAGTAAAACATTGTACTTTTAGAAAGGAAAGCTATAAATCGGCAGAAAATGTCTTTTCAACGCTGATGGGGATAACGGCATAAAAAATACACAGCGTTATTTTTTTCAGTAACGGGTAATCTAAGTACTTTCTCCATCGTTACAATACCGTTACCATTACCGTTACCGTTACCGCGACCGAAAAATTTGGCACGTTACTGTAATTACGCTCATTGAAGCTGACTCTCTCAGAAACAGGAGCTGCAAAGCTATTTTTCTTTTCCTTGGTGAGAGGAGCGGGTGAGACGATGATTGGCTAAGGAAAAGTAACATTTTATGATAAGCCTATCAGAGGCAAAGTCGGGTGAGTGTTCAAATGGAAGTAGATAATAATGTAGATTATGGCCAGGAAGAAAGTGCTTTTTCTACGTCAGTTGTACACCACTCTTATCTCATGAAGCACACGCTTTCATTTAAAGAGGGGGATCCAAATTCTTTGATATATATTTTTTAAATGTAAGACAATAGTTACTTTCCCTGGTAACTAGTTACTTTTATAATGCTTTAACTCAGTTACTAACTCAGTTACTTTTGGGAGAAGTAACTAATAACTATAACCAATTACTTTTTTAAAGTAATTTGTCAACACTGGTTTTCAAATGGTTTGTTTGCAAATATACTGTGTTGTACCTAAAGCATTCTGAGTGTCTAACCTTTCTTGTTAATATTCACAAGCCTTGTTGATATCCTTGTGGTGACAAACTGCATTTTATAATTACATCATATTACAATTATTAAACAGTTTGTTTGCTGTAAAAATATTAAAAATAGCTGCCACCAGTATTGTATTATAAATACTGTGATATGCAAACTTACTGTTTACAGTCTTAAAGTCTATTTTAATGAACTTATTTTAATGTTTTTTTATATTTAGTTTGTCTTATTTTTTATTTAACCTCTTTGCTAAAATATCTTTTTTAATTGCATAGTCTTCAAACTCACATTTTACTTATGTAACTGCATATGTGACAAATAAAAAAATGTTGAATCTCGAAATTTGAGGACAAACCCATACAGCATTTTATAATTACAGTATTGTATTGTAAATATTAAACAGAGTGCGCTTACTGTGAGAAATATAGAAATTATCTGCCAGTATTGTGCTGTAACTTCACAGTCAAATTTTAAATAACAAATTCTTCAATTACACATTTCACTTGCATGTGTACCTGCATATGTGACAAATAAAAAATATTGATCTTGAAATTTGACAATGAGTCCAATTTTTTTAATGTAATGTTTGTTAAGTTCTATTTAAATTTGTAAATTCTCTAAATGCACATTTCATGGTACACATTTCACTTGTATGTATAACTGAGTATGTGACAAAAAACTATGATATTTTGATCCCTGCTGCTGTTGCTGTCGTAACTCTGTGCCTGACTGTAGAGCGATATTGTAGGTGGCGTGCTGAGCGCAGCCTCATCGCGCCCACGGTCGGAGTGACGTGGCAGTGGTCCGGGGTGGCACACGGTCGCCCTGCCTTTCGCTTTGCCAGCACTTTTTCCTCTCTGATGAATCTCTTTGTCACGTTAATAATGAGGCAGCGCGGCATCAGGCCATGTTATGCTCCTGTTGCTGTGGAGGAGGAGGGGGAGGAACGTCACGGACACAGCACTGCCATGCCACCTGCAGTGCACCTGTGACGGAGTGTGTTTGTGTGACAGAAAGTACGAAAACCAATTTGTTCTGCAGTGTTTTGTTGTTTTCTCTCCATCACTGCCCGCATGGCACATTGGCATGAGCAGTGCAAAGTAAAATTAGCCTGCTGCTAACTTCTTTTTTCAGTAGCTTATGAGTAGTTGCGCTGTGAACTCTTAAACTACTCAAGCTCTAAAATTAACCACTCCAACTCAATCTCTTTACTGTGACTTTCGAAGACTTTTAATTGATCATTTCCTCATTTCTCTCCCTTTGACAGATGATTTTTAAATATCTAGTTATTATTCAGCTTTTAGTTGTTATTTAAGTGTGCCCATATAGTGTTACATTTACTTTTTATTTGTCTAATTTGTTTTTTATATCATCTTAGACTTATTAATACTCCTGTTAATTCTCAAACTGTTTGCCACCAAGTTGCGTCTTGCCCAGATGTCGGATGGTGGTAGTTCTGAAGGGTAGAACCCAGTACCACCAAGACACAGTCCAGTGTCTGAAATACTATGTTCTCTTAGGTCGGTTTTCCAAAAAACAGGCAGGAGTGAAAAAACAAAGACACAACCCCCGGCGCCGCCTTGTTCCCCCGCTAAAATCAACATCAACGAGCAGCAAGTTGACGTGGAATTAATTAATGTAATTGCTCTCATGCGGATTCAATTTGGCGTCTCAAACAGCCCCGGTCTTTGCAACTGTCAGCTCGGCCGAGAAAGGAGGGAGTCAAAATTCAGCAGCGGTCACTACTAGCTAAGAGAGAGAGAGGGATGAAAGGATGGAGAGATACGAAGAGAGAGGCAACAAGTTGTGAAGCCACTTTTACTGTGTCTTTACTAGAGCAACAAGTGAACAATCTGATACTGATGATCCTGGATTGTGACAAAACCAAGAAATCCCAACGTTGTTAAACTAACCCTAACCCCATGGGCCAGACTATGATTAAACTTAGACTAGCTTTGAGTTTTACTGGTTCCTGTCTCCGCTGAAACTGCATTTTAGTCCAAGATTAGGCTTAATCCATTTTCAAGAAACCAGCCCCAAACGTCATAATATTCAATTATGTTTGGTCAAATTTCTGAGAAGACCCATAATAGTCTAAACCAAAAGAAACTAAATCTCTTTTTTACACTTGATCCAGAGAGGTTAATCAGGAGATTGGGGAGTATTCCCCACGGGCCGCTTGATCAGAAGCAAAACAATTTAATTTGACAAACGTAGCAATGGTAAATCTATAACAGTAGCCTAAACGTTCCACTTTCTACAGCCACATGACTGATACATCCTGAGGGAAGGCCCCTCCAAACTTTCAACTCTGGTTTTGTCCAAAAAACCTACTTTTATTTACATAGCAATAAGTGTCAAAGAATGGATAAGAAGAGGCTCAAAAAAGAAAAGAATTGAAGGAGACAACATTATGTTGTCAACCAAATGCAAATATCAAATCAATCCAAATATTTTTCTGGTTGTTCAGTCCAATTGGTGGCAGTTGGTGGCTAATGCACTAACCTTTACTTTATCATCTGCCCCACTGACATATTTGTTTGGGGAACTTTTCTACCTGCGAACTCTCTGAGTCGGAGGAAAGAAGATGAAGATCTAACACAATCTAATAAAATCGCAATGTCTCAGATCAGCTTCTACTCAAACCCCATCCCCAAAAAAGCTCGCCGGCTCCACCATTGGGACCCAATTTAGTCCTCTTTACTTGACTAAAACACAAATCCAATAAAGTATTGGACACACAACCGCCGCTTAACAAGCTGGGAAAGGAGATATTAAGAGTGAACAGCAATGTGTGTCTCGAAAGAAAAAAAAATTGGTCTGAGAATCAGAACGTTCTGAGGCCTCCCGTCGGCGTCGGTGTCAGTGCCTTTCAGAGCGGACCAGAGGAGTGACGCTTTATAAGTGCCCTGTCTCCTGGTATGGGCTCACTTGTGCCAATTAAGCCGCCCAGTGATATTGACCGAGTTGCAGAAGAGACCAAACAGATCAATTCCCTCCCATTGTTTCCCTTCTTCCAATTATTCCTCCAGATACCGGTTCGTCGGAGCGGCGATGAGCGAGGTCGTGGTGAAGAACAGAACTCAACAAGGTGTGTGTGTTTGTCTGTGTGTGATGATGTTTGCATTGGTATGTATTACTTGTGTATTATTTTGAGTCCTTTCAACTTGGACTGAGTGTTATCAATGGGTTTCAAATTTCCTCAAAGGTGCAGTATGTACAATCTAGTGTTGCAGCAGTTGAGGCCAGTTTTTGAATTTTATTATTTAATTTTATATTATAAAAGGTGTGTTATGTAGAAAATAATAAGTGTGTTATAATAAAAGTGTTATCACTGGGCCTCATTTACCATTTTTGTGCTTAAATTTATCTGTAAGAGAGTAAGACATTTAAATACCATCAAATTATACAGCTGTAGAATTGAAGAAAACCCAATAAGATAATGTTGTGCAAAATCATACATGGAATAAAATTAACCTTACAATGTTCTCCAGATTCTGCTCTTAACTAGGAACAAATCATAAATAAGAAATCACTGGTGAATGTCAGAATCTTCATGAAAACTGTGTAAGTTTGTTTTTAAGAACAAATTTTGTTTGTTAAATGAGCCTCAATATTTAATTGACTAAAGTTCTAATAAAAGCAGTGTTAATTTCATGAAAAAAAGTATGAAAGTAGGAAAAATGTTCATTTTTCATGTCTAAAGCAAGACAAGCTAAAAAACTGATGCAGTCAGGAGCATGTTTGGAAAATTGTAAAATGATTTGAAAAAGTGAACATGGTTTTGAAGTGTGAAAATGACTGTATAAAACTATCATTGAACCAGCTGGATTTAGTTTTGTTTGTTTTGTTTTATAGTCCAGTACTTTAACTCAAGCAAAAGTATTCTAACTATTCTAATGGGTGAACATTTTCTTTTACTGCAATTTCTCCTACCTTCTCCCACTCGCGGTCTTTATTCAACACGATGACCACCAGTTTCGGGTGCTCCTGGTAGCCGTCCTCGGTAAAGGACAAATCCCTGCCATCCCATGTCACATTCATCATGTACCTGTCCAACACACACACATACACAGAATTAGTGATGTTCAGGAACAGAGAACATAGTTAAAAACAATTTGTTCAACGAGCCATGTTAACATACTTCTTTCATTTACTTCTTAAAACTATCATTTATGTGCGTTTTCATGGCTATGTTTAAGAGTGAATGTGTTAATATGCCACACAGGAACCATGTGTCGAAATTTGCTAAAATTCAAATAGTAGTATATTGTGGTTATTACAGTAATATACAACATATTACAGATAAATCTGAGATAATATTTATGTAGAATGTAAAGTTCTAAGTAAAACATCAACATACAGCTTATAGAAAGTAAAACAAAGCTAAAACTAGATTCAAAATGATGAGTCGAAATAATTAGTGTATCCAAATTTATTTGACTTAAAACATTATGCCAGCAATTGAACTGAAGTTTTATTATTGAACAAAGATGGAGTATTAACACATTGACTCTTAAACATACGGTAGCTGTAGTTAAAACGTGCAGTTTAGTTGACAGTAGCAATCTGGCATCTACAGATTTGCATTTCCATGAAGTTATTAAAAGTCGTAACACAGGGAATTCATGTATGTTTAAACTGTGTTACACTAGTAGAAATAAATGAATGAAGTATGTTTACAGTATTTAAAGCACCCAGCACTAAAGCATCCCTTGTACGTGACAATGTACTTGACAATAAACTTCATTCTGCTTCTGCTTCTGAGGAAGGTGACGCCCGTCTCCTCTAACCGCAGCCGACGTGGAGGAACCTCTTTCATGCCGACAGAAATTAATTCTATATGTTCAAAGATCAAAATAATGCATGAAGGTCATTTGGAAGGCGAGTGAGCGGGAAGACAAAAGGGAGAATTAATGAGCCGTCTTCACGACGAGCGGCTGACCTAAATCACACGTCACATTAACCAAAGATGAAAAATCTGGCCAGGGATATTATTAGTGCCATGGGAAATTTGCATTTTTCACTGACACTCCACTACAGAGAGAGAGAGAGAGAAAGAAACTTCCTTTGAGTACACACTACCAGTGTTGCTGATGAGTGTCAAATATGAGCACACACACAATCACAAACACACTGGGTTCTCGTCTTGTCACACAGCAGTGTCCACCGGTACCCGAATTGTGTAATACATCACCCAATCCAATTACATCAAGCACCAGAGGAGGGAGGAGGCGGATCGATACCTGCAGCTCTCCCCATCACCGGGAACTGGATCCAGTTACAGCCAGAACCAGAACCAAGGGAGAGTTTACAAAAGCACTTAATTCTTGATCAGTTTTAGCAATTGACGTTTTAAGAAGTCAACTGCTAAAAATGGATTCACATTAACCTTGGCTTCAGTGGCTAAAAAAGGTCTCAACTGCTAAAAGTAGATTCACATTTAGCTTGGTTTCATTGGTTAAAAATGACTTCACTTTTAACTTGGTTTCACTGACTAAAAGTGACTTCAGTTTTATTTCACTTGCAAAAAGTGGCTTTACTTTTAATTTGGCTTCATTTTTAGCTTGACTTCATTGGCTAACAGTGGTTTCACTTGCTAAAAGTTTGGCTTAGTTTAGCTTCAGTAGTTAAAAGTGTTTTCAAATGCTAAAAGTAGCTTCTGTTTAAGCTTGGCTGTGGCAGCTAAAATTGGTTTCAACTGCTTCAGTTTTAGCATCTGACTTATTAAAAGTCATTTAAAACCCTTAATTATAACCAATTTTGCCAAAAGTCGTCAACAACGCAGAGCCGCAACAAAGCTCACAAGGATGGATGCAAGAGAGGCTGCAACTGAACTTTAATTCATAATCAACAGAAAGTGAACAAAAACAAATAGCAAAACCACAATTAGCTAGTTATTTTAGTGTGATTTATGATTTGATTTATGACAATGTTACTGCAAATTCTTTAGTCAATATCAGGTTTTTTCATTGTTATTTGATCTTTTGAATAAATGTTTTGTATGGTGCAAGGCCTGCCGGCTGCCTGTAGATATTTGGCCGTTGACCAAGTAATAAGATCATCATACTACACAAATAAAACAGATCTCTCAAGTTGACATTCTCATCTTGTGGTTTAGCAAATTGTGGCAGAACAGCGTTCAGGTTTTAGAGTCATTTCCACTAACACAACTGACAGCAGGATAATGAAATCTGAGTTCATCCTGAAGCCCGATACAAAGTAAATCAAACGGAAACATGAGTATGAATTCTCTATATTGAGTTTACTTTCGAGCAGCAATAAATCTGCAGTACAGCATCAGCTTCACATGTGGATCTTTTCATCACAAAATTAATTAAAACTAGTTACTGGTGGACATTCAGTTTGCTCTTATAGAGAGGGCACTTTCACCTGCTAGAATTACTTAGAATAAGTAAAGTTTGATTTTGATATTCATCTCGATTTAGCAAAGGTTTGTCTATTTTCCATATTTTCTCCCCATACTATGTGCAGCTTTGTCTCACTAACTGAAGTGGATTTTCCAGCTTCGGAAAAAGAAATTCCTGTCATGTTCTCATCCTAACACAATCAATTCAGATTAAACATTATATATGAGGTACTTACGCTGCTAACAATCAGTGAAACCTTATAAGGAGTCCACATTATCTTTCATTAATTTTGGCAATATTAGTGCCTCACCTAGAATTTTTTGGCCAGGTGCTCGTGTAATTGAATGAGTTGTGAAGAAAACCTGGCAGGAATTCTCCTTTATGAAGATGTCTTATAAGTGGGGTACAACATCTATTATACTCTTATCCAGAGCTCCTTCCAAAATCACATTTTATTCATCATACACACCATCATACACAGTACGGTATGCAGTAACAGAGTTACAAAATAATTTTAAAAGACTTTTTATAGAGGTATAGAAGTAAGGTATAGAATAAATATACAAATGTATAACATTTAAATTTGAATTTGGAGGTTGGGTGACTGCAGACAGTGTGCCTAATTTTCAGTCACAAAATGTACGTAATGTGCAATGCAAAATGTGTAGAATGTGCAACACCAAATTGGGGAACACTGCATAGTAAACATACATTAACTATGCATTGCTCTTTCTTTGCATATTCCATAGATTTTGCATTGCACGTTCTAGACATTCATGAGAATATACTGTGTATATATATATATATATATATATGCATATATTATATACATTACTATGGATATATTACTATTTAAAATACTTAAAAAGCCCACCCAGGATTAGAATCTTACAGTCACTAATGCAGGTTTCTGTCACACTTTTATCTCGAGTGTGAATTGGTTTCCTAATTGCATGGACAATGGTGGTCCCTAGGATTTGAACCCTCAAACTTATGATTAGCAATTTAGTTGTGGTAGTGACGGTAGGCTTGGTCCAGATATTAACCAATAACCTTTTGGAGATCAGTATTTTGCCACTAGACCTCCTCCATCCTCACCATTCCAAGAGTTCCTCATCCAGAGCTCCTTCCATTCCCTAATTATAGGGACCTTACCTACCTGGTCCCTGGTCTCCCTGGAGTAACTTAGGGTAGGTTGTTCTTGGGATTTGAACCCCCAGCCAATCAACAAAAGTTTCGGGTCAGTGTGCAGCCACCACTGTCCTCACAGGGTTCTGCTGACAGCACCATCAATTGGATTCATGTGCTTAGGGGCCTAGTGGAGGTAGTGCTGAAGGTGGAAAAGATAGGAGAAAGGAAGAATAGAACTCACAAACTTGTGGCTTGTCGTGAGTATTTTACGACTAAATCTTCAACACCACCATAAGAGCAACATCCACCCCAACTTGGGGTTACTCAAGGGCCCAAAGAGGGTGCCTTGAAGTCGCCCAAAGAGGGTGCCTTGAAGTCGATACCCCCAACCCTTCAGTCATGGGTCGGCAGTGATGTAGACCACCATCACCACATCCATGGCAGTCAGACCGCTACTGGGATAAGGGGTTTGTTATACAGTGGTTGTGAAAAGGAAGTAGATAAAGCAGAACTTGAACCGCCAACCTCCTGGTCCACACCACTACAATACCACCAACATCTCGTTCTTCATCCATGCCACTACGCCAATCAGCTTGAGTCTCAAACAGAAAGCACTCTAAAGTGCATCCGACTTAAAGTGGGGCAAGACCATGTTCCTGAGCATGCAATATAGAAATGTCAGTGTGTGTGTGTGTGCATGTTTCCATGAATGTGTGTTGTTTGCAGGAGTGTTCTCATCTCTCCAGAGGACAGATTCAGGTCAATTAAAGTTCTTCCAGCTCTGAGCTCTTAAAACACAAACAGCGCTCCTGACATGCCAGCTCTGCTCAGACCAACATCATGCTCATATATACAGTACATACATACAAACATATGCACACACACACACACACACACACACATACACACACTAATATCTTGAGACATACTCAGGAACGTGGTATATATATATGGCTGACTATGTTCTGAGTGTGCATGATATATATATATATATATATATATATATATATATATATATATATATATATATATATATATATATATATATATATATATATATATATATGTATATATGTTAATTGTGCAAAAGTTTTAGGCAGGTGTGAAAAATGCTGTAAAAGTAAAAGAATGCTTTCAGAAATATAAATAATGATGTACAAAATGCAAAGTGAGTGAACAAAAGAAAAATCTACATCAAATCAATATTTGGTGTTACTACCTTTTGCCTTCAAACCAGCATCAATTCTTATAGGTACACAAGTCAGGGATTTTGTAGGATTATAGTCATTATATTATTTTGTAGGATTATAGTCATTATCTTATTTTGTAGTCATTATATTATTTTGTAGGATTATAGGATTATAGATCTGTGGTTAGTTCTCCAAGATGTTTGGAACAACTCTACCAGCCGAGTTCCTTCCAAAAACTGTGTGCAAGTGTACTCTAGAAGAAACGATGCTGTTTTTGAAGGCAAAGGTGGCTTTCACCAAATATTGATTTGATTTAGATTTCTCTTTTGTTCATTCACTGCATTTTGTTGATTGATGAAAATAAATGATTAACACTTCCATTTTTGAAAGCATTCTTTGTTTACAGCATTTTTTCGCTTACCCGCCTAAAATGTTGCACAGTAATATAATATATATAATATATAATATAATATATATATATATATTTATATATATGTATTTGTAAATAAGAGCTGTAGACCTGAAACAAATTTTACAAATACAGTAGCATACTGTATTTTGGCAGTTGGTGGCGTAATGGTTGGGTGTTCGCCCCGTGATCAAAAGGTTGCAGGTTCGAATCCAGGACAGGTAAAGTTACCACTGAGGTACTCATGAGCAAGGTACCGTCCTCAAGCACTGCTACCCAGGCGCTGCCCTTAATAGCTGCCCACTGCTCCTCCACGGATGGGTCAAATGCAGAGGTCACATTTCATTGTGGTGCACTGTGTGCTGTTCTGTGGTGTGTTCACGATGACAAAAATCACTCACTTTCACCTAAAGCATCAAGTTATTCTTTGTTCTGGTGCTAAATGTAACAGAAAGCAGGTAAAATGTTGAATTCATTTTAAACTGTCTATTGTCCTTTTAAGTTTACAAAGTATTTCTGCAAATATCTGCAGTAAACAACGTTGCACAATAGTGTAATACTTTAATATACTGTATTTTTTATAATTACATTTGTCACAGCTCCCCCGGGCTGTTTCCCGAGTGCCCACCAGATGCCGCTAATGTTCGGATTCTGCCTGTCCTGTCTTGTGTCTGTCTTGTGTGCTTTGTCAGTCATTTTCCTTTGGGGTTTGGCCATCAAGCCTGTTTATTTTGCTTGTTTTTAAATAAAACAATGCTTTGCACTGGCACCTCCATCTCAATGCTAGCATACAATGTGACAACAGTATTGTATTATACATTTCAAATACAGTACGCTTGCTGTAAAAATAAAGGAAATGGCTGGCAACTCTGCTGCCAGTATCATAGTATAAATTTACATTGAAAATTTTTACAGTGTGTTTTTTCTCTAGTGTATCTAACTACAAAATTAAAACAAGATTAGCTACTTCTTTTTATCTGAATTAGCTTCTAGCTCAAAAAGCTACTGTTAAATTTACCTCCCTAAACACGGTGTGTGCATGTGTGTGTTTGCGTACTGTATATCTTGTCACATTAAAGCCCTTCTTCCCTGCCCACCATGCCACCCTCAGAGCCCTCCTTTCTGCCCAACATCTAGAGCAGAGCCCTTCTGTTGCGACTGGAGTCTCAAAGCGTTTCCTACAGGCGCCAAGAGTTTCACACAGTGGTTGGTGTGAGGCCCCGGGGCCCTGTGAGGTCGTGGACAATATCGTCATTGCCGACATTCCGCCAAAACGAAACCGGCTAAAGTTCAGCCCTGGCGCCAGCCGTCACAAGCAGCATTAGTCATTCTGAGAAAAAGACAACTTTCTAAGAAAAGGTCACGATAATGGTGGCCGACTCCAATCACCCTCTCTCTCTCTCTCTCTCTCTCTCTCTCCCCTTCTTGCTTATATAATTAGCAGACAATTACACAAGCAAATAAAAAGATAATAATTATTAATGAAGTGAATAGAGTGAAATGGACAATAAATTAATAACTTATTATTTTTTATAATAATCTCTAATTATTTGGAGATTATTTATCAGTTTTAATCTTTTCTTTTTTTTTCTTTTTTTTGAGTTAGGGACAAAGGTATATAGCTCCCGCTTTTTACTTTTCCAGTCTACAAGTCCGGAACGTAGCACTGACCCAGGTGGCTGGGATGGCGATGGTTGGCACTGGGCATCGGGCACCAGGCATCCGCCTCCCCCAGTTCGGCCCCTGTCTCTTCCCCACTGAGTTGACAGGCAATTTCAGTATTCATCTGATATATAGCAGCAAAGGTCCACTTTTCACCCCAGTAGAGATGAGAGTCATAAATCTGTCATAAATTCAGCGTGGGCGACACATATTTCACCCCACAACTTCTGACGACGCCCCGTTTTAACACGAACGTGAAATGTACTCGGCAGTTCCACTTATTCTGTTCCATAAAGTGTCATGTCCCGTTCGATGTACTGTGCCCTTGCTTTTATTTGCAGAAGTGGGATGTAAAATAAAAGTGAACAAATTAATCAAAAAGCTTTACCTTTCTTATACAAACTATTTATATTCATGAGTTTGTAATTATATTGCTTTCATATGCAAAACGAAACCAGGTAAGATCTATAAGTAACTCTAAGTTGCATCAAAATGAAAATCCAAGATAAAAATTATTCCTGCAATATTCATATACTGTACACTGTGAGCTCTGTAGCTTTGTCCATTGGCAAACGTTCAAAATTCATCCACAATTAAATTAACAAAGTGAAAGAAGCTTTTCCATTCATGCCACGGCTTTTGCATTTGTGTTGCGGCTTTTGGATTTATGTTGTTGCTTTTGCATTTGCGTCACGGCATCTGCATTCATGTCCTGGCATTTGCTTTCCGTTGAACCATCTGGGCCACTGTATATAACAATTCATATATCAAATAAAAGGGAATTTAAAAAATCCTGACAGATATTATTTGTGCTATGGATTTAGAAATTTCTCTCATTGCTTTTGAATTCATATTGCGGCTTTTGCATTTGCCTTAAGTTTTTCACATTCACGTTGGGGCTGTTGCATTTGTGTTGTGGCTTTCAGACTCTGTTGTTTATATTTGTGTTTGAGGCTTTCACATTCTATTTGGAAATTTTGCATTTGCATGTGTAGTGATTATCACATTTGTGTCAGAGTGTTCACATTCACATTGCAGATTTTGCGTTTGCACTGCAGCTTTTGTGTTCATTTTGCATCCAAGCTGCCACATATTAAGAAGTCATATATGAAATAAAAAGAAAAACTGACAGTTATGGGAAAATGTGCAGAGCTTTATTGACCTGCACTGTGTAATCTGCATGTTGCACTAAGTACACTACAGTAAACACAGCGGATGTGGCAAGTCCTAAACCATCCCAAACTTCCCAATCCCCCACCCAAACCCCCCTGCGGTGCCAACTCTAACTCACTTGTGCAGGGCGCTGGGCGGCAGCTTGGCCTTCTCCATCTGGCCATAGCAGCTGGTCTTGGCCTCGGGGATGTCACCGAACTCCTCCAGCATTGCGGCGGCGGCGGTGGTGATGATGCCCAGACCGTCGCGCACCCGTGCCTCCAGCGGGTAGTCCCAGTCGTCGTAGGAGACCGAGATCATACCGGACGGGAACTCGTCGGGCGTCACATCCGGGTTGCCCGTGGTCAGGCTGGGCACGATCCAGATGTAGCCGAATCCGGTGAGGCCGAGCGAACGAGCCTCCTCCAAGATGTAGGCTGCCTCGTCCTTGGAGCAGTAGAGCAGGATCACAGGCGACTGCACCTTCTTCAGCTGGATCTGTGAGCGCGAGTCGGCGTCCACCGCGTCCAGCGTGATGGTGTTCTGCAGGTCCCACCCGACAAAGCTGTTGTCCACCGTGGTCTTGAGGATGGCGATGAAGTCCTGGTAGCCTGGAAACTTGCTGGTCACAATGGAGAAGACGTGCCAGTCGTACTCCTCCATGATGTTCAGCATCAACAGCGCCTCCTGCTGGATTGAGGCCCCAAACTGAAAGAAGGTGGACTTCACGTCCTGCCCGAAAGGAAAGAGAAAAGAGAACAGTTTCAAATATCTTGAAATTGGGATTCAAAACCTGGAGAGCCTTAAAAATGGTCCCAGTCCCAGCAATGTATCACTATGAAAAATCTAAGACCCAAAAATCACAACACAGCAATGTCAAAAGGCCCCCACACCCTCCTTCACCACTCCACCTTAAATCTGATCTCAGATTTCTGACAGAACGAAAAGCTTCCAGTGCCACCCTGTCTCATAACGGGCCTGATGTCACAGATTTGCGTGAGTTAATGGCATTCTTAATCAAATAGCAGCAGACAAAAATGGAAAGTGATTCTGCCCCAAGATGCTGTTTTTGTCTAATTTTCTGGCGCCACTCAGATTTGTCAAATCCCTGCAGCTCTGAGCTCTTTGTGCTCATGGTCTAATTATAATCTCCACAGAGCCAGTCCATCGCCGACTGACACACACACACATACATACACACACTTGTGCAGCTTCAGGTGGAATCCTGCATCTCAACCAGTACTTTTTATTTCGAAGGCAGTTCGGCGTCAAAGCAACAGCTCCATCCTGCTGTCATCAAAAAGCTCAAAGTGTGTGTATTCAGGGAGTTGTGGGATGTGACTGTGTTATGGCTTTGTGGGCACATTTTTGTTTGTGAGGGCCAGTCCTTGTGAGGAAAAACTACTTTTATACAAAAACGTTTCAGGGTTTTATGTGTGAAACTAAAAGAGGTGAAATTGTGTGTGTGTCTAGGTGTGTGTGTTCAGGAAGTCATGGGGAAATGACTTTGTGGGGACCTTTTTGCATGCGAGGACTGATCCTCATGAGGAAAAAACTGATTTTATACAAATGTTGCAGGTCTTTATATGAGAATCTAAAAGGGGTACAAGTGTGTGTATGTGTGTGCTTACATTTAGTGTATTGTGAGGACACGAGTGTGTTATACTTTGTGGGGACCTTTTTGCATATGAAGACTCATGAGGAAATAAACTGCTTGTCTAGAAAAGCTTCAGGTTTTTATGTGAAAAACTGTAAAAAATGGTGTAGGTTAAAAACTGTGTTTATGTACAAGTTTTTAGGAAGTTATGAGGACCTGACATCCCCAAAGCACAGAACATTTTATGACATTGTAGATATATTTTTGTATGTAGAACTCATACTTATGGGGAAAATAAATACTTATAAAAGGAAAAGTTTCAGGTTTCAGGTGAGAAAAATAAAAGAGTACACTAAGAGAACACTAATTTGGGGGACTAATTGTCAGACTCTTCACCTACAGAGTGGGGACGGACCTAACTTTTTGTCACCATTATGTTGTTACTAAGGTTTTTGTAGCTTTAAAAGGAATGTAAGAACAATAAAACAGCTGAAAAGCTTTATGTTCATTACTGAGCTTGCAGTTAGAGTTAGAGTTAAGCTACATTCATCATTATGTCTATAGATTGTTCCCAAAAGTAGAGTAAAATAAACGTGTGTGTGTACTGTAGTCTCATCGTGTCACATGTGCTCCTGTGTTGTGGGAGGTGAAGATCAGCAACATCAGACAAGATTTTCCAAAAATAAAACAAAAGCAATGCAAGCCCTCCAACCACACACACACACACACACATATACATACACACACACACACACACTTCTGTCTCAACAATGAATTTGATGCACCCTGCAGGCCTCACACACACACACACACACACACACACAATTCTCTATCTGTAGACTGATTGTGAAGTTTCTTACAGGTCTCTCTCTCTCTCTCACTCTCTCTCTCATATACATTTTTACCTCTTTTGTTGTCTCACACAGAAACTTTCCCTTATGCGGACCAGTCCTACCAAGTCCAAACAAAGCCATAAAACAGCCGTGTCCCCATAAATCCCTGAATACATATGCGTACACACACACATCTTTTAGTTACTCTCACAAAACCCAGAAATTTTTTTGTATAAAAGCAGGTTTTTCTCTTTAGGACTGGTAGCCCAGGAAAAATAAAAACATGTCCCAACAAAGCCATAACAGGATCAGGTCTTCACAACACACTAAACACACACACACAGATAAACATACACACACATTTCTTTTTAAACCTCACGTATAAAACTGAAACTTTTCTAGAAAAGCATTTTTTCCTCAAGACCCCACTAAGCGTAGCTCAGTTATGTCCTCACTTCGCACTAAATACAAGTACAAATACACACACACACGAGTACATAATCTGCCTTGACATGCCGTAATGGTTCTCCACCACCAATGTCTGGGAATCCTGCTTTTGCACACACACCCGCACACACACACGCACACACAGCTCAGTATGTTCAGCATCATGAGCGGTTTAAGGGGCAGGACAGCTGACAGCTCTGTGATTCTCTGATTTTTCAGACAGACGCTGCAGCTCCTCGCTGTGACCCTCGGCTCAGCTGCTTTAAGTTTTGTATTGGCGCGAGTGGCGTAATAATAACGCTGCCGCTGCGTTAACGCAGCTGATTGAGTTTTCTCTGCCACAGATGTTAATTAGCCGGCTAGCGGCTCACTAACGAGCGTTCGGCCTTCAAACCCAGTCGGCTGTGATTTCCTCAGTGGGAGGCTGTGATGCCTTTTTTTTATTATTTCACCCAAGCATGCTAACGCTGCTAATTATCAATGATTTTTTTGTCATGTTTGGTCCTCTTCAGACTTTCATTCATTAACAGCAATGTTAACATATTTAAAAGAGCCACTGTTGTGAACATGTGGAACATGGTAGCATAACGATTAGGGCGGAAGATTGCTGGTTCGACTCCCGGTTCAGTAAAGGTATCACTGAGGTACTCATGAGCAAGGTACCGCCCCCAAGCACTGCTCCCCATGTCAGCTACCCACTGCTGCTTCACAGATGGGTCAAATGCAGAGTCTATCCTGGAATTACGCAAGGCGGGGACCAACCCTGGTGATAACACAGTGCAGCAACATACTCACACAAACACACTCACATTCACATCTAGGGGGCTGATTTAGAGTCCATCCTCTCCTGACCCTGCTGGATATGATATTAGATGGAGGCGATTTTGTTTCCCTGTGTGTAATGTAAACGGTGTGGACACTGATAGGGTCAGTTGGGCGTTGGAGAATATAATCTGATGGAGCGACGGAGCAGGAGAGACAAGGGGAGAGAGAGAGGAAGAGGAGGAGGTCGGCTATAGTCACTGTCACCATCAGTTTCCATCAGCAAACCAACCAACTCCACGGAGGGAACATTCTCTTTCGCATCGCAAAGAGGGATGAAACTAATCCCCCTTACCATGGGAGAGAGAGGGAGAGAGAGA
Source organism: Distichodus sexfasciatus (assembly GCA_032718565.1). NCBI lineage: Eukaryota > Metazoa > Chordata > Actinopteri > Characiformes > Distichodontidae > Distichodus > Distichodus sexfasciatus. The sequence continues at coordinate 488,638 of JAVGVS010000278.1, forward strand.
GAGAGAGAGAGAGGCATTGGCCCCCTTCCCTTAAAAGCAAACAGAAAATGTATATCTATAGCTTTATATCAGAACTGATTCCTATTTATCGTTTTCCTCAGTTAATAAATAATCGAGTGTAATATCTTTGTCTCATTTTAATTGGGTTTGTGACATGAAGGTTGTTGAATCCCAGGCCAGTCAAGGTACCACTGAGGTACTCATGAGCAAGGTACTGTCTCCAAGCACACTGAGCATCTTTGCTTTCTTCGCCACAACCTGCTGCTGCTTGATATGGAATACTAAAACTTTTAAGTTTGAAATCTAAGCTTCACAGTTTTATAATGTTACTAAAATATTTATTTAATATTATGTAAAGGTGAATGAATAATGTAAAAATGATGTAAAAAGCTTAAGTATTTATAAACAATAAAGTTATTTAAATAAAGTATTTTGTCTTGGTGGTTGTAAAATTAAACATCTTGACAGATATTTTCTTTTTTTCATATCGGTTTCAAATATCAGCCCCGTTAACTTGCAAAAATTGGTATAGATATTGGCCCTGATAAGCAATATCAAGTTTATATTTACATCTTTGATGTAGAATTACGAGCTGAAATACATTTTTAACCTCAGAGTTTCGTGGCTACTTTATCAGAAAGAAAATGACATTTTCACTCGTACTGAACAGCAAAGTACTGAACCACACGGTGGAAAAGCTGCTTCATTCTCTCTGCGTTTAGCTTTACAGTTCTCTCTCCGGCCCAGTTCACACGTCGTTCCACAAGCTTTTCTCTGAGATTGCTGTGCCCTTTGGAGTCGGTGTAGTAAATGAGAAGTGTGTGTGTGTGTGTGTGCTGCAGTAGTTTCAGGTTAGTTAAATGCAAGAGCTGTAGTTGGAGTTTGGGCTGCTGATTGCTCTGGAGAGAGCCGAGTCCCCATGCTGTTCCCCTCTACACTAATTACACTGCTACACACACACACACACACACACACCGTGGGGACAATAGCTCCCAAAGTCTTATTTCATCAGTTTCTCATTCTCTCTCAATTCACTGACGTACGTTTTTCTCTCTCTCTCTCTCTCTGTCTCCCTCCTTCCCTCTCTTTCTGTATGCAATGTATGCAATTGGTCTGTGCGTTTCCTCAGCCACTAAATCACGAGTGGATACAAAATCTGTGCCGGTTAAAATAGAAGCACCCCGTAGAGTTTTTAAACCATAACCTTCTGTTTCGGCTATAGGTCCGGGTCCGTATGCAACAGCTTCTGGAGCCGCACCGCGGTCCGCTTGTTAGTGACCTCTGGACTAGTCTTTTACTTTGTTTAACTGAAGTATTAAATTAAACAGATTCTTTGGACACAAAATTCAATGGTCACCAAAATCATTGTAACATCGGTTCCGAGATTCCGGTACTGAAACAGTGAGCGTAAGTGGAGCAAGGTCACAACGACTGAGGAGTTGTATGAAAAGATTTGTAATGAGACTAAGGCGGAGAGGAGGAGGACAAGAGGATCAACTTGAAGAAGAAGATGTAAAAAGCAGCAGACAGCCAGTGCGTGTTAGCCTTCACTCGCACAGAGCTCTCGGTCACGACTGTCTTCTAGCTTTTGTTGTTGCTGTTGTTGCTGTTCTGTCAGGACTTTTTAACAAGCGTGAAATCCTCACAGGAGCTAAAGTGACGAAAAAAACAAACTTCTTCTGTTGAGGCCTATAGCCAGAGCAGTTGTAATGTCTCAATGTTAGCTTGTCTCTCTCTCTCTCTTTTGTTCCCTCTCTCTCAAAAGTTGCACGTTGAGAGAATTGAGCTGCATGTCTATACTGTCAACGTACTGGTTTACACAAACAAATTGCAGGTGCACTGCCTGAAGAGGCTTCATAGAAATACGCAGTTCAAATAAATACATTTGAAATATAACAATATAACTGTACAAGTGAAACACGGAGCTAGGCGATATGGCCAAAATATCACGATGTTTTTAAGATAATGATCGATCTCAATATTTATCACAACACAGAGTTTCACATTCTTGTTGCAGTTTATACTGAAGATTTCTGTTATTAATTCATACTGATATCACTGATTTTACTTTTATAAAGACTAGCAAATTCGGCAACTGCAAAAACTGAGAATAGCTGTGACTAATCTGAGATTCTTTGTCAGGTAAAATGCAGAATAATTCTCCATTAAGATTCATTTATTATCTGAGCCACTTAATCTCAATGACAAAATTAGTACCAGAATATTCACATCTTAAAATTTCATTTACAGCTCATAAATCGTGTTTATGTTTTGGTTTTGTATTTTGGCTGGTAGCTCCACCCACCGCTACCTCCCAATCACCTAGTCAGTAGCATTTCAGCATCCAGGTTGCCAGTTACTACTGAGCTGCAGCTACAAGCATTCGGGGTTACAAAATTCTGACGTTACTAAAACTAAAAGTTTTCACTCTGACTCTCAAAAACATTTCGACCAAAGCAGAAACAAAACAAGGATCAGCAGAGGAGATGCGTCTGAAAGATGGAGATGGCTGATAGCGGAGAAGAAATTGCAGACAGATAATAATACTACTACTACTAATAATAATAATAATACATTTTATTTTTACTACATTTTACATTATCGATAATCTCAAAGTGCTTACAGGATCTTAAAAAGAAAGAAAAAGAAAAATTATATTTGTTAAAATAGACCAAAACATGTTAAAACTAAGATTTGAAAAGAAAGAAAAAGTTTAAAAGCAATAACTAGGAAAATTTAATGATGAAATGCTTTGCGATAAAGAAATGTTTTCAGTCCTCTTTTGAAAGTGTCTGTGGATTGTGGTGCCCTCAAAGTGTCAGGGAGGACATTCCACAGACGAGGAGCAGTGGCACAGAAAGCTCTGAAGTGGCTAATTTTCTCCCGGACAGGTAAGATTTAGACATGGTTGACTAACTTGTATCACCACTAGGGATGAATATTTCAAGGATTTTCACTGGTTGAATAACGTTTTTGATGTTGGATCATAGATTGTAGCCCATGTGCAGATGGGTCATCCAACTCACTGAATTGTTTGAGAAACAAAAACTGTGATGGCTAATATCAGCATTGTGTTACGCTGAGACAGTGTGGTAACAGTGCAAACATTAGCACATTAAATATGGTAATACCAAACAGAACAGACACTAGATTGGCCAAATATGAGAATCCACCAACCTATCTGGCAACCTCGAGCCTGGGGAGGAGAAGGAGGTGGGGAAACAACGCGCTACAGTGTTTTGAATTTGACTGCAGTACCAGTTTTGGCCACAATCTTACACTCCTTTAAGATTCACAAACTTATTAAACATAATATTTGCCACTTTAGAGTGGATTGTGTCTTGAATAAAAAATGAAGATAATGTTGTATTCTCTAGACAAACACTGGTAAATAATGATTAGTATTAGCCTAGATTATGCAATAATGTTTCATTTTTATGTTGAAATTTAATTCAAGACACGCAATGAGCGAGTTAAAGCAATCTTAAATGGCAAACATGACTTAAATAAAGTATTATGATATAAATATTATGGTCTAATCTCTCCCTTTCATGCTAGAGGAACACAGTCGATCTTTTCTGCCTTTTAGCCGCCATTGGAAAATGAACATTCTTATTTACAACAGACCATTTCAATTAGAAATGAAAATAATGAGAATAATTAACACACATTCAGAAGTAAAATGACCAAAACGCACGTCGATGTCATCACACACTGCAACTAGTGAGGAAGTTTATGTTAATAATTGCAGATTCTTTGATTTCACATTTATTCTTTTGCAGCATTTTCTTTGTGCTAGATTTAACAAGTCAAAGTTCCACATTAAAAAAACCTTCAACTACCAAAAATAGTGTTGGCTCCTAAAAACACAGAACACTTAGCGCAGCACCCCACTTAATCCGTCCCAGGACCCCTCTCGCACTGACACACACACTTTTGCCACTTTTACTTTCTCACATAAACGCTTTCCTATAAAAAAAGCGGTCCTCACAAAGAAAAAGGTCCCCACATAGCTGTAACATGATCACGTCTCCACAACTCCCTAAATACAAGTCCAGAAACATACACACACACACACACACTTCTGCTTTTAATACAGTGGCAATGCGGCTTAGTAAATGATTCATTTTATTTGTGTTGCGCTGCACTTAACCGCAGTGCAGGGAGCTGCCTGGGAATAAAGGAGAGACAGGGAGAGAAAGAGGAGAAAGAAGGGAGAGAGGAAGAGAGGGAGAGAGGGAGGGAGGAAGAGAGGGAGGGAGAGAGGGAGGGAGGAAAGGAGGGTATGGGAGGACTTTTTGCAGAAGCATGCCGTGCCCTGCAGCACTGCAGTACGGCTACTGAGTTCAATCAAATCGCTGAGAGAAACCACGTAATTAATACAGCAACAGAGACGGAGTAAAAAAAGGCAGGACGTCTCACATCAGATACATCTCGTTATTGTCTTCCACGCTTTCCGACTGGCTCTCACTAAAGGCTGATTTGAGCCCCCTTTACATACGAAAAAAAGAGATGTCCATTTCAAGTGTTTCAGCTGACTTTATGTGGGCATCAGTTACTGCCTTGGGGGCAGTTGGTAGCCTAACAGTTAGGGAGTTTGCCCCATGATCGGGAGGGGCACCGGTAAAGGTTCCAGTGAGGTACCCACGCACTGCTACCCGGGGACTGCCCATGTCAGCTACCCACTGCTCCTTCACAGATGGGTCAAATGCAGAGGTCACATTTGGTTGTGCTGTGCTGTGTTCACAATGACAAATAATCACTCACTTTAAGCAGTACCTCCACAAGATGGCAAAGGCCAAAGTTTTTGATGACAGTGCTGTTAATTGCCTGTTGTGCAATATCCTCGTTTGTGATATGGTACAAGATTTGTGATTCTGGAAGGTTTACATCCCGTTCTTGCTACACCTTATTATCAAAAGTATTGGAACACCACTGAAAAATAATTGAATTCATTTGTTCCAATGGGGTTGTTCTTCGGGAGTTGGGCTTGGCCTCTTAGTTCCAGTAAAAGGAACTCTTAGGGCCTGTGTCCACCAAAACGTGTTTTGTCGGCTTGTAGACAAATATTGTGACACTGTCATTGTCTGATTATCGTATTGTTTCAGTTGCACTACAATGTTGTAGGTATGAATGTGAGTGTGTTTGTCTGAGCGTGTGTGTCCTGAGGTGCGTTGGCGCACACCCAGGTCGGTCCCCGTTTTGCGCCCGTAGTCCTGGGATAGGCTCCGGTCTCAGATTCAGAAAATGTGTAATGGTACATTCTTGTATTGTCTACATATTGTATTGTTTCTGCTACACTGTTGTTACAATGTTGCATTTCCTAATTATTCTACTGTTCCATCACACTATTGTCTATTCAGACCCTCCAGGATTTTGCGTTGTTGCAGTTGCAACCATTAACGCAACTTTTTCTGCAATTTTTGACCAATCATTGTCGTTTCCCGCAAAGCGTTGAGCCATAAGTCAGCGGACTCACTTCCTTGTTACGTTTGGAAGACAGAGGAAACGTGATAAAAAACGCCTCCGATTTACCTTCGAAAGTAACTAAATGGTTAAAGGTTAACACAAATAATAGTGGTCAGTCAGTCAGTCATTATCTGAACCGCTTAATCCCTATCGAGGTCGCAGGGACCGGAGCCTTTCCCAGGACTACAGGCGCGAGCCGGGGACCAACACTAGGCAGGCGCCAAAGGACAGCAGGGTCGCAAAGTTGTTTTGTTTCCTTCATTTTAATTAATTGTTAATGAATAATTATAAAGGGAGAACTTCACAACTTCTTTCCACAACTTTGACTTGTTCGCAGAACTTAATTGCAACAAAACGTCTAAAAACACAGCAATTTTCAACGCAGTTTTTTAGAAAAGCTGGGACTTGGTGCACTTGTTGGGTCCGCACCTGAGTTCGGTTGTTTGTATTCACACCTGCCCAAAAGGTACGAACCAAAGGAGGAAACGAACATTCGTTTTAAGCAAACTAAAAAAGGCAAGTATGAATAAACCCATTGTTTCATTGTCTACTTATTGTATTCTTTCCTTCTTACTACACTGCTACATAGGTGTTTTTAATGATCAGATGATTTTTGACTAATTGATTTAATGATTTTTATGGCTAAAACACTGACATGAAAGCTGGTAACTTACCAAGCAGCCGGTCCAAGAATGGAACACGGCCTACGTTTTGCACCTTTTTAAAGGTGATAGATAAATAAATAAGTGGCGAAACGTTGGCCAAGATCTTTTTTCCCCCAAACATGAGTAAGTCCATTTCATCGGAGCTTCAGAGCGGCGGCTCGGTGGCAATCTGAGAGCTGGTACGAAAGCCAAACGCAGCGCATGAATGAATTACGCTCTCCGCAGTGGACGCTCTCCGACCTCCTGCCCATAAACTCTCCTATTTAATCTTGATCGGCTGCCAGTTGGAGGCTGTGTGAAGTAATTGTGGCACGTCGCAGTCCGGCAGACAAACGGCGCTGCTGGGAAAAGTCCAGTGCTTAAGAGACTTACTGGCTTGGAACGCACACCATATACACACACACACAAATGATACACACACACACCATAAACACACCTGCTCAAAATTGCCACCATACCTGTTGGTTGGCATAGTTTCCAACTCATATAAATTGCACCAAAGAAAAAGATATTCTTAACTGGCTCATCATTTAACTCAATCAAAGTGGAAGCAAATTTGCATTTTATTTTTCTAAATAAATTAATTTGGGGAATTTAAACTTTAATTTTAACAAACTTTCTTCACCAAAACTACGGCAGAAGCATTTCAGGAGCAGAAAGCAAACTTCTTTGTGGTTTTCATTTCTCTAACCTACTTACCACAAAATGCTGAGATATTTAGGGCACACGTTCTAACTTCCATGCCCTAAAAAACGCAGTATAGGAAATATCCGGTACAGATTGAGAGCTCAAATTAGAGAGAGAGAACAGATTTTTACTGACAGCTCCAAATACTCATTAGTTGCTCTGATAGAGAGCGCTGGTGCTATTTTAGATTCCAACATCTTAAAATATCTGCTCATCCCAAAATTAACCGTTCTGACCTTTACGCTAACCCCCTCCATGTGCGAATGAGGAATAAATCAACAGTATCGTCTGTGATGGTGCATGGTATTGACTTTTGGAATCATTTTTCCATGAGCTGACTTTCCCCTGGGTTAATTTCTGGAACGAAGCCCCACTTAATTATGGGCTTCAGAGATGATAATCACAACCAGGGTTGTAACGATACATCGACCTACATTGATACAGCGATTCAACGATCAACCAGGTCATAACATTGGTCCAAAATGAAAACGATAAAACATCAGACACGTTGTAACATCACTTTATACTGAAGTCAATTTTTTTTCATTAAAATCTCTTCATTATTAAGAATATTATTATTAAAATCTCTGGGTGAGCTCAGGAATAAAAATGTCATTTTTTGCCCCAAAAAGTCCCATTATGGTTAAACTTGATTTTTGTAAGACGAAAGAGTGATTATTTGTCATTGTGAACACACCACAGCACACAGTGCACCACAACAAAATGTAACCTCTGCATTTTGACCTATCTGTGAAGGAGCAGTGGGCAGTTGACATGGGCAGCGCTCAGGCAGCAGCGCTTGGGAATGGTACCTTGCTCATCAGTTCCCAAGTGATACCTTCCGATCATGGGACGAATGGCTTAACTGTTACGCTACCAACCCTAATCACAACTAGACACTCAGTCACCCCTCTAGAAGTGTTTATTTAATCTAAATTAAATAGGTTTGCCAACATGAAGGCTGGGTGCTGTCCTTCTCCATAACTTTTGCCTATGAATTTTTTCATCAGATATGGACAAGGTGCTCTTGCATATACTGTATATACAAACAATAAGGGCCGGTTGGTACCTCAGCATTATGAATATGATATTTCCAGTGTTAATAATCTGTTATAATATAATGAATGTAAGAGAAGTGCATTTTTGCGCATGATGGCATTCCATATGAGAGTCGCGAGCACTAATGTGTGTTTACATCATGAATAATGTAATTAATGCATTTAATTACGCAGATTTTGTGCATGGAATTACTCAGAAATAATTTCACATACAGAGGGATGAATATAATGTCCGGTAAGTTCAAAGTCTTGTGATTCTAACGATATGTGTGTGATTTCTGTAACTTAAAGGGATTCTGAGTTATTAAAACACTAATTAAAAACAATGCAAGTGCCTGCGACAATCTGAAAGAGTTTTAATAGTAATATTCCCAGAGTTGTGGTCTCAGCTGGTCTCAAAATAAAATCCTGAGTCCTCTTTGTCCGAGTCTGAGACAAAGACCAAAAACTGGTCTCGAACCACAGCCCAGAGGAGATTTAATACTTAACACTAAAACTTTACCCATGTTGAATTAGAAGTGAAAAATTCATATTTAAAACAATTTTAAGTTAAACTTTCTAGATTGCTCATGCGTGCTAACATGTTAACCTTCACAGCCCTAAAGTAAATCTGCTTTGTCTCTGTGTAACCTGGTTTTCCCTCCTCGCTGGCGCGTGGCCCTCAGCAAGCGATTTCATCAGCACCCGGGTGGGAGTGTGTGGCCCCGGGGCCCGAGAAGAGTTAACATATATGTAAACACATTCAGCAGCATGCAGTTAGCAGCGTTACATAAGAGACGACCATCTGCCGTGTGGAAGAACACGCTAACTGGGTCACTTCTCCCTGCGCTGTCCACTACAGTGTCCACTCCGGAGGCCTAAAGAGCCCCTAACAGCACACGGAAGTGCACAGAAGTGCAACATTTGTTTTACATGTTCAGAGGTCATATCTTTTCACCGTAACTTTTAACTAGTGCTCCTTCCAAAGATTTCTGCACTCTTGATATGTTCTTTTTTGTGTTTATTTTTCTCTTATAAAAATGTTAATTATTTTTTAACTTTTTAATTGTTTAAATCAGGGGTTTTCAACCAGTGGTCTACGGCACTAATGCAGGTGGTCCTTGACATGAAATCCAGTTTCACCACTGAAATCACTTATTACAGATTATTTTATTGTACTTATTTGTTAAAGCATTTTCAGATATTTTGGGCATCTTTATGAATGATGAATTTAATGCAAATATCCCAAAAAATAAATTTTGGAAAAAAAATGCCACCTCTCCACTCAAACAGACGAGCACACAGTGGGTCGCAAACTACTGCTTAGTCTGAATAGTGGTCCCTGGGACAACACTGGTTGAAAACCCCTGGTTCAAATGTTTATTCTTTTGTTATAAAATGTTTTTTTAATTTTTAGTTATTTTTTATTGTTAATCTTACTCATGCCCCCACAAATATGTATTATTCTGTCTTTTCTGTCTCATGTGGTCTGTCAGTCATTTCCCTCTGTCCTGCTATCCTGATTGGTTAGTTAGTCTAATTATCTCTTACATGTGTTAGTTTTGTTCTTTGTTACGATTTTCTTGATCTGCTTGTTTCATTGGTCCCTGTTGTAGTCCCTGTTTCCAGCTTAGCCTGTTCTGTTAATCTATCGGTTTAGCATTTAGTATCTTGTTAAGTTTAATCAGTTAGCTTAGTGTTTACATGTGTTTCAGTTTAGTAAGTTTCCTAGTTAGGCCCGTCTCTCCCTCTTAGGCTGTTTGCTTTTCATTTGAATAAATGCTTACATTGGTGCCTAAGCCTTGTGTCTTGCCAGGGTGGTAGTTGTAGTAGTAAATAGTGAGTGATTATTTGTCATTGTGAACACACCACAGCACAGCACAGAGTACACCACAATGAACAGTGACCTTTAACCCATCCATGAAGGAGCAGTGAGCAGTTAATAAGGGCAGTGCCTTGCTCATGAGTACCTCAGTGGTACCTTTACCAGTCCATGACTTGAACCGGCGACCTTCCGATCATGGGGTCAGCTCCCTAACTCTTACACTACCATTTGCTAGTAGTCGTATTAGTACTAGTAGTAAAAGTGGGATGGTACCAACACACACAGTAAAGGAGAGTGAGAGTGAGAGCTGGAGGTCGGAATTGGCTTTTTGACCAGATTTTATAAGATGATCAGCAGGGACACGCTCAATTAAAAGCGCTCAGGCAGAGGCAGCGATGTGTAAATAAAAGATGGCATTATTACCATTTAATGCCTCTTTCTTCCTCTTTCACGTGAAGGGCAGATAAAAGCGCAGGAGGAGGAGGAGGAGGAGGACGATGAAAGCGATGCTGACCTACTTTAAACCGCAGCGCTGCAGCTGGAGCCTCCGTCGTCCTCCGTTGTTCCTCCACAACCTCCACCCGGCCTCACACAGGTGGAGATTACACACACACACACTTACACTCCCCGGTTACTGTATGTGCTGAGATAACGTTATCTCTAAGAAAGTTAAAATGTAAAAGCAAGAGCAAAAGACTAGTGGAGAGACCAGTGAAGTGTGTGTGTGTGTGTGTGCAGATAAGGTAAAGAAAAAGTAAAGGAGAGCAAGAAGGAGCGAGGAAGAGAGAGATAAAGAATTAGAGAGAGCGAGGGAGAGAGAGGGAGAGAAAGAGAGAGAAAGAGAGAGAAAGTGAAATTATACCCGGAAAAGTAGAGAAGTGAAGGTGTAGAAAGATGTAGAGAGATGTAGAGGTAGAGCGATGCAGCAGGATGGAGGGAGTGATGGAGGGAGTGATGTAGACGAGTGCTCATGCTGTCTGATCTCTGACATGTTGGATTAGAGTCGAGCTACTGAGTCTCACCCCCACACTAATTACATCTGACATTAAACAACACACACATACTTTGCCTCCCTCCTGCTTGTGTGTGTGTGTGTGTTGATTCTTTTATTATTTGTGGTAAAGTGTCGAGCAAAATTAGAACGTGTTATATACTGACGAAAAACAGGGAATAATTTAACGTTAGGATTAGAATTAGAGTTGTGGTCAGGTTTTGGGTTAGGATTCGTTTATAGCCAGGTTTAGGGTTGGCATTAGATTTTGGTCAGGTATCGTTAGGGTTGAGATTAGATTATGGTCAGGTTTAAAGTTGGGTTTAGATTTGAGTTAGACTTAAGACTGAGGTTAGATAATGGTCAGGTTTAAAACTGGGGTTAGATTTGAGTTAGATTTAAGGGTGAGATTAGATTACGGTCATGATCAAGTTTCCGGTTGGGATTATATTTTTGGCAGGTTTAAGGTTGTGACAAGATTAAGGTTAGGTTTAGGGTTATGGTTACATTATGGTCAAGTTTAAAGTTATGATTAGATGATAGTCAGGCTTAGGTTTGGGATAAGATTACAGTCAAGTTTAGAACTGGGATTAAATTTTTGTCAGGTTTGGGTTGAGATTAGTTTATGGATAGGATTAGGCTTGGATTTATTTTCCAGGTTCAGGGTTGGAATTAAATGGGTTAGGTTTTGTATTAGGAGTATTTTAGGGTTGGGATTAGGATTAAATTATAATATGGTTCATGGTTAGCTCCAGATATAAATGTGGGTGTGTGATACTTATGTACATGTGTGACCCCAAACCAACAGAGATTAAACAGATGTGACTGTGTGAAGGAATAGATCAGACACTCGTCTCAGCTTCTCTTTATCTCCACTTTGTGCATTTCTCTCTCTCTCTCTCTCTCTCTCTCTCTTTCTCCCTCTCTCTCCGCTGTCCCCAGCTCACTCTCCAGCCTGCCCCGGCAGCGTTTGAAGTCGCAGATAAGATAAGACTTTGATTGGCTGTGGCGCCTCAGAAAGAAAGAGAGATGGAGAGGGGAAGAATAGACAGAGAGAAGGACTCAGAAAGAGGGAGGGAGAGAGGGATGGCTGAACAAAAAAAACAAGGCTCCCTCCTTAATTTGCAAATCAAAGAAATGCGATTCGGATATTTTTAGCCCAAACAGCCTGGGGAGATCTAGCCCACTTTCTCTGCACCACACGCTTCCACGTTTGTTGCGCCCGTATCTGGCGGCCCTGACATCACCCGTACCCGTGCTGTCTCTATCTTCATCTCTCCATCCTTCAGTCCTCCATCCTGGTACATCCCCAGCGTGTGATTTAAGGAACAGACTCAAAATGTGCTTACCTCAAGCTAACCCAGAATCCCATACTGACGTGTTAAGCTGCACGGTCGATCAGACAACAAAAGAACTGATGATGAGTCTCCGCTAATGATTTTTATTGTATAGCAGATTTTAGCATACAGTTAACAAACCATGATTAAACTTGTAGCCAAGAACCCCAGAACTGACACTGATCTAATTCCTAACCCCTAAAACCTAACTAAACCAGTTAATAATCCAACCCTAAACCTGACCATAATCGACTTTTTAGCCTAAACCTAGCCATAGTCCAATCCCAGCCATAAACCTGACCATAATATAACCCCAGCCCTAAATCTCACCTTAATCTAATCCTGACCCTTAACCTGACTATAATCTAATTCCATCAGTAAACATTTTCATAATCTACTTGTCCTAAATCTAGCCATAGATCAATCCCAACCATATGACTGACCATAATATAATCCCAATCCTAAATCTCACTTTAATCTAATCCTGACCCTAAACCTGACCATAATCTCATTCCAAATCAAAACCTGACCAAAATCTAATCCTGACACTAAACATGACCATAATCTAATCCTGACTATACATCTAACCATAATCTAACCCCATCCATGCACCTGCCCATAATGTAATCCCAACCCTAACCCTCACCTTAATCTAATCCTGACCCTAACTCTCACCATGATTTAATCCCAACCCTAAATCTGACTCATATACAGAAATGTCCTCACAAAGCCACAAAAATCCAACAAATATCAGCTATTTCTATGTTTTGATCAGCTAAAAAGCCAGTTATATCACAGATGGTCACATGGTGAATCTCGTGGTCAGGAACTGAGCGATCTTTATCTAAAGACCATTTGAGTTTTTAACCTGACACACACATAACCTCTATCTCTCGCTGTCTCTCTCTCTCTCTCTCTCTCTCTCTCTCTCTCTCCCTCTCTCTCTCTTTCTCTCTCTTTCTCTCTCTCTCTCCTCCTTAAGCAGTCATTGGAGAGCACTTAGCAGATTAAATCTCTCCACTCTCCTCTCGTGCAGTGCACATGTATGAATCAAAACACATTATTCACCAGCACAGCGGATTACAGAACCCCTGGGACCGAGCCGGACTAAAAATGGTTATGGTTGTGGTTCCATAAACACACGTCTAGTACACATGTAGTAAAGAGAAAGAAAGTGAGGAGGTCAGAAAATGATTAATCACAAATTAAAAAAAAAAAATTCTTTCATTTAAATACAGCAAATGCATGTGTTGTACATTAATAAAGAAATGCATTTTAGGGAACATAGAATCAAAAAGAACTTTGGTTTTTACTGGACATTGCTTATGATACGGAGCACGTAAAGGGTCAAGTGAAAAAATAAAAATAGTTAAAAATAAATGTCAAGTTGCGAAAAAAGGAATAATGAGTCATTTTCCGATTACCAATTTTTTGCTCAAATAAAACATGGGAAATGTGTATAAAAATACACCATATTTTAGTGCTCATGCACCACTTCCATTTTTTATTTTAGCACAAAATGGAAAATAAAATTGAATTGATTTTTCATGTCTACGTTTTGGTTTTTGGTTTTAATTTTCCCACTTTGGGAGCCACTGGAGTAAAAGACGACCAGTATTTTTCTCCTTTTACCAAAAATCTCCTTCTGGGCATCTACTGCAGCTCAGGATTACATATTCTGCTCTCCTCTGATCTTGTGCTGTTCATTTACTTGTGTGTTTATGTGTCTGTTTGGCTGTTTGTGACGAGGCGTTTACATTGATGTGCCTACAGTAATACATGAGACATAAATGAAGTAGCAGTTAGTGTGGGTTTATTATCACAGCTGGTGTTATCGCGTTATTGCGTTACTGATCATCCTGTAATCGCCCCGGCAATAACCTGGGGAAACGAGTCATGTGATTAAAGACAGTATGAAAGGAGGACAGAGGGAAGGAGGGATGGATGGAGAGAGGGAGAGGGAGAGAGGGGAAAAAAACTAGGATTAAGAGACAAGAAAGTGAGAGGGGAAATGCATTGGAGATTGACAGAAAGACAAAGATGACAGACAGTAATGAAAGGAGACAGACTGATAGAGAGAGACATGAGACGGAGGAAGAAAAAGATGAAAAGGAGGAGGGTTAGAAGAGTACAGAGTGAGAAACATAAGGATAAAAGGGAACTAGACGTGCTATTCATGAATATGAAGGATGGTACCTTGCTTTGGGGTCCCTCTGTGGTACTTTTACCAACTGGGAACTTGAACCAGCGACCCGCCAAAGTGAGTGATTATTTGTCAATGTGAACACACCACAGCACAGCACCACAGCACAGCAGAAATGTGACCTCTGCATTTGATCCATCCGTGAAGGAGCAGGGGGCAGCAGCCAGGGACCAGTGCTTGGGAATGGTACCTTGCTCATGAGTACCTCAGTGGTACCTTTACCAGTTTGGGATTTGAACCTGTGACCTTCAGATTATGGGGCGAATGCCCTAACCATTACGCTACCAACTGCGCCAAGAGTGGCTGCAAATGAGCTTCTGACAACATAATAGAGCTGAACATAGACCTCTTCAATGAGCTGAACATTTTAAGCTATGAACAAAAACAAAGAATGAAGCCAAAAACGAAGATGAAGAAATAACGAAGAGAACAAGGTAATGGTTGTTACTCAGCACCGATCACATTGAGAGTGGGAGACAAAAAAGAGGATGGGACAGAGAGACAGGTAGCAACAGATGGAGACATCGTTGAGAAACAGATGGGCGAGAAAGAGAAAGTTAGAGAGAGCGCAGGACGAAAATAGAGAGACAGACTGAGGTTTACAGGGCAGCAGTATCACTCCCTCGTTTCTGTCAGACGAGTGTAAAGGTCATCAGCCTCTCCTGTGTGGGTTTACTTCACCGTGGCGGTCACAGCAGGCAAGTCAGAGCTATGTGCCACCTCAGCGCCCCACGGGCACACGGCAGGCTGGCGAGGGCAAACCCCAAATCAATACGACAGCAAACAGATTTGTAAGAGAGCTGTAATCCTGTTCCTGCGGGACGGAGCGATGATACGCTCAATTCTGCCCAGTGGGCGGGGTCCAGATATAGCTCTGGCCTTCTGTGCACAATCCCTATTGGTCTCCTGAGGTGGTGGGGCAGAGTTTGGACATGACAAGGTGTAGCTCCGCCTCACCTCTACACACTCTTTATTGGGCTTTTTGGGGTGAGGGGTGAAGCTCCTCTCCTGTACACACTCCCTATTGATCGACTGGTGTTGGGGTCAGAGTTTGGACATGAATGCTCCAATCAGCTCACTCAGAACAAGGAGGAGGGGCCGAGGTGCAGCTTCACCCCTTCTATGAGTGCTACCTATTGGTCACCAGGAGTGTGAGATGGAGTTTCTTCATGACACACTCCCTTTACACACTTCCTAATGATCACTCTTGAGAGAATAGCATGACACACTACATCCAACTCGCTAAGAACATGGGGAGGGGCCAGGATGCAACTCCGCCTCCCTGTAAACACTCCCTATTGATTCCCTGGGGTGAGGCATGACATGCTCCGTCCGGCTTGCTCATTACAAGGACATCTGGGATGAGATGCACAGTCACAACTCTGTGGTCAGTTGAGTCCTGAATTTTCTGTTTTATCTCTGGCGCGAGCCTCTGCTAAATGCAGTAAATCAAACATTTTTTGTGTGTGTTTCTGTGCTTGGACCCCATTATTCACCACTTCTGCACATGCTCCCTATTGGTCCTCTGGGGTGAGGGGTCAGAGTTTGAGCAAAAAATATGCTTTATATAGCTGGTTCATAAAATGGGGACAGGGCTAAGATGCAGATGCCTTATGTTCACCTCCATGAACAAGAATCTTCAGGATAGGCAATAATTATCTTACCTGATTTTGGAAAACATGAGTTAAAAGTTCTGGAAGACAGGAAGGTTAAAATGTGTGAGTGTGTGTGTGTGTGTGTGTGAGCTGAATATTAAAGGTGTCAGACTCCAGCAGCAATATTAAACACACCTGATCTAACTCGTCAGCTAATTAGCACAACCTTCAGGAGGTTGCGGTGTGTTTTTAGGAGGCAAAACACTTCATCTGTAAGCCTGTAAGTACAACACTGTCCCAGGTCTGATCGTTACACATTCACAACACTAACACAACGTATCACAATCAGCCAAGCATAACAATATCAGTAAAACATCACAATATCAGTGTCACAAGAATCATAGTAAAATGTTATAACCCTCATAAATGATCATAATAGTGTAACAATCTAATGTCCCCATCAGCCTTTAGCACGAACTCAGATCGATTATTCGGCCTTATTTGACTACATCTGAATGCTCACACCTGTTAATCACCATTTGTCGTCTATATGTGAACACTCCGCACCGACTGAGACCCCTCTGAAACAATCCCAAGTGAAACTGTCTCGGGAGCTGCTCCATATTACAATAAGCTGAACCGGTGTGTTATGAACAAAAGACTATGAACAAAAGTTGCTAATGTACACTATGTTAGTTGCTAATGTACACTATGTTAATTGCTAATGTACACTCTGTTAGTTGCTAATGCACACTATGTTAGTTGCTAATGTACACTATGTTAGTTGCTAATGTACACTATGTTAATTGCTAATGTACACTATGTTAGTTGCTAATGTACACTATGTTAATTGCTAATGTACACTATGTTAGTTGCTAACTTACACTATGTTAGTTGCTAATGTACACTATGTTAATTGCTAATGTACACTCTGTTAGTTGCTAATGTACACTCTGTTAGTTGCTAATGTACACTATGTTAGTTGCTAATGTACACTATGTTAATTGCTAATGTACACTCTGTTAGTTGCTAATGTACACTATGTTAATTGCTAATGTACACTCTGTTAGTTGCTAATGTACACTCTGTTAGTTGCTAATGTACACTATGTTAGTTGCTAATGTACACTATGTTAATTGCTAATGTACACTCTGTTAGTTGCTAATGCACACTATGTTAGTTGCTAATGTACACTATGTTAATTGCTAATGTACACTATGTTAGTTGCTAATGTACACTATGTTAATTGCTAATGTACACTCTGCTGGTTGCTAATGCACACTATGTTAGTTGCTAATGTACACTATGTTAATTGCTAATGTACACTATGTTAGTTGCTAATGTACACTATGTTAGTTGCTAATGTACACTATGTTAATTGCTAATGTACACTCTGTTAGTTGTTAATGTACACTATGTTAGTTGCTAATGTACACTATGTTAATTGCTAATGTATACTCTGTTAGTTGCTAATGTACACTATGTTAGGTGCTAATGTACACTATGTTAGTCAGCAACTATGCTTTTGGGAAACGCACCCCTGAGTTTTGCTTTGCTTTGGCTCATGTGCCCTTTTGATCTCAATAAAGATGACAATGTCTTACTCTCTCTAATTCTGAATGCAACATTGTTGGTCTTCTCTCTCTCTCTCTCTCTCTCTCTCTCACACACACTCTATGTCTCTCCAGCCCTGCTCATGTCAGACCCAAACCTCAGGTCTATTTCCCCATCCTTTTCATCCCCGCCCAGAGCGTCATCAAGGTTGCGGAGACGTCAGAGCCCCAAGGGGTTTATCGTCCCAAAAAAAACACACACACACATCACTTACACCCCTATAAGCACACCAACATGGCAAGACATACAGCTCAGGGATGTGAGTTGGGAAAGAGTTGGGCGAGTTGCTTACAAAAAGTAAAAAATAAAATACTGGATTCTTAGCATAAAATACTTTTAAATGGTAGTTTTTAATATTTCTCCAGCTACAAGTATTTAAGTCACAAAGTTACAGTCAAGCTTTTGTTTTAATACAGTATTCAGTATTTTTTGATGCTCACTTGCATAAATTACACTCCAATGTGCTTCTATCTTGGCCAAGGTGGACCCCATCCACACTTTTGTTGTCTGTGCACTGACTTTTGTCTAACAGGATTTGTTAAAGTGTGTATCTCAGTTGGCGGTAACTTAAGGCCTGTTTACACGTATGCGGATATTTTTATTAACTCATTTTTAAAATACGTTTGGACCTTGCGTTTACATGTTAATGGAGTTTAAGCCACCTCAAACGCATATTTTTTAAAACACCCTCCAAAGTGAAGATTTATCAAAACACTGGATTCTGTGGATACATGTAAATGAAAGGCCCAAACGTCCAAACGTATAAAAAAATGTGCTTATAAAAATATCCACATATGTTGAAACAGGTCTTTTTTTAAACAAATGTTGTGTAAACACAATTTAAACAATAATCGTATAAAAAATGTGCTTAAAAAATATCTGCATACGTGTAAACAGGCCCTTAGTTGGATGACTGTCGTGGGCTACAAAGCACTGTTGTACGTTGTTCTGGACAAGAATGTCTGGTAATTGCTGTAAATTTAAATGTAAATCTAAATCCATGGCATGAATGTTCTACGGTAGAGGATTTGTGTGGGAAGCCTTAAAATAAATAACCAACTGTACAATATGTAACGGCCAACGCTAGCAAGAACACACTTTCATCAGTTATTGCACTTTCTATCATTAGCGTCCTCACTGATGCTCTTTTCACAATCGCGTAGTCTATAACATGGTCGGATTGCTGTACTGTTCATATTACTCAACCTCAACACTCCCAGTCACAGATCAGACAGTTGTTTAGTGTGAACAGAGCAATTAGTGATTAGAGCAATTAGTGGCTTAAACTCTGTTAACATGTGAACGAAAGGCCCAAACGTATTTAAAACATGAGTTTATAAAAATATCCGTGTCTGGGTAAACAAGCCTTAAGTTACCGCCAACTAAGCTACACACCTTAACAAATCCTATTAGACAAAAGTCAGACAACAAAAGTATGGATGGAGTCCACCTTGGTCACTCTGGATTAGAGCATCTGCTGAATGCTTTAAATATAAATGTAGCTAAATCGACACAGCAAGTGACTTCCTCATCAACTTATAGCCTGCACTCTTATTGGATGTAGCTTCCCAATAATTAGCTATCTGGAGCTATCTAGCTAGTCGACGAATTTGTTTGATCATGTCTTGTAGTGTTCTCACATAGCGATTGTTAAGCAACGCTCAAACATTCAGCTGCACCCGATCGCTCAAAAACGACCTTATAATCATGTGACATGAACAAAGCTTAAAGAGAGACGTCCTGCAGTTTGACTGTACACACGTCCAACCACTCAATTCATCGATCCGCAATATTGACGTGTCAATGGCGTGACATTGACTCATATCTCAGGACCTCGACTAACACAAGCACTCAGGGCCAGATGCATTAAGATTGGCGCTGTTAACGTTGCCTTTGTCTTTGTGACTTCACAGAAACCTCATGCTATACCCTCTCATTTTGCCAAACCTGAAGCTCATCTCGTAGTTTGTGCTTAGAAAATTTTAGCGATCAGCATTAAAACAGTGTCATGTTAATAAGATGTCATCGAACAAATAGATGATGCCGGACAGTAATTCTACTCTCGATTTGTGCTGCGACTAACAACTTCATAGTCAAACAGGCACAGGAACATGAGAAAGTGAAAGTAAGACATTACAAGGCAAACAAAACTAAAATTTGCCTTTGATATGGTACAAATGAAGTAAACGTGGTGCTTTGAAAAGTGATTCCAATCTTTCTGAACGTTCCTACATTTGACCGTCTGGGTTACACCTGCTTTTAAAAGGCATAAAAGTTTAAACATAAAACAGACTAGCGCTGTCACCCGCAGTTTTGATAAAATATCTAATCAACCGCAATTAACGCTTCTCCACTCATTTGTTTGTGCGGAACTCCTATATTTCTACTGACCTTCCCACGATTGCTTATACTTGAGTAAGGCAAGTGCAACCAGCCTGTCCAGTTGGTTGGTACATATCACTCCATGTTTTAAGGCGGTAATAGCGATAGTTTATTGTCTAGACTATGCGTCTCAGTACCTCTCTCACGTCGCTCTTTTAGTCCCATTTTTACACCGTCTTGTAAACTCATTTACAGTTAGGTCCATAAGTATTTGGACATTGATGTGATGTTTAACTAAGGTATTAAATTAAAGCTTTCAGAAATTACAGTCAGTCCATTGTGTCATTGTGTGTCACACCCACTGTGATAGTATGTATTGGGGCAGTGGGTTGTGTAATTTTTGGGGGAGTTGGCCCCGTGATCAGAGGGTCGCTGGTTCAAGTCTCGGACCGATAAAGGTACCACTGAGGTGCTTATGAGCAAGCTACCGGCCTGTAACACTTCTCTCTCTGCTCCTTCACGGATGGGACAAATGTAGCGGTCACATTTCATTGTGGTGCACTGTGTGCTGTGCTGTGTTCACAATGACAAATTGTTACTCACTAGACTTCACAAAATATATTGCATCAACGTCCAAAAACGTACAAACCTAACCGTATCCTCCTTTTGACCTGCATCAAAAATCAGGAGCTGGCAATCCATATGAGTCAATATCACCTCCATTCAAATGTTGTCATTTTTATTCTTGAGCTCAGTTAGACATTTCAGTGACTTCCTGTCCAATATAAAGGAACAATATTATGCAATATAATGTTCAATCAGTGTTTTCTTTTTGGATCACTGAATAAATGTATCAATGTAGATTATGTATCGTTACACCCCTATTAGTTAACGTCTCAAAAAATTGTCTTGTGCTAATGAGTTATATTTGACGGTACATTTGAACATAACCGTCTCTAATGCGAGAAACGACACATCCCTAACGACTCCGTGGTGATGTAGGACCGAGTTCTCTCCTCCCCAAAAATCAGGGTACATCATATTTTCCCTTAAATATTTACTGGATGCCTTAATCCTCTCGCGAGTGATGTGACGCTGTCTGCTGGATGGCCGAGCGACCAAATCTCATTTCATGCTCGTTAACTGCAACAGGCTAATTGGACGGAGGCCCCGGGGCCCCTTCGTTACTGCGTCTTTATCGGAACTGAGGCCGAGTACCGCTGACTTGATGCGCTCCGACTTTCTTGCAAAGTGGGCCACGAGTGCTGGGGACGATGGGAGATTTACAGATATGCACACACACACACACACACACACACACACACACATACACACACATTTAGCTCAGTGTTTGGGAGAGTGTGGGTGTGTGAAAGTCTCAAAGTGAGCCTGAACATGTTCTAGTAAAAAGGTGATGTTCCACATCTCCATCTGCTCCTTTTTTGCATATATACGCATAAAGGCACACACACTCATGTTTGCTCATAAACACACACACACACACACACACACACTGCATCTGAGTGCTATTTTCTGCCTCGGTCCCAGTCATGTGGCCTGCTTAAAAGCAGGACAAGGACACAGAGGATGACCACGTCCTATAGAGAGAAAACTCCCTACTCACACACACACACAGAAAACACACACACACTCATCTTATTATGCACCCTTTTTCTTTTTTTTAAAGGTCATTAAGAATATCACTGTGTCTGTGTGGAGAGTGTGTGTGTATGTATGTATGTATATACTGTATGTACTGTACATATACATTCAGGTCAAATCGGAAAAAGCAAAGAAAGAAAGAAAAACTCTGGGGGCAGTTGGTAGCGTAACGTTTAGTGAGTTAGTGAGTTGACCCCATGAACAGAAGGTCGCTGGTTCAAATCCCGGACCGGTAAAGGTACCACTAAGGTACTCATGAGCAAGTTACCGTCCCCAAGCACCGCTCCCCGGGTCAGCTGCCAACAGATGGGTCAAATACAGAAGTCACATTTCACTGTGATGCACTGTGTGCTGTGCTGTGTTCACACTGACAAATAATCCTCACTTAAAAGAAGGTGTATAAGGGAAAAAGTAACGTTGCAGGATCTGATCCATCAAAGGAGTAAGTATTTGAAAAGCTTGAAAAAATGTTGTTGTTGTGGATATCACTACGAAAAGAGGCAGAATGAGCTGCACTGATTATATATTTCCTCAAAGCTTGAAGCAGCATCTGAAAAACACAAGATGTGCTCTGTCGTTGTTGCTGTGTGGGGTAGGTGTGTGTGTTGTCATGGATGTAGTGTCGTCATCTCCCTCTCACTGGCTTCTTAAACCAGTAGAAATACACTATATTGCCAAAAGTATTCACTTGCCTGCCTTTACACGCATATAAACTTAAGTGACACCCCATTCTTAATCCATAGGGTTTAATATGACGTCGGGCCCACCCTTTGCAGCTATAATAGCTTCAACTCTTCTGGGCAAGCTCTCCACAAGGTTTAGGAGTGTGTTTATGGGAATTTTTGACCACTCTTCCAGAAGCACATTTGTGAGGTCAGACCCTGATGTTGGACGAGAAGGCCTGGCTCGCAGTCTCCACTCTAATTCATCCCAAAGGTGTTCTATCGGGTTGAGGCCAGGACTCTGTGCAGGCCAGTCAAATTCTTCCACACCAAACTCCAGGTCTTTATGATCCTTGCTTTGTGCACTGGGGCGCAGTCATGTTGGAACAGGAAGGGGCCATCCCCAAACTGTTTCCACAAAGCTGGGAGCATGAAATTGTCCAAAATCTCTCGTCTAGATGCTGGAAGTTATACCCCCGTGGCTATGGAAGTGATTGGAACACCTGAATTTAATGATTTTGATGGGTGAGTGAATACTTTTGGCAGTACAGTGTATGGTCTAGTTCTCACTGGTTCCCAACTTTAGCACCTGGTGGCATAACGATTAGAGTGTTGGCCCTGTGATCGGAAAGTCGCTGGTTCAAATCCTGGACCGGTAAAGGTACCACTGAGGTACTCACAAGTAAGGCACTGTCGCTAAGCACCGCTCCCGGGGGCTGGCAAACAAGCTGCCCACTGCTCCTTCACGGATGGGGTCACTCACTCACTCACTCACTCATCAACCTGCATGCTGGTGCTGTCCGGTGCTGAAGTTGGGAATCGGTGAAAATCGGCGCAACTTTTCCCATTAAGAGTGTGAGGAGGGAGAAGACACTATGACCACGACACACACACCATCCTTATATCTTCCCACAGCCTTTTCTTTCTTTGTTTGGGGGTCTAGGGGTTAGGATACTTGCCTCTGGACCAAAAGGTTGGGGGTTCGAATCCTACCTCCACCAGTACCACCACCACTGGGTCTAATCCTAAGTTGCTCCAGGGAAGCTGTCGCTGAAATCTGGACAGTCACTACAGATAAGAGCGTCTGCTAACTGCTACAAATGTAAATAGATTAGATTTGTGTGCTTTCAGCAGAACATCACAGCTTTGCCTCTCATGATACCACAGCTTTTTGGTTTACTCTCCCCTATTTCTCATGAAATCATCACTTCCCCGTCTCAAACTAGCCAAATTCTTTGCCACCTCCCTCTCTCCCTATTCCACTTCTCATACTCTTCTTCTCTCCGTTCTTGTCTCTCACTTATACTCTTGCTTTCCCCAGCTTTCTTTCTCCATGTTCCTGTCACTGTCTTTCTCCTCCTCTCTCTCACACACTGCTTTTTTGATTATTGCTTGCTTTCTCCTACACCATCTCCATCTCTTGTCTGTCTATTACTCAAATAGTACAACATTTTGTGATTCTGTTGGTATGTGTGTGGTTTCTGTAAGATTCTGAGTTATTAAAACACTAATTAATAAGCAACATAAAACACCTGCGTCAGATCTCAAAGAGTTTTAATAGTAGTATTCTGAGATTTGTGGTCTCGGTTGTTCTCAAAATAAAATCCTGAATCCTCTTAGAATACAAATACTGCCGAGTCCGAGACAAGACCGAGACTTTCAAAAACTGGTTTTGAGACTGAGACCGGACTTGAGGACTAACACACACACAATTTCACCTGTCAGTCACACATCAGTCAGATTCAGACATTATTGTCTAATCAGACTGGGACTCGGCTCCGCGCTGCTCAGCTCAAAGTTTTGAAAAGTTGACTTTGTCCAATCAAGTCTCACCAAAATATATGAAAATGACATGTCAAGGTTCAGCGTTAAAGATGGCTACACATACAGTATGAATGGAGCATTCTATCTGTAAACTGCATCTATTTAATCCATACTTAGTTCATCCGTATTTGTTTTTTGGAAAAGCTTGAACATGTTGAACACCGTTTTTCATCATACTTTCTGTTGTTTTTATATATTCACTTTTTATAAAACATTTCAGCCCGTTTCTGCTCCAGTAAAGCTACACACCACTCCCACAATGCTATTCTGTTTCATGCTCCTGACAAGCACATCTCTAACAAATCCCTGAAACTGCAGGAGCACCGAATCCAAGCCAAATTTTTCACTAACACTTGTGAATTTTGCAGAAACATTCCATTAGTTTTGAAAATAAGAGTTCCAAATCTCAGTCCAAATCTCATGTTCATCATGATTGTGTGAAATTATAAATATTCCTCCAAAGTTAAATCCATAGGTACCTCATATTTGGGTCAGAGCAGCAGTACCAGTTGCTGTATGTAAAACTGAACGAGAAGAGAAGAGATTTGATGCCTGGCTTTTCTGAAGTCACAAGAGTAGTACATGCCTTGGGGAGCAAATACACTCTCATCTGGGAGGTTCCCAATTTGGAACTTGTGCTATATTTTCCCACCTAAAAATGTCACTAGTGACTCAAAATCATCTCCAAAAGAGCACCTTAAGTTTGGAATGGACAAATTTCATGAGCGGTGAGCCGAGTAAGTAAAGAAAACATTAAAACACGTGGAGGTTGTGTGGGCTGTTGGAGAAATTAATGGTGTTTTAGCAACATGGCCTTTTCAAGAAATTCAACTGAAATTAGGAAGCTGAGAAAGAAAGAAAAATGTGCATGAAGATATGAATTTTCTGGATTTGAGCAATCGATGCAAACAATGTCAATCTCTTTTGACCGTCAAAAGAGGCAGAAAGAGCTGCACTTTGCATCAATTTCTCCCCAAAGCTTGAATTAGCATTGAACCATCACTCCCCAACGCTTGAACTAGATGCAGCGTGTGACATGGTCATAGTGTCATCCCCCGACTCAAACTTGGGTGGCACAGTTCTCACCCCATCAGAACCGGACAGCACCGGCACCAGCACCAGTGCTGTGGGAAATAGGTAACAGTGGATCCCAAAGCCCCAGTGCAGGGATGAAGACCATGAGATCCTTCAAATGAGACATAAAAGCAGCTCCTGAGCTGTAATCATGAGTCGGATCATTACCCCCACTCCCACCATCAACTTTATCTGATCCTCTATCATCATCATCATCATCTCCAATCTCCACCTGGCGAAAGTGTGTCTCATCCCTTCACCACCTCACACATCATTTTGACTACCAAGAAGCTTCACTACCAAGGCACAAATTTCTGTTTGCATCTTCAATTCTTTTTCTTGTCAATTCACTTTATTTTATACTTTCTCATGTTCTAACTGAATATGTCTTGATTAATTAATGTAGTCATGTGGTTTTACCTTATGCCATTCCACTTGTATTGTTCTACACACACACACTGTTGATGGTGCTTTTTGCGACTTGCGCTTGGACCACTCTGATTGCGGCTATATTTTTATATTTTACATTTATGGCATTGAGGAGCCACTTTTTCGTAATAACAAGTCTTCCTGCAGCAAATTGGATTTAAGTCCCTTGCCTAAAGATGGTACTTTGGATCCAAACCCCCAATCTCATGATCATCAACTCTCACTTAGACTAATGCTTGATGCTAATGTTACACACCGAGACTTCCACAGATACCCGAAAGGAAACTTGTGTAAACTAGTGGAAATTAATATTAATTTAACGGCAATGTTTAGGGACTCGCGTCTAAAGTGAATTCAAAGTAAGTGACCACAGCACACAGTGCACTACAACAAAATGTGACTTCGGCATTTGATCCATCCATGAAGGAGCAGTGGTCAGATTTTTGGCAGCATCCCGGGAGCAGTGCTTGTAATTTGTAGCATCGTCCCGCGATCAAAATGTTGCCGGTTCGAATCTTGGACCGGTAAAGGTACCACCAAGGTACTCATGAGCAAGCTACCGTCCCCAAGCACTGCTCCCCGGGGAGCTGCCCATGTCAGCTCCTTCACGGATGGGTTAAGTGCAGAGGTCACATTTCGTTGTGGTACTCTGTGTGCTGCTCTGCAGTGTGTTCACAATGACAGATAATCACTTACTTTAAATTTCACTCCATGAGTACCTTTAGCGGTACCTTTAAATCAATCCAGGACTTGAACTGGAGACCTTCCGATCGCGGGGCCACCTCCCTAATCATTATGCTACCAAGTGCTTCTGGGATCGGAGTGTCGCCTGTTCAAATCCCGGTGGTGTGTTCACAGTGAGAAGTATGAAGCACTTATATAACAGTATAAATGGCTATTTTAAGAAAATGATTTTCCGCCGTATTTTATAAATATTTATTTTTTTTAGATTTCGTTTCTTGTAACGCTTCTTCAATTTAAATCTATTGGTTAATTTGAATTTTAATTTGCACAGCCATCCTATAATATTGGCATAATATTGGGGGTTCGTTATGAGCTTTTGATCTTTTATTAGATGTTCACACAGCAAGGAGTCCAGATACGGATGACAGTGAGAGCACATACACACACACACACACACACATTTTTTGTGCTGGAGTGGACACATGCAGGCTGCCGTGGGCTTGACTGTCACAAGCTCCAGCACTTCCCTGAGCTAATGTGGTACGACTGTCATTAGGACACACACACACACACACATGACGGATGAGTCCCGGGCCTCCCGGTGGCGCTGACAGTGGGCACGCCAGCCTGCACTGCAACCAAACATGCGGGCGACATCAACATGTGTACCCACACACACACACACACTCAGCCCTCTGCCTAAGAAGACAGCAGCATGAGACTGTTTGTAGAGAAGTGTGAGCGTCAGCAGAACTCCGTCCTCATTTCAGTTCTGCAGCCTGAACCTCCACTCACACACACACACACACACAACCCGAGAAAGGGGGGGGGAAGGGGGAGAGGGGAAGAGAGAGGAAGACAGAGACAGATGGAGAGAGAAAGAAAGAAAAGGGGGGAGAGACAGATGAAGGGGGAATGAGTGAAACAAAGAGAGGGATGCAGATGAAGTGAGAGAGAGAGAGAGAGAGAGAGAGAGAGAGAGAGAGAGAAAACAAGAGAAAAGCAAAAGGAGAGAATAGAAAGAGAGAGAAGCAAGAGGGAGAGTGTGTGTGATGAGAGATTGAAAGAGAGAGAGAAGGAAGGAAGGAAAGAGAAAGAAAGAGACAGGAAAAAGAGGGAGAAAAAGAGGGAGAGAGAGAGAGAGAGAGGAAACAAAGAGAAAGTGGGGGAAGAAGAGAGGAAGAGAGTGGAGGGATGAAGGTGGTGGAGGCAGAGGAGGACAGGGAGGACAGAGGAAGAGAGAACAAGACAGAGATATAGAGAAAGTGAGAGAGAGGAATTAGAGGGGAGGGAAAGAGGGATGAAGGTGGAGGAGCAGGAAAACCGGGAGGATAGAGGGAGACAGAGAAGGAGAGATGAAAGGGGAGGGAAAGAGGGATGAAGGTGGAGGAGAAGCAGGTAGTCTAGAAGCACAGAGAAGAGAATAGGAAAGATAAGGATGAGAAGAGAGGGACAGAGGGATGAAGGTGGTGGAGCAGGAAGACCGGGAGGATACAGGGAGACAGAGAAGGAGAGATGAGAGGGGAGGGAAAGAGGGATGAAGGTGGTGGAGCAGGAAGACCGGGAGGATAGGGGGAGAGAGAAGGAGAGAGAAGGATGAGAGGGGAGAGAAGGAGGGATGAAGGTGGTGGAGCAGGAAGACCGGGAGGATAGGGGGAGAGAGAAGGAGAGAGAAGGATGAGAGGGGAGAGAAGGAGGGATGAAGGTGGTGGAGCAGGAAGACCGGGAGGATAGGGGGAGAGAGAAGGAGAGAGAAGGATGAGAGGGGAGAGAAGGAGGGATGAAGGTGGTGGAGCAGGAAGACCGGGAGGATAGGGGGAGAGAGAAGGAGAGAGAAGGATGAGAGGGGAGAGAAGGAGGGATGAAGGTGGTGGAGCAGGAAGACCGGGAGGATAGGGGGAGAGAGAAGGAGAGAGAAGGATGAGAGGGGAGAGAAGGAGGGATGAAGGTGGTGGAGCAGGAAGACCGGGAGGATAGGGGGAGAGAGAAGGAGAGAGAAGGATGAGAGGGGAGAGAAGGAGGGATGAAGGTGGTGGAGCAGGAAGACCGGGAGGATAGGGGGAGAGAGAAGGAGAGAGAAGGATGAGAGGGGAGAGAAGGAGGGATGAAGGTGGTGGAGCAGGAAGACCGGGAGGATAGGGGGAGAGAGAAGGAGAGAGAAGGATGAGAGGGGAGGGAATGAGGGATGAAGGTGGGAGAGTAGAAGGACCAGGAGGATAGAGGGAGAGAGAAAGAGAAAGAGGGATGGAGGGAGGAGGAGGTTGGTGCAGGAGGAGGTTAGTTGGATAAGTGGGCCACTGCTGCAGCATGACACATCAGCATTCAGCTGGCATCACATACACACACACGCAACAAAGCTGAGCCAAACTAGGAGAAGAGAGGAGCGCAGCCCTCTAGTGGCCGGCGGATGAAAGCAGAGAGAGAACAGACGCCCGATAAGCTCTTTCCAGCGTGCAAAAAGAATGATGTTCATTATGTTTAGAGCTGTTATAACCGCATTATATACTGTACCTCAGCAGTACGGGGACGTAACGATACATTGATCTACGTCGCTACATCAATACCTCGCTTCAACGATCAACAGGACCAAAGCATTGATCCAAAAATCAAAAGGTTGCACTGTGACTTGGTTTGCGTGTGAGTGTGTTGTGCTTTACACAGTGTTTTCTCCCGGGTCTGCGTCCTCTGTGCCGAGGGAAAACCAGCTTAATGTGTAAGTTTCATCACGGCAATTCAACAGATGTGTTGTGAAAGTTAGTCATTATTTTGTCATTGTGAACACAGCATGGCACACAGTGCACCATAACGAAATGTGACCTCTGTATTTGACCATATAAAAAATACGCCCCCCACACTGCTTAGTCTGAGTGGTGGTCCCTGGGACTGAAGCAGTTGAAAACCCCTGAATTATATCATAATGACACTGGTTGGTGATTTTCTGGCTACAGCATAAAAATTCTAGTTTAAAAGAACATCACGGGAGTAACTATGTGAAGTAATGTAGAAAGATTTTAATGGGCTGCATCAAGATATCGTATCAAATTGAATTGTGAGACCAGTGAAGCTTCACACCTCTAGTAGACGGGCAGCGCCCAGGGAGCAGTGCTTTGAGACGATACCTTGCTCAAGAGTACCTCAGTGGTACCTTTACCAGTCCGGGATTCGAACCAGCGACCTTCCAATCACAAGGCAAACTCCATAACCGTTACGCTACCAACTGCCCCAGACTTAATGCTATCACAAAGTCTGCTACAATAAGATATCTATTCGATTCAATTCAGCAGCCAGCAATCGATTTTCATGTGACAAAAGTATCTAAAATATTGTCATTTTTGTTTGTGAGCTCAACCAGAAATTGAACTGAAAGATTTAAGCAGATCTCTTGTTTAATTTAAAGATACTTTACAATATGTATGATGTCTGAACGATGCTTTCATTCTCAATCAAATCTATGGACATATTCTTTGAATCAATGAACCAATGTAAATTGATGTATCATTACACCCCTGTATGACACAATATAACATTTATTAAGAAACTGCTCAACTGACCAGGGAATAAAACCTACTGTACATCGAGTTCCACTACAGACGCTGTTAGTTAATATGTGCAACTCCAGCAAAGCAGCTTTAGGGCTCTTTCGGCGTAAAATAGCAAAGCAACGTCGTTCCAAATGAGAAATCGATAGTCTTTTATTCCCTTCACGCTTCGCAGGCCTGATAGATGTGTTATGTTGCTTCTGCTGCAGCGGCTTTTTATTTGGAAAGAGTTCAGAGATCTTCGGTGCCACACAGGCATTTGTGCACATCTGGGGACATGGAGGGGGCATGCATTTTTAAAAGATAATTTGATCGATAAGTTAAGTTAACATACAAGGCAGCACCCGATGGATTTTTTGGTGGCGTATTAACACAATCACTCTTAAACACAGCCATTGCAATTTACAATTTTTTTTGTTAATCTTGACATTTCCACTTCCTATGAAAATAAAACAAATGAAACTAGATTTTCTGCAAGAAAATGCCAAAGTGACAGCTGAAGTTTTGTAGCATAAAAACTGGCCAAGTAGAAAGACTTTGATTAATATGCAGTGAAGTGAATGGGGAAAGAACGAGGGATGATAAAAGCAAGAAAAAGATGAGTGCAGGTCAAAACAGATTCAGGCCACGTTTACACATAGCTGGGTATTTACAAAAAACGGCTATTTCCCTCTGTTTTCAATAATTTCCTTGTTCACACCAGATCGTTTTCCAAAAAAGTACACAAGTCCACATGAATATGCTGTCAAGAGCTGTTATGAGCATGCCAAACCTCTAGGCGGCAGTGTAACGAGAAGTATAAAGCCATGTTAACCAACCAGAATCCAGAAAAAAACCAAAACAACAAATAACACGACTTCCTGTTCCTGTACAAATGTAGCACACCTGATGCTAATGCATTTTCTGTCACATACTCTGACGTTTTTCTACTGTCTACATGCAGACGTGAGTTTTCCCAAATCTCCACTTTGACCAAAGGTTTCAGAAATAATTATTTTCAGTGAATTAAACCTCCATTTTTGTGTAAATGGAAGGCAAAAACTCATGGATATATCATCATTTTCCCATATACCCAACTACTTGTAAACGGGGTCTCTAACGTGTGTTCAGTGGCATGATGTGGCATAAGAACTGTGTTAACTGTCGTGCAAAAACCGGTGAAGGAAAGCTTTCAAATCCTTAATCCATGTATTTTTAAAGGGAGAAATCGAATGGCTTCGTATGAGAAAAATAAACACAAGTGCAAGTCATCATGGTTACAGATATGCGAGATAGAGACACATAGGTCCTCGAACCAGGTCAAATTTGGTGGCCGCGAGGGGAAAAAGGTCAAAATATGAGCTCCACGTTAGTCTATGGGGAAAAACATGGACGGAAAATGGACAGAAGTACGAGCACCCACACGTTAGGTCACGTTTTAGAGTTGGAACGAGGATTCTAGCACAAAAACTAAGTCAGAAAACGGTCAGAAAAAGTGTGTGGAATAAAAATCGGATGTTGCAATAAAGTTGCGGGAGCAAGTTAAAGTTGCGAAAAAAATGCGTGATTTTGTCATGATTCTTTAACAATTCATCAAAATGAAGGGAACAAAACCACTTATTTTTATTAACCATTAATCATTTGGTTATTTTTGATAGGAAAATGTGAGGCGTTTTTATCACACACCTTTCCAGCGTCTTCTAAACGTAAGCTGGAAGTGAGTTCGCTGACCTATGACTCATTGTTTTGCGGGAAACGACGATCACTGGTCAAAAATTGTGGAAAAGTTGCAGTTATTGGTCAAAATTGCACGCTAGTAATGAATGCGCAGGGATCAGCTGAATTTACGTTAATAGCTGCGATCGCAACATTGTGAAATCCTGCCGGTTCTGACTTCTTGGTTGGCATAACTGACTGATCAAATCATTTTTGAGAGCAATGCAAAGTTGAAGCTGGACTTAAAGTGAGCTGGCTTAAAAATCTAACACTTAAAGTTCTAACACTGAAAACTAATAAATGTGAGTCAAAAGTATATAAAATTATTATTTTAAGTTGAAATTAAATGTTGAAAGAATGTTGATATGACTAATAAATCAAATCATTTCTATAGTAATTTGTACACATACAGTTACTGTTTGTGGTTTAAATCTCTATTTAAAAACATGTTTTCTATTTATTTTCATTTACATTTACATTTACATTTACAGTATTTAGCAGACGCTCTTATCCAGAGCGACTTACAACAGTGCTTTGTGGTCCACAACTGTTCTTAGATCTGTAAGCTATGTCAACAACTGTAGTTAAACCAAATTACCACAGACTAAGTTTTATACTTTAACGAAAATGGTTTAGAGAAAACAAAAGTTCACAGACAGACACACGTTAGTGGGTGTTTTGGGTTTTTTTTGGGATGGGTAGGACAACATAAAAGGTAAATTAGTCCCCTAGATACTCTTTGAAGAGGTGTGTCTTCAGACGACGTTTGAAGACAGCAAGGGACTCGGCTGTTCTAACGGCAAGCGGAAGTTGGTTCCACCACTGAAGAGCCAGCACTGCAAAGAGTTTCGATGCATGTTTTCCTCTTCTCTTAAGTAGAGGTGGTTCCAAGCGAGCAGCGGTTGATGCTCTCAGAGGACGAGAAGTGACACGTTGTTTAATAAGTGCTGATAGGTAAGGAGGTGCAGTTCCATCCTTGGCCTTAAAGGCAAGTGTTAGGATTTTGAACCTGATGTGAGCAGCCACAGGGAGCCAGTGCAGGTTCCGCAGCAGAGGTGTGGTGTGTGAGAATTTAGAAACGCTGAAGATAAGTCTCGCAGCTGCATTCTGGATCAGTTGTAGTGGTCGTGTTGCTTTCATTGAAAGTCCAGCCATTAGAGAGTTACAGTAGTCCAACTTAGAGAGAACTTACCTTTTCAGAATTTACCTTTAGTTCTTTAGGTTTCTTTAAGTTAGTCTGTTAATTTTTATTTTAATTTGCATGATCTTATGAGTGATCAGGGTACACTTTTACAAATACTACATTTGTGACTCTGCACAGCAAAACCAGTCGCTTGTCGCAACGGAGGTTTCCAAGAAAAACGACCGTTCATGTTGCGTGGGGTAAAAGTTTGGATTCTTTGTTTTTACTGTTTTGAAACAGTGGAAGGTCTATACTGTACTGTTGTGAATAAATTTGGCTGAAAAACTTACCCTTTCCATCCTAAAAACATGACTTTCTTGCGGTGAGGAATTCAATTCCAGTAGAATGTTAAAAGTTTCTGTTTTGACCGCTCTACTTCAATATTTACGGTAAATCCACTGGTTGACTAGCATGAAGATATTTCTCTGGAATCCATCTTCATCTCCCGAGTTCAGTTAACCTAATGCAGGTAGGCTATCCGTGTGACTGTGAATGCAGCGTAGGCTACCGTAAATACAAACGTAGCCGCGACTGCACCAAGCGTCTGTGAGTGCTACGGCGATAGTCAACTTCAAAGGCAGATTTCTCCGTTTCTCACTTGGCGTGACAGAAGAAACCTGACTCCTTTGAATGTTGATATCTCAGTCATGTGTGGTCCGATTCATTCGACATAGGTATCGTTTTGAAGCTTTATTTATGCCCTTTCATTGAAAATGTGCGACAAGCGACTGGTTTTGCTGTGCAGAGTCTATGTATTTGACAAATAAATAATCTTGAATCTTGATATTGGTAGCTAAAAAAGTTACCGGCGAAGTGGTGGTAATGAGACGCCCGTTACAAAGGCGGCGTACGCTAGGGGCAAATCCGATGGCATCGGGCGACAGCGGGAGAAAAGGTAAGCTCGATGTTTACACGAAGAGAGCGCCGCAATCCCTTGCACGCTAGGCCTCCTAGCGCCGCCGCTGCCAACGCGGCAGGCGAGGTAAATTATTTAGCGCGGAATTGGGGAATTGTGGGGGGAAAAAAAGAGCTGGAGTCAGCAAAAAATCGTTTAAGCTTCATTTTGTCCGGGAGCCCGAGGGCTCGCTAGCGCAACGCGATGACGGCAGAGAGCTACCGCGAGGGAGAGAAGGATGGAGGGTGTGAGAGAGAGAGAGAGAGAGTGATCCAGCTATGCTGACGATAAGTAAGGAAAAGCAGTCCGACAGCCGAGTCTCATACATCAGCGTCTGACAAACAGATTATCAAGGTTATTGCCGCACATTAGCGCTCGGCTCAGCCAGGCGGGAATCGGAACTGTGAAAAAAAAGGTGGAGGGGAAAATGGGCAGAGGAAGGAAGGGAGAGAGGGAATGGTGCAGGGAGCAATAATGCAACACTGCTTTGTGTCTTTACACCACCTGGCGTGATGTAGTTGCTCTTGAAGAGAACAGGACGGGAAAAAACAAAAGGGGAAAGAGAGAGAAAGAGAGATGATGAGAAGGTAAGAACCAGTGAAAAAATGAGGGAAGAGATTTGAAATTCCAATTCTAAAACCAAAACAGGAAAACGGATTTCACCAGAGTGGTGGCTTTCCCACTACAGAGATTTTAAAAATTGGGAAGTTCTGATTTGGAGATCTGATTCTGAAACAAAAATCGGAAAATAGATTTGTGAAAGAAAAAAAAAATCTGAAAACGGACTTCAATACTTGATTTGGGTTTCTACTTCAAACAAAAACTGGGAAACAGATTTCAAGAGCCGATATGGGATTCTGATTCTAAAAATAAATATCTAAAATAAACATCTGAGAGTTGATTTTAAGAGCTGATTTGGAATTCTGATTTTAAAACACATCTAAAATGAATATATAAGAGTAACTTTCTTAAAACAAGATCTGATTTGTGTTTCTGATCCTGAAAACAATACGAAAACAGGTTTTAAAAGACACAAAACAGGTTGTAAAGACACAATTTGGATTCCTGAAAATGGAAATACAAGACCTGATTTGGTTTTACAATTCTAAAACTGAAAGTCT
Source organism: Distichodus sexfasciatus (assembly GCA_032718565.1). Lineage (NCBI taxonomy): Eukaryota > Metazoa > Chordata > Actinopteri > Characiformes > Distichodontidae > Distichodus > Distichodus sexfasciatus. Next base: position 523,151 of record JAVGVS010000278.1, read on the forward strand.
CTTACATCCAGGTCTGGCAAACAGATTATCAAGGTTACTGCCTCACATTAGCGCTCGGATCAGCCAGGCGGGTATCTGAACTGTGAAAATAGGGTGGAGGAGAAGAGGAGAGGGAAAGAGGGAGGGGAAAAAAAGGGGGAGAGGGGGAGAGCGGGAATGGTGCAGGGAGCAACAATGCAACATTCCTTTGTGTCTTTACACCATCTGGCTGGATGCGGTCACTCGGGAAGAGCATAGCAGAAAGCAAGGGAGAGAGATCATGAGACGGTAAAAACGGTCTGTACACCTTGCGTTTGTCAGATTACTGACTCAAGCAAATTGGAATAAAAATTGTAAAACAGATTTTAATACCTAATCTGGGATTCGGGATCTACAACAAAAACTAAACAATGGATTTGGGGTTGGGATTTTAATTTGAAAATGAATTTTAGACCTGATTTGGGTTCCCAACTATAAAATACTCAGTTCTGAACCAACAGGTTGTGGGTTCGAATCCTGTCTCTGGCACTGCCATCACAGGGTCCGTGAGTAAGACCCCTGAGTAAGACCCCCATTTTTTCATCAAAAAACAAACACCAGGAGGACCTGATTTGGGTTTCCCACTAGGCCACTTGTTTGAAGCCAAAAATAAGCAGATTTTAAGACTTGATTTGGCTTTCTATTTTAGAAAGCAAGTATCAGAAACGTACTTGCAAGACCACATTTGTGTTTTCGCTTCTAAGATAAACAGATTTGAGGCCTGATTTGGATTTATGGTCCTAAAGCAAAACTGAATTTGGTTTCCAACTCTAAAGCGAAATTTGGAAAATGGGTTTCTGGAACTGGTTTGGGTTTCCGTTTCTAAAGCTAAAATTGGGAAAAGGAGCTTCTAGAAGTAATTTGGGTTTCTGATTCCAAAACCAAAAATATGAAGATTAATGTCAAGAATTGATTAGGGTTCCTGACTCAAAAATAAAATAGTAAAAATACTGATTTTTGATTATTGGATATAGTATTTATTTGTTTGGGGAGCCAGGTTAAATTCTAAAAATGTAGAGAAATGACCCCAAATTCAATTCTGGTGATAAAACATAATCAAACTGTTTCATTTATATTTCATTTTACATTTTCCGATTTTGTCTGGAATCTGACGACTACGAGCTAAAGGTACCAAGGAAAAAAAGGAAAATGGAGTGTAGATGAATATACGTCGTGGAAAATCCTCTCTGATGCGGCAGGACAGAGTGAGTCAATCAGCTATGGATTACTAAGTGTGTAAATAATAAAGGCCGGGCGCGAGCAGGGCTGATTTGTCGAGCCGGCATTATGAATATGAAATTTCCTTATTAATAATCCATTATAATATAAAGGTAGAAGGAAGAATGAACACAGTGTCAGTTCTAATAAAACCACCTTCCTTTCCCTTTCCCAACCCTCTTAATTCTTTTATACAAAGTAGAAAATGTCTATTTCTGCTGTTTGATGACATTGTAGTGGCAAAATAACTATTCAACGACCATACTTTAAACACATTGAATTTTTTAGCTGAAAGGCTGTATTTTGGGGATTAAAAGCAACACATGATTTATGAAAGAAGTAAATCCTGCATCTTATTTGCAATGTATTTTACAATTTACAAGTCTTCCTTTTACCTTTGCTGTGATAAACCAAATGTGTCAAGATTTGAAAAACAAGCTGGTCGTCATCCAATCAGCATTCAGCATGTGTCTCGGCCCTCGTTCAAACACTTTTGGTGCTTTCTCCACCAAACACATCTTACTGTACCATCACAAACAAAAGTTCTTTCCCATATAAATAAAGCAGCCCATATCTGACCACCTTCTTGCTCTTTGATTGGTCAAAATGTGAACGTTAGAACATTAGAAAAATGTAAACGTGCAAACCGCTAACAGACAGGAGTCACTTCTTTTAAACTCACATTTGAATCACATAGAGGCTTCACCCCGTCTAGCGTCAACCTGCGCCCCCTGATGGCTGTAAATATGATATATGACCGTAATCCCACTGTTAATGTTAACATTAGCAATCCCACTAGAGGGCCTGTTGAAACTTGCTGAACAAAGAAATCACAGTGATGTGTCAGAACCGTCTCGTTGTGGTGGTAGGCCTTGTTCCGGAATGCATTCAAGCCTGACCTTGACCATGGAGGAACGCTGCAACACATACCTTCGCCGTCAACCTCCTTCCCTCCTTTCTTGGATCTCATTTCACTCTTGACGTCTCCCGCCCTCGGGAACGCGATCTCAGAGACCTCTCCCAATGCCCTTCAGGTACACCGACTCCCAGATGAAACCGAGACTTGAACCCGCACCAACGCAGATCTTCAACTTTAGAGTGGTAAAGTATGGAACAGGCTAGATGCTGACATTTGCTGTCACCACACAAGCAGATAACAACATATCAGACAAGCACACTCTCTCCTGTTATGAAGAAATGTTGTTTTATTTGGCTCATTTTATTTTATATGACATTTTTATTTATAGTTGTTCACTCAACAAGTTTCCAGGGTCTTGTAAAAAGAGTGGAATCCTTGAAGTAATTCGAAAAGTGGTAAAAACATCTGTGGTGCGTGATGGATGTTGAATTGGCAGAAGTGGCATCTGTTAGGGGCGTAAGGGTAGGGTGTTCGCCCCGTGATCAGAAGGTCGCAGGTTCGAATCCAGGGCCGGCAGATTTACCACTGAGGTACTCATGAGCAAGGTATCGTCCCCAAGCACTGCTCCCCGGGAGCTGCCCTTGTTAGCTGCCCGCTGCTCCTTCACGGATGGGTTAAATGCAGAGGTGACATTTCGTTGTGGTTCACTGTGTGCTGTGCTGTGGTGTGTTCACAGTGACAAAATAGGGCTCCGTGTGTAATAGCCAGGGATGCACTGATCCGATACGTGGACAGATATCGGACTCATAATGACTCAAATAGCTGGATCAGGTATGGGTTGCATTGGGCCGATCTATGGAGGCGATCTGGGGTGCGTTTCCCAAAAGCATCTTTTAACACAATTAACATAGTGTACATTAGCAATTAACATAGTGTACGTTAGCAACTAACATAGTGTATGTTAGCAACTAATATAGTGTACATTAGCAACTAACATAGTGTACGTTAGCAACTAATATAGTGTACATTAGCAACTAACATAGTAAATTTTAGCAACTAATGTAGTGTACGTTAGCAACTAATATAGTGTACGTTAGCAACTAACATAGTGAATGTTAGCAACTAATATAGTGTACGCTAGCAACTAATATAGTGTACGTTAGCAACTAATATAGTGTACATTAGCAATTAACATAGTGAATGTTAGCAACTAATATAGTGTACGTTAGCAACTAACATAGTGTATTTTAGCAACTAATATAGTGTACTTTAGCAACTAATATACTGTACATTAGCAACTAACATAGTGTATGTTAGCAACTAATATAGTGTACTTTAGCAACTAACATAGTGTACGTTAGCAACTAATATAGTGTACATTAGCAACTAATATAGTGTACTTTAGCAACTAATATACTGTACGTTAGCAACTAATATAGTGTATGTTAGCAACTAACATAATGTTGCTAACGTAGTTAGCAATACGTTAGCAACTATGTATTTGGAAACGCAACCCTGTTCAATTCAATTGTAGATATTTCTATGTTTGCGTGTACAGTACACACACGGGAAGTGTCACTGCGGTAAAGCTGGTTCATTTTTCGACGTTCACGCTAATTTATATGACTATGAGCAGAACAAGCAACGCAACACACTACAACAGCAAAAACAAACCATGTGATTATACTGTTTAATTTCCTCAACAACACCAACTTTCACTCGCAATCTCTGTGTTCCTGCTGGTTTTAGCGCCACAGGATTAGGGACCGTCACAAAATTACAGAACTGTGTTCAAACTAATCATTTTTATCATTTTATTTATCAAAATGTATGACTCTAAAAGTTCAAATGACAGGACTTTTGAAGTCTTTTAAATCCTGCCTCACCACCGTTTTGTCTGATCAAACCCCACACACACATATACTCTCACACACTCATACACACGGATGCCTCCCTTCCCTCTGCTGCTGTTGGGCGGTGATGTTTTAGGGCGTGAGGTCAGTGTTTCTGCCTCACGTTATTCAGGCTTCATTTCCCAGTGAACACATATCACACACTCGTGACCTTTAACCCCCACACTCACATTCAGATGTTTTTTTTCTGGTAGGTGCATTCTGTAAATCACACACACTCACTCAAACACACACACACACTCATGCAGAATCAAACACACAGTCATGCAGACTCATACACACACTCATGCAGACTCATGCACAAACATTCCATGTATCCCTCTTTCATTCATTTTTTCAAATCAAGACCAAAAACCAAAACACCAAAAACACGTTTCCAAAATGGAGCAAAAATTGAACAATGATTGTTTTAATTTTTTTCCTTTTGTTTTTGGAAATAAATATTTTAAAAGAACATATTGTTTGGTTGTTTTGGTTGTAATTTGAAAAACGAATGAAAGAATGAAGTATGGATTATTTATAAGCACACACACAAACACACACACACATTTTAATATAAAAGCTTTCTTAGCTTTCTGGCATTTGTCTCCAAATCTACACGCACACACACACACACACACACACACACACACACACTGCAGCTTGATTACCAAATCAGTAAACACTCCAGTGATTCTCTCTCTCTCTTTCTCTTTTCCCTTCTCTACTATTTTATCACAGACCTTGTGCTCTCTATCAGAGTTGCCATCTCTCCATCACTCACACCTCTGCTGACACACACACACGATCACACACAACGTTCTGTTCTCTTACTGCTCTCTCTCTCTCTCTCTCTCTCTCTCTCTCTATTCCTCCATCATTCCCTCTGTGCCTCTTCCTCTGTCCATCCCTCCATCTCTCTTTCTCTCTTCTCCTTCCCTCTCTCTGTTTCTCAATCTCAATAATTTACTGTGCCTGATTTTTAAAATATTTTTATAGCACTTTTAATCGTTTTATTTCTATTTTTATTTCTTTTCTCATTACCCTTTCTTTTTTATCTTTAATTTTAACAAATTTTATCTTGTTTCTGTAATGCACATTGAATGACCCATGCGTATGATAATGTGCTCTACAATTAAACTTGCCATGCCTTGCCTTGCCTCTCCCTCTTTTCTCTCCCTGTCTTTCTCACTACTCTTATCTCTCCCCCTCTCTCTCGGACTCTATTCCCCCCTTCTTTCCTTACGGCCTTCCTTCTGATTCTGGTTCTCCCCCTCTTTCATTTCCTCTTTGTCCACACCTCTCTCTGCTTCCCTTATTCTATTTCACCGCCCCCCACCCCCACGGCGTTCCCGCTTCAGCACCACTGATCTCTGTGTATGTGAGTTATTATGAACAGTGATGATGCTGCGTTATCTACAGCGCAGGATGCTGACCGCTCCAGATTTAAATCCAGAAGCTGCCGATAGCCGATTCCACCCCCCAGAGCTGTGCGTTGATGGATGAATTAGCCCTTGATCCCACATCGATTCCCTGTAAAATGACAAATTGACCGCCGATGTCCTGCCCAGCGCAGCGGCAACCGAGGAGGAGGAGTTACCCCCCATATCACCCCCCTTGATTTTACTGAAATGAGACGAACGCTCTCGTAGCTGCTTCGTCAACAATCAGGTCAGATTCCACATTGCGGATGTAGCGCTAGCTGCCCAATCTAGGCCACCGCATCACTTGCTCTTTTGCGTTCCCTTTCTCAAAGAAAGTTGGAGCGAGGTCAACCTCTCCCGAGGGCTTCCGCGGCTCCGAAACGGTGAGACCAAAAAGTCCAGACGTCCGCCTGTAGGCACTTCTGCAGCGCTGTCACCTTCAGAAACGTTTGATGTCGTTCTACAAGTGACCTTCCAAAATTCGCTCCCTAAAAATACAGGATTTTTGGAAGGACGCTTCCAAAATGTGCTTTCTTAAAATGCAGGATTTAGAAACCCTTATACAACTCTCACACTATCAAAATGCATGCTTTAGAGAGGGGAATAATGGAAGGGGCCTTACAAAATTCCAAAACTTCAAAATAACCTCCCAACATTCAATCTCTAAAGCATGTATTTTTAGATGGTTTGGGGGGAAATTTGCTTCCAAAATTCACTTTTTTCCAGATTTGGAATTTTGGAATGTTGGAAGCAACCTTTCAAAAGGGAAAGTTTGAAAGCAACCTTCCAAAATTCACTAAAGTATATATTTTGGATTCAACAAAGTATATAAGTTTGGAAAATTGCTTCCAAATTTTATTCTCTAAAAATAAGTGCATGAGCAACCTTCCAAAATGTAACCTCTATAAATACAGGCTTAGGAGAGTGAATTTTGGAAGGAAGTTTGCTTTCTAAGATACAGGATTGAGTTGGTGGCGGAACAGTGGGACGTCCGCCCCAATATAAGAAGGTTGCAGGTTCGAGTTCCAAACCGGTGAAGTTATCACTGAGGTACTCATGAGCAATGTACCGTCCTTGTCACTCTCTAAAAATACATGCATAATTCACCCGCTTCCAAATATGGAATTTCTGAATTTTTGAAGTTTGTGCATGTGATTTTAGAGAGTGAATTTTTGAATACTGATTCCAACAACCTTCCAAAATTTGCCCTTTTCCAAATTTGTTTGCTGTATTAAAATGTAGACCTTAAACCTCCTACTCCTCCTGCATGGCTCCCTGTTCTGCAAAATCACATCTGCTACACTTCCACATTCACACTCTGATTCAACCTACACTGACACAGCAGCCTAAACTTGATCTCAAAAATTCCCCAAAAATGTCCCATCCTACTAAAAATTCTGATCATGACTTGATGCTGCGCCTGTGGTTGTCACGTTCTCCGAGCGCTTGACTTGTTGACTTGTCAAGAGTGGGGCGAAACCCAGCTGTAGCGCTTACGTCGAAACGCTCGCTCAGTGTCAGCTGACGCTTCGTCTCATCGCTCTCTCTCTCTCTTTCGAACTCGAAGAGATAAAAACACGCCACCTTTCATCCCCGCCGTCAGCAAACACACACATCAGAGAGCCGCCAAAGTGGATCAATTATACATGAATCGGAGAGGCTTAACGAGGCCTTAAATATGCAAGGTGTTTGTGATTTGCGTGAGAAAAGTGAGCTGGTGAATGATTTATGGGCAGGATTTGATTCGATTAACGGCTGAGTTAAAGGCGCAGTGACCTCTGTTGGAGGTGTAGAGTTTTGTTTGCTGCAAGGAGAAGCAAGGAGAAGGAGGATCAGCAGACGCCTGACATATGCGTTTTGGGGTAATAATCGTAAAGTTGCAAACGCAATCCATAAACCTGTTCCGGGATGAGATGAAGTGGAATTAGATAATGGCGTGCATCTACTCCTCCGTTTCTCTGAATATCGGAAGTTGGATGTTCCAAATGTCCATTGGAATGTGAATTTAAGCTACACCTTACTAGTCCCTGCAGTCGGTAGCGTAACGGTTAGGAAGTTCACCCCGTGACCGGAAATTTACCGGTTCAAATCCCGGAGCGGTAAATGTACCACTGAGGTACACATGAGTACCGTCCCCAAGCACTGCTGCCCGGATGCTGCCAAAAAGCTGCCCACTGCTCCTTCACGGATGGGTCAAATGCAAAGGTTACATTTCCTTGTGATGCACTGTGTGCAGCGCTGTGGTGTGTTCACAATGACAAATAATCACTCACTTTCAGTTTATTAGGAACCCTGAACTGGCTCCACCTTTTTGACGTAAAATTTTACTCATAATGTTTTGGTCAGGTATGCTTTGAAGATGGCAAACTCAAAGTTAGCTTAATACATTAAACCGGCCAATGTTATTACAGTTACGATGGTTCCACTTAGGATTTTTCGATCTTATGATAACAAAAGCGATACGACAAAATTGTAAAAATATTTAACGTTTGGCACGGCAGGCAAACGTAGCAGCATATGCAGTACGATACGCTGCTGGGATGTACGCATCTTCCACTTTGTAAGATGCCTAACACTTGCCAGTGACTGACAGAGTTCAGTTGTTTCTGTGTTACAGCACATATTTTTTCTGGGTTTTTGTGTTTTAAAGCCGACTTGCGATATTTTTAAGCTACGATGGGGGTTACTGGAACGTATCTCCATCGTAAGACACGTTTCAAATAATTGTAATCAGGACACATTGTGCAGTTTGTAATACAGTTATTCCAGGTTTGACAACTTCATTTTTTTCACAATAAATGCTCAAAAAGATAAGATTTTTATCTGGAATTTGCATTCAAATGTGGTCCATTGTCCAAGGTCCATTGTTTACAAAAGAATATTGTTTACAAAATGAAGCCTTTCCATGGTCACATAGTGATCGATTTCAAAACCAGAAAAACAGAAACTTTTGATGTGGTCTTCTCGTTTTTTCTGCTAATCTACATTTTGTTGCAAGACAAATCTAATTTACGGCCACATCTTTGTTTTTCTCTTTCCTCCACACCAAGAATGGCACTAAAAGAAAGTAGAACGGACAGCTAAAAGACCAACCGTAACAAGAAAAGGGTCACAATCCAGGATTGGACCCCCTTTAAAATGTGCAGCTATAAGAGTTTCTTAATGAAGTGGACAGCTCAGGTCAAGGTAAGGAGTTTCTAATAAATTGGCCAGTTAGCGTGCTGACCCGGGATTTGTAATTGATAGCAGAGAGGGGTGAGGGGAAGTATTTCTCCTTGCGTAGGGCTTTATGTCTCCAGGGTAGTTGGAGGAGGGGGGATGGAGAGAGTAAATTACGGAGTAACCGGCAGCTCTGAGCCGCTCTGACATTTCTCTCCCTCACAGCTCATTTGAAAAGTGGACGGCAAGAGAGTGATTGCGGCCCGGCCAACATTAAGGCTAATGGTAATATTTCATCAGGCACCTCTGAACAAAGCACTGCTGCAACATTAAGTGTGTGTTTGTGTGAGTGCTAGTATCTAATGGGGTGCGAGGACCCGACTGCACTGTGCCATTGTGGGGGGCAATTCTAAATTTCAGACTTGAAGTTTGTGTGTGTGTGTGTGTGTTTAGTGGGTTGTGAGGACCTGGCCACATTATCACATTTTGGGGACTTTTTGTATGCAAGGATCAGTCCTCATGAGAAAAATCTGCTCTTCTAGAAAAGTTTCAGGATTGATGTGAGAAATAAAATGAGGTAAAGTGTGTATGTGTATGTGTGCATGCCTGTCCTTAGATGGTTGTGAGGATCCAATCGTGGGGACCTTTTTGTAAGTGCGGACTGAATTCATGTTTGATGTAAAAAACTAAAAGAGATTAAAGCATATGTGTGTATGTTTAGTGAGTTGTGAGGACCTGACTGCATTGTCCCTTTGTGGGGACCTTCGTGTTTATGAGGACTGCTTACTCCTGAGGCAACATCTCTTTTCTAGAGAAGTTTTATGTTTGATGTAAGAAACTAACAGAGATCAAGGTGTATGTGTGTATGCTTAGAGATTTATAAGGACCTGATTGTATTTATTGGATGGTGGGGACCCGACTGTCTTTGTGGGGACCCTTGTTTATGTAAGGATGGGCCCTCATGAGGCCTCACTTTTCTCTTCTAACTAGACTAAAAGAGGTAAAATGTTTGCTTTTGGTTTATGAGGTTAAGTATAGGTTAGGGAAAGGTGTGTCTGTAATTTTTCTTACATCTAGTCATTATGGGAGTTAATGGAAGGACCTCACAAAGTGAACAAGTACACATGTGTTTTTGGGCATGGGTATTAGACTCTGTACCTGCAGTTTAGAGACAGATGGTGTCCCCATTTGATTGGAGCTAAGGCATATTTTTAATGATAACAAATGGAAGAAAACTAAAGGTGCAGAAAAGCACTGATCATTACTTGTTAGATTTAGGCCATCATTTTCATGTCCCCAAAAGTAGAGTGAAGTAAAGATGTGTGTGTATCTGCAGTACCCATAACCTCGTCCACCTGCTTATGAAAGCCTTTAGCTGACTCGCTGTCTTTCTAATCACAATGAGTGTAAAAGTGTGTGAATTTCGTATAAGGAAAGCAGCTGGCCTGGCACTGGGAAACTTAATCTCTTTCCATGGTGTGTGTGTGTGTGTGTGTGTGTGTGAGACTCACACAAAGTCATGCAGAGCCTTACAGCAGATTCATTCATCATCATTTCAGCTACAGGGAGAGATTTGGGTTGGAGTTGTAATTGTAATCTCTTAATATACAGTTCCTCTTCATTTTAATTTTGATTTACTAACATTATCCTCCATCTTTGGACCCACTGTAAAACATCGCCTGTCTTAGCAGCTGCTAGTAAAAAAACAACACACACACACACACACACATTAAGTCTTGCTATGCTATCTTTTTGAAAGGTATTGTAGCTACATCTTTACAATAATCATCACTTGGCTGCAAATTAAATTCTGAATCCAATAGTAAAAGAATTATGAAAACCACACATTTGCAAAAGTCTTTTCTGACACACTGCGTAGAACATACACAAAGCTAAAGTTGGGTTCAGTTGTTGCGCAGATGAAAACATTTTTTAGAAGAAACCTTAGCGGAATTTCTTTTACAAGCAAAATGCTTTACAAATGCAGGTTTGAGCTCAGCCTCGCCATCAAGAAATAGGAGCTCACAAATAAACGGAGAGAAGGATCAACTGATTGTTTTTCATTATCGACTGCTAGCATATAAATGTATTAACAGGAGAACGGCTGCACGTGCAGTTAGCATGCAAATGTCTCTCCAAAATGGATTCTGCTGCATTTTAAGACTCCGCTGGCTTGTATACAACTCCCCTGGCTTACTAGACATGCATGCTAATACTGCACCTCCTCCCAGGACCAACATGTGTTAGAATTAAACGTTACGCCATTTTCTCTCCACTGTGTGAATATAAAATGATTTTTATGTGAAGAGACCAACCATTAATATATCATTACTCTACGCTGTAGTGTAATACTACAGATTGGGAATGCACGATAACGGAATTATTGGCCGACAGTTCCACTGCACACTCAGAAAACTGGCACAAAACGAGCGCCACAACTCTGACATTTCCAACACAGCACCAAGTCAAGCAAGCGTGAAGGCAGAGTGGAGCGAGGGCAGAGCATTTTGAGCGTAGTGCACATTTTAAGAAAACGTCACTTCCCGCCGTATGTAGTGTAGCAAGTCAAATAGGGTGTGACGCGCCATATGCACTACCTAGTGAGTAGAGAGCCATTAAGCTACAACCCCGGACATTTCCTGAGATGCGTACTGCCACATATAAAAAGTATGATAAGAGCGCCTTATCCACCATACTACTCAGTGCAGTAGTACGCAGCTTAGGACATAGTCCATGTGCGAGCTAACATTCGCTGTGAGGCAAACACGTAATTTATTAAGATTTAAAAAATTCCTGCGTGCAGAGAGTTGAGCGTGTAATGACAAGAGATTTTGATCACGAACGTTCCACTGCTTGCTCAAAATTTTGGCACAAAATAACGCCATACCTTTTTAAGACAGAAGGCGCAGGCCGTTTAAAATCCCACCTCAGACTTTGGACATGCCTGGCACAAGCGCTACACTATCAACGTACAACAAGTGCTTCATGAAATATCCGCTGAAAACCTTTGGCAAATCTAAGCATCATTCTGATGCTGATGACTACAAAAAAATTATCAGTCGATTCCGATATCATTGTGCATCCCTACTACAAATATTAAAAAACGTCTGCACTCTTAGTTTCCTTGCGATCATATTTACACAAAATGTGCTTCTTAAGATAAACTATTGGTGTGTGTGTATGTAGGACGTCGTGACTGATAGAAGACAGACATACAAACTTCACATAATATTTGTGAGCAATTTTGGTGAACAATGACATAATAACTGTTCCAGATTTTTGACAGTTTGTTTAAATTTTGAACACTTCCCTTTTTTCTATTAATCCCTTCTGCATTTCATTAAAACAACGATTCAACCTCGCTCAGCTTAGGCTGAATATATTTATATATAATACCAATTTAAATATTAAGATAAACGCTCGGCTTGCGTATGTAGGACGCCGTGACTTTTTTTCCCCTTGTTCCTTCGCAGCTAAAAGGCCGCAAGAGCATTTACAGTCCCGCCAATACTCTTCCCGTTTTCCCCCATGTCGCTTTACGACCGCGATGACAACCTCCAGCTAGCGCTTCGGCCAGCCACTGAAACAGAGAGAAGCGTTCCCGCCGGGATGGGTGTAACTTATCTATCTGGCGTATTGTTGGCGGGATCGCGGTTAGGCCGAGTGGATTAATTATGAAAGCGATTCTGTAAGGAAGAAGGAAGGAAGGAAGGAAGGAAGAGGAGGAGGAGGAATGTGCCTTCAAAGCAAGCCAGTTTCTAAACCTCCTCGGCGTGACGGCCATGTTTTATTCAGCGGCCCCGTTACTAGCAGCGGGTCGCTTTTATTCATCGAAGTGTCGCGACTCGACACAAGGAAGCATATGAGCTTTGCATCAGATCAGAGAAATTGATTTCTGAAGTCTCTGGAATAAACTGTGTATTTTTTGTTCATTCGTTTTTCAAATTAAAACCAAAACCTTAAAAAAACATGTCTTGGTTCAATATTTGTTTCCGAATCCAAAATGAAAAAATGATTAATGAGTTGTTTTTCCAGATGGAAAACAATCCATTGACGTGAACTGAAAGTGACTGTTACACAACAGCCAAATGGGGACGTCATTTTTCACTTCCCCAAAAGTTAGGCCACCAGTTTTGTATGTTCTCAAGTGATTGTGGGGATGTCGGACCAGATAGGGCTACTTTCAATGACCACTTTCACACAATTTCACACAATTTTAATTAGAACTGTAGAACACGACCACTACATCTAACTCCACTCCACCACTACACCTAACTCTAACCTTTACCATGGTGCTGAAAATATATATATTTTCTTTTACTTTTATTACATTCCTTTTAGCAACAACCAAATATGGACGTCATTTTTCTTTCCCCGTCCCCAGTTTGCAGGTTCTGAAGAAAGCGGTTTGTGAAGTCTCCGGTATGTTCTCAGGTGATTGTGGGGACGTCAGGCCGGACGGCGCTGTCTGAGCAGTGCTAAGAGGTTCTGTCAGCGCTGTCAGGGAGAGACGTTGGGCTTAAAGGGACATTCTGATCTCACACGGAACCGGACAGGACAAGGATTGGAGATAAGAGCAAATTCTCCTGCTACATCGCTCAAACTACAGGTTAAAGCAAAAAGGAGAGGGTACAGTATTAAGGCCAGCAGCTCACCAGAGCTGATTCTGTTAGCGGGACCTCGCTTGCGTTATGCCATCTCACATGATGGATTTTGTTCATGGTTGGCACTGCAGTTAGCACATGTCACGTCAGAATCAGTATCAGAAAAGTTTATCATTCCTTGAGGAAATTCAGAAATTCAAAATTCCAAAGCAACTGGAGCAACTTAGGGTTTAAGGGTCTTGCTCAGGGGCCCAGTGATGGTAGTGCTGGGAGAAGGGATGTAAATGCACAACCTCTTCATCTAGAGGTCAGTATCCTGACCACCACCATCCATACAGACCATGTACATACACTCTGAAAGTAGGTGATACTTAGATAAATAATAAATAATACAGAAATACAAATATATATTGATGGATGGATAGATGGATAGATAGATAGATAGATAGATAGATAGATAGATAGATAGATAGATAGATAGATAGATAGATAGATAGATAGATAGATGGATGGATGGATGGATGGATGGATGGATACATACAGCTAGCGAGACAGATAAATAGACAGACAGATAAATGGAGAGTAAAACAGATGGAAAGATAGATAGTGCTGATGGTAGTAAATGTGCTGGTTTGGAGCTGAGCAGTGGAGACCGTAGATTCTCTGCAGTGCGACACAGCGCTATCTCTGTTCCATTCCACACAGCAGCACTCTGCAGGCCCAACACACACACACACACACACACACCTCAGCCTTTATCAGCCGCATGACTGAGCTACAGTAAAAAAAAAAAGAAAAAAAAGAAAGAGTGCCTGGATGAGAGAGCGGGAGTCTGTTGGCCGACTCGGCGATTGCTCCACTGCCGTCCCGCTGATTTAGGATTTTCACCAGAACTCACCGCGCCAGAAACAAATCCCACACAGAAGCCAATCACAATGAGGTGTAAATCACCATTCACCATCATAACATTTCAAATATTCAAGTCGGCTTCAATACAATTTCTAATGGTAGAAGACAATATCGTATGAAAAAGAATATCATCAAATCCTGTTCGATATAAAGTGACATTACAATATGTATGATGTCTGATTGATGTTTTCCTTTTGGATTGACGCTATGGGCTTGTTGAACGCTGAATCAATGTATTGATGCAGATCGACGTATCATTACACACCTAGTTTACAACAATTTCTACAATGCAGAAAAACTGGCGCTCACGTGTGTGTTGGCGTATAGGGAGGAGGGGAGTGTTAGAGGCATGGGGCTCGTCTGTTTGAGTGTGTGGTGTTTGTGTGAGTGAGAGCAAGAGAGAAAAGCCTCGAAGGTATCAATCACACATTCATTGAGCGTTTGGCCCAATGCAATTAATTGCAACAGGACTCAATTTGCTGCATTCATTTGGTTTCTCTCCTCCAGTACAGCCCCCCTTTCATTTTTTTCTCCCACTCTGCAATGGGATTGCATGCTGAACTGCAAATGGAGAGTGATTTTGTTGGTTTACTGTGACGGCTAAAGCCATTTATGGCCCTAAACTTAGCTGCTCATCACTTTTAGCTTCTGCAAATTATTACTGATAGACTATTATATACTACGATAGATGAAATGTGAAAATTGTGAAACTGGACATAACAGACTCAAAAATAAAGGAAAAAGACTGAGAAAAGACTCAGAAGAACCCAAACCAAAAATTAATGTGTGTGTGTGTGTGTGCGCGTGTGTGTTTGTGAAAATACTTGACTATAAAAGTGTTCTAACAGCAAATAATCAGTCCAAAACATAATTATCAGGTAATGAATTGTACTATAGATCATATGAAATTTCAGAGATGTTCTTCAAAAGAGACATGTACGATGATGACGGCAACACTTTCATACACACTGACACGAGGCACGAGCAGCTTGGCATCGGGTGTGTGTGTGAAAGAGAAGTAGTGTGAGAAAGCAGTGTGAGACTGAAAGTAACTGTGAGAAACAGAGACAAACGATGAATGGAGGAAACAAAGAAACTATGAAAGAGCAAATAAGGACAGAGTTAAAATGATATTAAAATACATCTGCTCCCATCATGCACCGGGTGGAGAGTGAGAACACATACAACGACGTCCCCAAGTCTTTAATGAGCAAGATTATGACCTTTAATTGGGTCAAGGGGAAGAAGATATGGAGAGCTGACAAAATGATTTTTGACAGATAGACAGATAGACAGATCTTGGTCCAGGTTAAATCCATGGCTGACTGCAAAGGAACTCAGGCGTTAAAATATCTGAGCATGACTTTATCTAGTCCACAGTCTTAAGTCAATTTGGTCATTAATTCAAAACGTCCAGTTGATTTAGTGACCAAATTTAGAGACATGCTACAACTTTTTTGGAGCTGTCTCCCAGTCTGACCATTTGTAAAGGTGTCTCGGCCCGGGAGGCTGATGGCTTTATGAGGTGAGGAGCGACTCGACGGCCTCATGATGGAGCCATTAGCGAGGAGCGTCCGACCTCCGCAGGGGAAAACACACACACACACACTGAAAGCAGGCTCACTATCACCCAAGCGGCTCCTCTGCCTGGCAGGCAGGCGGGCTGGATGGAGGAGCAGCCGAGGCTATTTTAGGAGCATGTGGTCAGGTCAGCAGTCATATCAGCCCTGAAGAGCAGGGGGACGGGGCTAAAAACAGGCAGAGCACTGACCAGACCCCATTAATAATTACACAGCAAACGAGAGAGACGAGCTCTCACGGGACACACACACACATTTCCGTTTCCTGAACTAGTGAGGACCATCCATTGACTCCCATAATGATAGGGTTCAAACCACGCTTATGAGGACCTGATCTCACACACACACACATACACACACATCGAGTGTGCAGACAATTGTTGTCATATCTGACAGACTTGATGTCACACACACACACAGACATGCACACAGTTTGCAGACATACACTGTTGTACCTGACAGAGACTCAATGTAACACACACACACACACACGTTCATAAACACCGCCAACACAAGATATACACACACATTCTCGTTTCTTGAACCAGTGAAGACCATCCATTGACTCCCATAATGATGGGATTCAAAGCATGCTTATGAGGACCTGATCACACACACACACACACACACACCCCGAGTGTGCAGAAAATTGCTGTCGTACCTAACAGACTTGATGTCACACACACATACACACACACACTTTCAAAAATACATCCAACATGAAATACACAAACATTCCTGTTTCCTGTTCTAGTGAGGACTGTCCATTGACTCCCATAAAGATATGATTCAAACCACGCTTATGAGGACCAGTTCTCACTCCTAAACAAACACACACACACACACCCTCACTGTCTGCCTGGTCCTCACATACAAAAGGTTCCCACAAAGCAATAATGCAGCTGAGTTCTCACAACCCTGGCTTTCTCACACTCACACACACAAGCACACACACAGCCTTACTGTCTGTCTGTAACAGATCATATCTCCAGCTTCTATCACAGCAGCCTGGTAGAGACCAGCACCCCAAGGGATACCATCTCTCTCTCTCTTTCTCTCTATTTCTATTTCTGTTTCTCACTGTCTCCTGCTTCTCTCTCTCTCTCTCTCTCTCTCTCTCTTTCTTTATCTTTCGTTCTTTCTCTCAGTGTGTCTGTCTCTCACACTTTTACTCTTTTTCTATGTAACTCAATTTCTTGTTCTTTCAATTTCCACTCTCTCTTTTTCTTTCTTTCTCTCGATCTCACTCTCTCTTCGTTTTCCTCTGTTTCACTTTCTCTCTCTCACACACACTCTCACTCTTTTTCTATCTCTCAGCCAATTTCTCTTTCTCTCGGTCCTCACTCTCTTTCTCTTGCTTTTCTCTTGCTTATCTTTTATTTTATTTTATTTCTTGCTCTTTCTGTCTATCCCTTTTGGTCTTTCTCCATCTATTTCTCACACTCGTACTGCCCATACACAGACTGTCCCAATACAAAACCTCATTTCCTTTATTTTCCTTTCTTTCCCGCCGGCTAACTGTACTGGAATCAGCTAACGGCACTGGGGAAAATCGCTTGCCATAAACCTCCAGTCTCGCCAACGAAACGAGCTCTCGTCCCTCACGCCGACGTCTTCCGATTGTGTGAAGGACCTTAACTCGGAGCGATTGACTAAAGCCTCAGAAAGAGGAAGCGAGTGAGCGATTGGACCTTGAGCAAAAAATTCAGCGCTGGCGGTTGACAATATAGCTTTGCGCAAACGTGGGAGAAGCTTTTAAGAAAAAACTGTGGCGGCCGATTAATAGTCCCTCCGACGCCAAACGTCCTTGAGAGCACTCTTTCATAAAGGTTGCCGTGTCGTGAGGTATTGCTGCACGGAATCGCACCTATTCACGAAGGCAGGGGAAAAAAGAGAAGTAAGCATGACTTCTGGCGTCATTTTGAGGATTTATCCGCAGCAGAAGAAGCGGCTCGTCCTCGCTATTCGACTGCTGAATCACCGCAGCCGCTCTGACTCTCACACACATAATTAATCTGGCCAGGCTGACCGCTGGAGGGGCGTTGCTGGGGGAAAGGAACACTGAGAAACCGTCACACACACACAATCGATGTTGGTTGTCTCTGTGCCAGATAAAAATCATGCAGCTGATCGGCAAGTCCGGCGCCGTTAAAAACCCACACAGTGCTAGGCAGCGTAGCTCGTAAATGGAGGAGTGGGATGCAGAGGTGCCCAGTTGTGCCGTCAAGAAGTAGCGAATAAAAAATGTGAGCAAAAATCAATTTAAACCGATATCAGAATCTATAGTCACTATAGATGTAACCTTTCCCATAATGGATATGTCAATTATTTTAAGAATTCCGTTACTACAAGTATAATGTCACAGCAGGAAGGTCCTGGGTTTGGTCTCTGGTTCGGTCATGGGGTCTTTCTGTGTAAAGTTTGCGTGCTCTCCCCATGTTTTACTCACGGTTTTCTCTGTGAGCTCCCATTTCCTTCTACAGTCCAAAAGCACACAGGTTAGGTTGATTGATCCCCCGGTGGGGATTAAGCGGTTCAGATAATGAATGAATCTACGTAAAAATGTTGTTATAAGAATGCTGTGCAAATTGGAAAAAATAGAAATTGACAAGTTAAAAACATTAATAGAAACTACAACTAGAAAATACATTAAAACTATTGTAAGTTTGTTGATACGTTCCCCAGTTTATTTTTAAATGTACTGTCCCCTTAAAAAAGTCCTGTCGGTGAACTATAACAAAACAATAAATAATCAAAACAAAATGAAAATCCATTAATTGTAATCGAGGTAAACTTTTGAAGGAATCGTGATATTGATGTCATATCGCCCAGCCCTAGCAAAAGACAGACATGATGAGGCAGCAGAACAGCAGAATGATTAGGTTTGTTGGGGTCAGAGTTAAACGACTAGCTGATCAAAATAACAAGTCTAGCAGGGATGTTGGTTTGTGTGTGTGTGTGTGTGGGTGTGTGTTTGCTTGTACATGTGACAAAGTGAGGCCTGATGCCAACATGTCATGTGGAGTAGAAGAGATCGATTGCCTGCCTGCTGTGACCGACCACCCAAAGGTACCAATGGGACGACAGGACGAAGGTTCACAGATATAATGCACGTCATTTTTACAAACAACAATCCAGAGCAATATGAGTATGATTTGTGGATCCAATTTTAACATTAAAACAAAAGAACAAAACCCCAAAAAAGCTTTTTCAACATTCACGTCACAGACCAAAATGCAAAATGCAAAAAACATTTTTTTTCCCCCAATTTCCCATTTTGCGCTCAAATGAAAAATGCGGAAAAGACAGAAAACATATATTATCATTTCTTCTTTTCACCTTTTTTTCACCACTACATCCCTTTCTCCTTTTTTTCAGCACATGGTCATTTGTTCTACAGGTTTCTTTTAAGGATCAACTGATTATCATGGGCCGATATTAGGCATTTGTCCAATTATTGGTATCGGTGTTTAATTTTGACCATCACCGATATTAAGTAATTACAAGGTGTGCTACTGTGGCTCCACTGTCATCTCTTCTCTCTGTGCCGTTTGCTCCCGACTCGCTGCTTCATTTAATGTCCCAGCCACAACAGTCTCTGACTGGCTATGTCACACAAGTAGCTTCCAATAAACGCTGAAGCCTTGTTGTCTTTCACACCACACTCCCACATGAGCGCGGCGTGAAGTGAGAAGGAGAAGAGGAGAAAGGAGTTTCAGCTGAGATTTACTTTAGTTTTTATATATTGGTTCCAAATTTCGATTATCGGCCTTGCTGTCTAACCATAATCAGTATCGATATCGGCCCTGAAAGCCCAATATCGACTGATCTCTAGTTTCTTTCACAAAGCGTGATCTTATAACACGATATATGGCATAAATTATCACTAAACAACCCTTAATGCTTGTTTAGAGTGCTTGGTTACATCCCTGAAAATGTCTGAACACATGCTGGATGATGTTTGGATAATGAACATGTGCTGGATTTGAACATCACAGGACATGTAGTAATAAAAACCAACCAGCTCTGAGCAGCACTTGAATATTTCTTTATGCTTCTCCTTCTCTCGGATTATCCAGCTTTTCAGCTATGAGACGTGTGTGCACATGTTTATGGAAATGTGTGTGTGTGTGTGTTACCCAGGGATCCCTTTACCCTTGGTGGAGGTTAATAAAGCGACTTTTCATGCTGGGTGAATCTCAAACGGCCCTCGAGGGGGTCGATGTTGGACGAGGTGCTGTGAAACGCCGCCCTGCTCAGGTGTTAACTCACCGCTGTCTCTCATCACACCGTTGGCTGAGCCAAACCACACTTTCCTTTCAGCTTTTCACACAAAATCACCCCTCGAACTGTGCTGAAAAGAGACTACTTTTAACGGTAGCTTTTCAGTCTACGAGCTACTTTTGATTACAGCTAGCTAAACTCCAGTACAAGCTAGTTTTTTAAAAAGTAGTTAGCTACACTACAAGCTACAGAGAAACAGGAGCTAACCAATATATGTCTGCTGTTAAAATGAAGCTAAAAGCGATGCTTATAACTACTAGAGGTGTAAACCTTCACTGGTCTCCTGATTCGATTACGATTATCAGGTGAATGATTCGATTCGATATGATATCTCGATGCATCATAATGAATCCCATCATTTTTTCTACATTATGTAGAAAAAAATCACCAAGCAATGTCATTATGATATAATCCAGGGTTTTCAATTGTTTCTGTCCCAGGGAGCACCACTGTGCACTAAATTCATTATTCATAAAGATGCCCAAATGATCTGGAAATGAAATGAAATAATTTTAAGTGTTTCTTTTCCAGTAGTGAAACTGGATTGCACATCACCAACAGTAATGCCGCCATGTACCACTAGTGGTCAGCAGAAAAAGTGCTACCCCCGATATAATCGATTATGGTCTGGCTCAGCATCAACGCAGAATTGCCTACGTCTGCATCACAATGAATTGATTGTGATTAATTTCAGTACCCCTAATGACAACTACTTTGTTTGCTGGTAGGTTATTAGTAGCAAAGCTACTTTAAAATGCTTAGATTTTCCAATAATTAACTATTTTTATACAAATAGCAATACAGTTTGGCAAAAACACATTTTACACAAAAAACTATTTTTTCCCTTTACAAAGAGAGATATTCTCAACTAGCAGGTGTTTTTTTTTTTATTGATGATGAATAGACAGTTACAACGCAAGCCAAAATTTCACAAATTTTTATTTATTTGCTTTAAGAGCATCCAAAAGCACAAATATTAAAGGAGTGATATGTAAGAAACTTATGACATTTAATCATAAAATGAAGCTAATAGGCCCATGTCACCAGAGATTAAGGCATCATGTTAATGTTAAATACTGACGAAATTAGTACCACCAGAATATTCACATTTTAAATTTTAATTTAAAGCTCATAAATCATGTTTATGTTTTGGTTTTGTGTTTTGACCTGTAGCAGCACCCACCGCCATCTCCCAGTCAGTAGCATTTCAGCATCCAGGTTGCCAGTTACCACTGAGCTGCAGCTACAAGCATTCTAGATTACAAATGTCTGACGTTACTAAAACTAAAAGTCCTCGCTCTGACTCTCAAAAACGTCTTGACCAAAGCAGAAACAAAATGAGGAGCAGCACAGGAGATGCGTCAGCTGGAGATGGAGACAGCTGAAAGCGGTGGAGAAGTTGAAGACAGATGCCGAAGTGGCTAATTTTCAGCTGAACAGATATGATTTAGACAAGGTTGGCACTACACATAGGGATGAATATTTCAAGCATTTTCAACAGCTTTATAACGTTATTGATGTTGGATCATAGATTGTAGCTCATGTGCAGGTGGGTCATCAAACTGACTGAATTGTTTGAGAAACAAAAACGGTGACTTGTGATGGCTAATATCAGCATCGTGTTGCAGTGTGAGACAGTGTGGTAACAGTGCAAACATTAGACACTAGATTGGCCAAATATGAGGATCCGACAACCTATCTGGCAATGTTGAGTCTGGGGAAGAGGTGGGGGGGAAACAACACGCTACAGTGTTTTGAATCTGTCTGCAGTACCAGTTTTGACCACAATCTTACATATAGCTCCTTTAAGTATTAGTGGATTACATAGCGTGTATGTAGTTAGCTAAGTTTTCTCTGTAGTTTGCAGTGTAGCTAACTACTATATTAAATAAAAATGTTTCCTTAAACGTCAAATAAAGAGAAGTTTCATTTCCTGCATAAAACCTGACGTTCCGGGTGAAGCGCCGCAATAACAAAAGGCCACAGTAATCAAGGCCGAGGCTAATACCAGTGAAAGTGGATGAAAAGACATGTCTCCACACCAACCTGTGACACCGACCGGCCCTTCTATGAGGCAGTTACTCATCGTTTCTGCTTTACCGGGCGTCAGGACGAGCTCCAAAGGAATCCCTCGCCCGCTGACTCACCGCCGCCTTCCTCCTTTGGCATCTATTCTCAGGCATCAGATGGAGAGGAAGCGAGGCTTTGCTTTTTTCACACAACATCTATAGACTGCTGTGAGTCAGCCTCTTAGAGTCGAGCTCCCCCCGCAACACCCTTTTTTCTAGCCATCGTGACAGAGGTTCCGGCCCCTAATGTGGAGGTTTTTCCCGAGTTTGATTGACACAATGGAGGCGGTGGGGATCCGAATCCAAGGGGAGGCACACATTTTTCAAAAAAGAGGGACCTCTACAAACGTCTAACCATAGATGAGAGAGAGAGAGAGAGACAGAGAAGAGTTTCGCATCAAACAAGGATTTTAGATAAAAAATAAATCTGGACTTTCACATAGAAATCTGTTGGTCAATTTCTGTTTTAAGTCGTCCCAAAATAACCCGAAAGACCAAAGAAGTTTCATTTGCATCTGTGTCATTTCCCAAAGTTTATTTTATCTGTAAATTAGTTAAAAAATGAACGACACCGATAAAATAAGGGAGAAACAAAAATAAGGGAAAAACAAAGCAAAGTAAAAGGAACCAGAAGCAAAGGATAAGATAGGAGGATGACGATGACTCGCTGAAAGGAGATGAAAGGAGAAATGACGCACCACAGCGGCGTGCCTCGCAAACGCGAGGTGTTAGCGCTGCGGGGACGCGAGCCGTGACGTCGCTCTGACAACCCCTAGCAGGAGGCTAGTCATCAGCACTTGGGGTTGTCACAGAGTCACGAGGGCTCGGCGCGATCCCGTTACGCCACGTTCGTTACCCGGAGCGGGCTCTTCCGGCCGGCCAGCCGAGGGCGCAGCGTGAATCACCACAAAAATCCCAGTTAGAAGAACTGAACATGTGCTGAGATCTAAGAAAGGTTTTATTTGGCTTCTCGAATCGCCTCTTTATTTGGTGTCATGAGAGAAGGATAATCGCCCTGTGGCAGGGCCATGAGAGGGTGAGGGATTATTCGAAGCTGAAGTAAAGGGCTTGCAAACACGTGTGTGGCATTTAAAAAATTTCTTAGTAGAGACTGATAAAACACAAGTGCCATCAGACCTTATTCTACAATTGCTGATCCACCAGCAACAACATCAGAGTGTCTAGTAAAGAGACTCAACCAAAGCATAGTGTATAAATTCAGATCAAAGGACTCACTTTCTTTGGCATTCAACCATTCGACCAAAATAGTCATCTTCACCCTTTGCGTTAAAGGTCACGACGGTTTGTTAAGTTGGTTTGGCACCAAAACCATCCAGAAGGAGCAGATTTAAAGATTAAAACCAGACAAAACTGGCTTGTGTTTTCCTGTAAGGTTAGGCTTAATTAAATTTTGGTCAATTATCTCTGTTCAACTCTGTAAAAAATCTTATAAGGCATTTTCCCAACAGCTCCCGTTAACGACCACATTTTACAGGGCAGTTATATGCGGCTAATATGCTTTGGCGTCGATATGAGATTGGAAATGTTCCATTGTGTGCCCCTTTGTTTACTTGACCTCATTGAAGAAAGGATGAGGATAATCTTAAACGACTCCCTGAGGAGCGGAGTGGCGAAGCGCAGCCATCGTCCTCCGCAATCTCTCTCTCTCTCTTTCTCTCCAAGTCACGGACTGCCACTTTCTTTCTTTGCTCCTGATTGTATGTAACGGTGCTGAAAGGGAAATATGTCAACATTCAATGTTTTTGCGTACCGTTTTTTTCCCTAAACCCTTAGCTGCATCCTGGAATTATCAACGAAGAGGGGGGAAAAACCTCATTCCATAGCTGCGACGTTGTTGGGAGTCGTGCTCATCTCAAGGCTATTCAACAAAGTGACTCGCCCACAATATCTCCTTTTCAAATGGCAAGGGATGTCACTTTTCACATACAGACTTTGTTTCTTGCCGCAAGCACAAGGGCGCCCGAGGCCTCATCCAATGCGTCCTGCATTTCTGCGTCGTTCCCGCTATAATGCATCCCGCATCAGTAATGGAACTCTTTTAAAGCTATTACTGCTGTAACTGTAACGATAATCCACTCGCCTTAGCCTCCCGAGAAAGATGACCTAACTGCAGAGCTCTTGGGAGCGTCCGAAGTCCGCTGCCTCGTTTGTCAAAGCCGACCCGGAAAAAAAGAAAAAACTCTGTTTTTCATTTTGTCATTCATCTTGGCTGCCATTTTTAAGGCCACGTCCACAACTTTATAAGAGAAGAAACACGGCAAGAAGTGGAGCAAAAACTAGTTTACGCTCAAGGCACCGGGCTATTTTAGACAAGGATCACGAGTTGTTCTGCCCAAAAAAAGAAACGAATGGGTATAGGAGTTGCGTGCAGGTCGCCATGGGAGAAGTCACACGCTTCATAAAATTAGAGGCGACTCACAAAGGACAAATGACCAAAAGTGAATTTTTCACATCATTCCTGCTGAAATTGGTGTAAATGTTGTGTGACATTTTTCCACCTGCACCAAAACCCCTTGCTAATGACTTAGTGGTCATGCGTTCATGGGTGGATGATGGTGGTGAGTTAGTTGTTAACGTACACTATGTTAGTTGCTAATGTACCCTATGTTAGTTGCTAACGTACACCATGTTAGATGCTAACGTACACTATGTTAGATGCTAACGTACACTATGTTAGATGCTAATGTACACTATGTTAGTTGCTAATGTACACTATGTTAGTTGCTAATGTACACTATGACTTGGGGGGTGGTGGGACCTCCGTGAAATGAGTTTTTGCAGGTTGGGATGCCTGGTAATATTATGGTTAGGAAGTTGGTGCCGTGATTGGAAGGTTGCCTGTTCGAATCCCAAACTGGTAAAGGTACCACTGCTCCTTTACGAATGGGTCAAATGCAGAGGTCATATTTTGTTGTGGTGCGCTGTGTGCTGAGCTGTGCTGTGTTTACAATGACAAATAATCTTTCACTTTCACTTAAGCTGGTCTGCCAAAATGGTTTGGCACCAAAATCAGCATGAATGGTTCCAAAATCCCAAGTAAAATGGCTCTTTTTAGCCCAAATTAGAATAGGCACCAGATGAAACCAACTTGCTGGACCAGTAGGGCTCATCTGAGAATAGTCTGGACAGTGATGTGTATTGACATAAAATATTCTATATTTAGACACATTCAAAGTCATAAAGTGGAACTGGCCTCTAAAAGGTAAAATTGCATGACAGTGAAAAGCAAAAGTATCAGACCTTCTGATAATTACAACTGCATAGAGAATCGAAGCTGAAAATGTGAAATCATCTCACAAAGATTCCACTTTACCAACTGATTTTGTCCAAGTGTATCACCTTCAAACAGCACCAGCCCTTTCAGTGGTATGATTCAGTGTCGTGGAGCTAGCTTCTGATAGGAAAGTGTGTAGTTTCGGGTGATCAAGGGACCTGGGCCGTATTACGGTCTAAACCTATTCCAGGTTCAAAGTCCTTTTTCCTTTAATGGCTTTACGTTATCTGCTTAATTAAAATTCCATTCAAATTCCCCCCTTTGTTGCTGCGAAAAGAGCTCTGAGCAATCTCGCTTTTCTTCTGGGGCACAGGGGCACTTATTCCAGGCTATGCAAATACCCGAAACGAGTTTCCTCTCGTGAATCGGAGCTGACCGAGGGAGTGGAGATTCTTTATGTAACATCCATATGCCTCCGCTCCATTATCTTGCATTATGCAGAAACTCAATTTACCTGCACTCCAGACTTAAATTGCAGCGTGCCTAAAACATAAGAAACTGTCTGTTCACCAGGTTTAAGCTAATCTATGGCAAAACACTTTGTCTTCTCTCGCGCGTAAAAAAAATGACATCACCAATCCAGGAGGAGACTGCGTGCCATCTGAGCTTTCCAAATTGCATTTTGCCTTGGTGAGCAATTAACATCCTCCTTTCCATCTGTGGGGTGCTCATTCATAATAGACGGGAGTTTTTTAATGAACGCTGGGGATAAAAAAGGCTTGAGATATTTAATTCATGTCAGCCACTCGCCTTCGTTGTCTTTCGACACACTTCACCGCTCGCGACATGGAATCGGAGCAACGTCGAGCAGCGCGTTCTAATGTGATTGTGCTCGGCCTGCCAGTCTCTCTGCGTGCCTCCACTCGGCTGGGGGATTTTTAACCAGGGGGATGGACCTTCTCTGCGAGAGACAGTTTTTTATTCATTTTGCACATCGCCCAAAAGCAAAGGCGTGTGCAAGCTCTTGTTCGGCCCGAAACAAGTGACGTGCTCTGCATAAATGCAGGTGTGGTGGAGCGACTGCCCATAAAATTACTGAGCCACTCCTCATTGCTCCACAAACAAAATTCCCAGAAACGCTGACTCTTCTCTGAAAGTCTGGAGTGGAGAATTGCATTAACGGCACTACTATAAATTCGTAATGACTTCTCGGTTTTGTATTCTGACATGATAAAAAATAAACGTATGCAAAACAAAGCAATTCTAAAACACAGGCTGCCTGAAATTCTTCTTTCTGACTGCTTTTGCAAAGATTTTCCCGAAAGACATTGACCTGGACGAGGCAGACCCATGCAGCGACTAAAGAACCATCTGTCCAATACGCTGTCCATTACACTGGCACCAGCTTGCCTTAAATTAGTGAGGCATAACATCCACTGAAGCCTGGCCTGCACTCTGAGCACACTTTACGTAAGATTACAGAAGTTTGACTGAATTATGGAGAGGTCTGAGTGGCACTAGCAAAGCTAGGCTTTCCGTACAAGAACTTACATAACGGTATATGGAGAACTGACTGCTACTCTACCCTACGAGTACAACATATGAAAATACAGTGTGTTGCTGCACTACAAATACCTGCTGATAAAGAAATTTAACCAGCCCTTTAATTGTTTAATTCATTCTCTGGACATTTAATTAAGCAGGAGATGGTTAAAAAGATTAATGTTGCCATGTGAAGAGTTAGTCAACTTTGTATTAATAACAAAACTAGACAGACAATTCCTGAAGAAATTGCAGTTATTGCCATGTGATGAAAATGAGAGGAAAGCAGAGATGTCATTTTTTCCAAGTCCAAGACAAGTCTCAAGACTTTGAGTGTAAGTCTCAAGTTGAGTCCGTAAAAGGGCAGAGCACACCTTACGTAAAAATAAAAAAAAATCTATTTCAGAGCATTTGTACATGGCACTTACACACCGCAGTGGTGTCAGGGGTAGCCAGTTTCATTGATTACAGAGGTTGCAGCATACACAGTGCATAGCTAACAAAATGCTTCAGTATCTACCGATTCCCTTACAAAAACAAAATGTTTGCAGCAGGTTTGCAGCAAACCTGTGGCTAATTTGTGGAAAACAGTGACGTTTGCCTGAATATCTTGCCATAATTTGCCTTTGTCAGCCACTATTGGCAATTTGTCAATGTATTTGCCAGTGATATGCCAAAACAGTTAGCCAGTAATGGCAAACTTGTAGTGATCCTTTGGTGACAAATTTACAAGTTTGGTAGAAATCCACCACAAGTTTGCCACAAACTTAATTTGCATGTGAAAATATGACCTTTGTTGCTGCGAAAAGAGCTCTGATGTAAATTTCCAGGCAACATTGCCAAAAGTTTACAGAAACGGTTTTCCAGAAACCTAAAATGTTTGTTATGCTTCCCCTAATGTCAGCACTTTGGAAAAGCTGAAATGAAGAAAATAAATTAAGAAAAAATAATTACATGAAATAAAGATTGTTGGTGCATTTCAAAACTCCAAGTCCAAGTCTCAGACTTGAGTCCCCATCAGTGGTAGAAAGGAACTAAGAGGTCAAAAAAGGTAAAAGGTGGTTGTGTATCGACATGAAAAGTAAAATCCAACTTCTCACGTATGAGCAGAAAATGTTAAGAAATGAATGATTTCTCCACGGCGAAAATGGGAAAGTTAAGTGGCAAAGCAGTGGGAGGAAGAAGAAGAAAAAGAAATAATGAAGAGAAGAAGGTGATTGTGGCTATACAGCAATCGCAGCTGAAATGAGGGTTAACTCATCTTGGCAAAGTGCACCTTTAACTCAATTCCGATTTTTACATGAACTCAAGACTTTGTTTCCTCAAATTAGAGTCTACAGTCAGACAGATCCAATCACGCTCTCAATAGGATCACAGCGTGCAATGAGTAATTCCTCTCCCAATCAGACGGATGCGCTTGTCAAAGTCATGGGCGTGAAATGACAGTGTGATAACACACACACACACAGCGAGCTTTTTATGCTTACAAGGCTTAAAAAAGTGAATGTGCTGGAAATGATTAAGAGAATGTGATGTCACTTCTCTCAACAACAAACAGCTCCCTCTAATCACGCCCCACCAGCGCAGATTATTCTACCTTGTCAAGCTATTAAAAGAATAGACAACACACACATCTTTATCTAACTGGGATCTATCCACTTTGACTCTATGTATCATTTGCTCGTTCATCTTTTCACAATAAACTCAAAATCTGAATCCCACAAAACACATTTAAATATTCAATATTCCTTTGCAAAACAAAAATGAGAAAATGAATCGTGTCTGTGCTAAAATTAAAAACACACTCATACTACATTTGGTTTTTCAAATGCAAGTAGCTGTGAAATGGAAGGGGCTGTCACATGTGATTGATCAAAATAAATATATACACAGCTCTTTTTTGCTTCTCATAAGAATGGATAGGTTTTGTTTTGTTCTTTGGCAGTAAGAGGATTACTCAACTTCAGTCATAATTTTTGCATGCCACTTGTGTTTGTATTAGTGTGTGTAAGGTCTCAGCTGGAATTTAGAAGAGTCTCCTTCACCGGACAGACTTTACGATCCAGACGCCTGTTCCGGATTTTCACGACAACCCCTAATCGGAGCAATATGTGCATTCTGGAAAAGTTTGGGGTTGTTTCCTGCCTGGCGCCCATAAATTCCCGGGATAGGCTCTGGGATTGGGATTAAGCGGTTTTGGGATTAAGCGGCTCAGATAATGAATGAATGAATGAATAAATATTAACTATAATAATATATATAAGCAATACAAAACTAACATATTTGCTTGAGAAAAAGATGATTTATAGCCTGTGTGGCTTCCTCTCTAATCCCAATTCGTGATTTTTGGATTTTTCCTGTGTTGTTGGATTTGGATTGTTCTACAGTCCTCCACAACTAGATTTGAACTTCCTTACAAAAAGAAAATGTTTACGACAGGTTTGTGTCAAACTTGTGGTTAATTTGTGGCAAACGGTGGAGTTTGCCAGAATATGTTGCCACAAGTTTGTCATTGTCAGCCACTTGCAGCCTTGCAGCAATGTTCTGGCAACAATGACATACTGCCACTAGTAGAAAGCCGTGTGTGAACCGCAAGTTCGCCACAAACCTAATTTGCATGTGAAAATATGACCTTGCTGCAAATTTGCGGCAACATTGCCAAGGGTTAATGACAACTGCTTGCCAGAAGCCTAAATCTTTTGTTTTACGACACAGATGTTTATAAGACCCATTCAGAAATAAAGACTGCGTTTTACATACTCTGCATTTGGGTTCATTGAGTAATAATTACAATGTGTGTTTTTCATCCTTTCCATTTTTAATGAGTGGAAAATGGGAAATTGGAAAACGACTTGCTACAAATGCGTTTTTATTTCAGATTATAAATCCTGAAGAGCTATAATTTTATTGCATGTGTGTATACGGATAGTAGAGGCTAGGCTTTATTAGCGCTAACACGTCTACACTTTTTATCTGAATTTTTTGTCTCAAGTTGCTGATCCTGTTCACCTTTCTGTTCGGCTAACTAGGCTAGTCCTTTGTTTTTAGCAACACCGGCCGGCCAATTTAGCATCACTACTTGGTAAAGCACATATAATGCAGTATTTCACAAATAACGTGACCGTGGCAACACGTCTATCGACTACAGCAACACTGTACTATGTACAAGCAGACCGAGTAAGACACTAACAACACTAAAGTACTCTGGAAATGACGCACGATTAGCTTTGTAAAAATGCTGCTAACATTCCTGTCTTGAAAAAAAGTTTAAGAAAAAGGACAAACAAACAGCAATCTGTGCAGATCACTTTCCACAACCCACATGGTGACACCAACCACATTATGCTGTGCCATTACAGATGCCACATTTATATCGGGACGAGATGATTTCTCACAGACAAGAATCAGCATTTTTTTTATGCCGAGCCCAGCAGGCAAACTGGCCGACTGCTCCGGAGGTAAATCAAATAGTTTGGTGTTCAGTCTCCATCTGCTAAACTTTGACCTTTATGGGAATAACATCTGATGCCTATCAGCTCCTGGGATGACAGAAGAAAAGGTTAAAGAGGGTGAAAACAGCCGCTGCTTTCACAACACGCAAGCATCATTCAGCAAGGCGTTGTGGCTGAAGGGCTGGCCAAATAAAAATTCAAAGGTTCTTAAAAAAGTGTTTGTTTCATTTATTTATTTATTTATTTTTTTACATTTTCCATCATCTGAACCCATTCTTTCATTTTAAAAGGCTATTCACTAGAAAAATCTATTCTGTTATTCATTTAAACAGCATTCCAAGATTTTGATATATTTTCCTTTACTATACTTTTGAATTCTTTATTTATTGATTTTTCAACAGATATTCACCAAAATCTTGTGATATGTATATCTCTTTAAGATGGGCCTATTGTGCAACACTGATTCGTTAAACAGGTGACTTCCGGCGTGACGGCACTATTCAGGGGTGTGTTTCCCAAAAGCATAGTTGTTAACTACGTTAGCAACTAACACTGCACTGCTGCCACTTTTGCACATTATATGCTGCTTTACGAATGTTTGCACATACACTGAAACATTGTACACATAAATAGCCGAATATAGTATCTGTCATATTATAACCTTCTACCTCCTGCACATCCAATGTAAAATGTCAATTTGCACCTGTTTAAATGTTTGCATATTTGCACACATACTGAACATTGAACATTGAACATTGTACTTGGAAATAGTCCGGATATAGTATCTGTCTATTATAACTCTACCTCTTGCACACTCAGTGTAAATGTCAATTTCAACCTGTTAAGAATACTGCATCCTGACTTGACAAACATGTTTACCTCTATGTCTGTCTTCCCTGTCTAGTCTAAAATGTATATTGTATATTGTCTGGTTTAAAATGTATATTGTTTAATGTATATTTTAGTATTTTTACTTATTTATTGTTTATTCCATGTGCCTAGTCGTGCCACTGCCTATTTATTCTCTGTTCTACTGTTCTTTGTTTGTAAAGTTTGCACTGGAAATAACCTGGAGCCACGTCGTCTCGTCTCTCTATGTATCTGTACAGTATATAGCAGAGATGACAATAAAGTTGACTTTGACTTTGACTTTGACTAACAGCTAACATAGTTACCATCTGTACTTTTGGAAAACGCACCCGGAATAGTAACCTTGCCGACTGCCGGAAACCTCTCTGTGAGTGTTTACTTTTTACACAAATACTTTCAAAAAATGGCATTTTACAGTAGATGTCTGTAGGAGCTCCCCCGCATCTCTGCACCTAATGTCCACCGGATCTGAAAGAGGTCAACAACACCAGACAGCAGACTGGACAAAGGTTTTGGGTTATATGCCTCCTCTTACATTGACAACTATGAGGTTAAGGTATTAGTTAGCTAAGTTACCTCAGCTAACGTTACCTGATTTCTGTGGATTGATAGAAAAACATATCTCTGGTAACTTGTTTGGTATTTTATCTGATTTACGTCAATTATGTAGTTTGTCACAATCAACCAAGCACACGTTAACTAATCCTAGCTGGCAGACTCTTTTTTTCAGCGTAAAAGTACGTTTGAGCTGACGTAAGTGTAGCGATATAGTAAGTTTCCTCATCAAGTTAGCCCACTAACGCTAACTAATCGTAACGCTGGCTGGCAGAGACTGGTGTTATTGAGCATTTGCTTCATTGGGTTTGTTCTGACTTTTGATGAACATGTTGTCGCTTATTTTTCACCAGTGTCAAAGACAGGATTACTTTATTTCAGCATTCTCAACACGATTATGATTTTAAAATAAATAAATAAATAAAACACAGACACTAATACTATTATAAACTGAAGAAATATATTAACTTTTATTGTAAAATTATTAAATTGTATTTTTTGGTTTGATATTATTCCCTCAGACCGCCTGGGAAAACCACTGTCATTTACCAAATGCGTACCGAAGAGAAAAATGGAAATATCTAACCCTGTTTTCCGTTTTAAACGTTGGACGTTCCATGTATGGTCGATTTATATCATCCTGATACCAGCTTCTTCAGAATAAGCGTGGATTTTCCAAATTAGGTTAATCTGATTTGTATGCATATGACTGTATTACTTCAGATATAAGTTGTCTGCTTAAGGGTTTTTTGAAGTTTTGTCAGTGTCTTGCTCCGCCTGCATACTGAGTGGTTTTTGGAGTGCTTATTGTTGGCTGTGACCCTGTTTTCCTGCTTTCTCTCTCTCGCCGATTTGCATTTGTATCAGTTTCCGCTCTTCTGCATTTCCACTCCAGGTTCTCGATGAGATTTGGATTGTGATCAGGAATAAGATTTTCCAATCCTGTAGCCATCAGATATCCGGTAACATTACTTATAACTATAGAATGATTTAGGAAAAATATATTTTTTAAAAATTGTATTTTAGGTCTAATCCTCAAGCATTTTGTGACATAAGAATCCATGATGATTAAGCTTAAAATCCAAACATTTTACATTGATCAAGTAAGCATATAATTTGGACTTTTACCTATTTTTGGCATATTTCCGTTACCCCAATTAGTCTAGCAGGGGCTTAGATGACATTTTCGAGTAGCGATTGCCCGGCAGGGCTCCATTTCACAGCATGGTGAAGACCCCAGCAAACAATAAAACAAAGGCCCACCGATTGCATGTTGCAGCACCAATTGCAGCGCATTACAGCATGACGCACAATTAGGAAACAGGGTGGATGAGATTCACAACGGCTCCTTTGAGGCAGGAAATGTGCCCCGGTCATGACAATATTTACAGCTCCTCTCAAAAAACGAGGCAGGTGTAATATCGCTAAGAGCTAAGAGTCTGGACACTCTCGATAGGCATACATTTACTTTGCGGTGGGTGGGAACTTTGTTTGAACTTTAATCTATCGGTTCTGCCTTCAATTTCTGTTTGCTGATTGGTTGCTAGAAAATATAGCCTTTGGAGAGTACTCTGATGAAGTACTCTAGAGAAATACAATATTGAGCAGAGGTACTATGGCAGTGCTAGCCTGGCTACTGATTTCCTCCCACAGTCCAAAAACATGCCATACAGGTTAATATAGTTGGGATTCAGCAGTTCGGATAATGAATGAATGAAAGGATAATAATCATATTTAGTTTATTCTAATATTTCTTTAAGTTAATCAGTTTGTTGATTTCTGTTTCATTATGGAAGATAAATAAAGAATTTTATATATTGAATCTAGTTTAGTTAAAATACCAATTTGGGACGCATCATCTTATGTTCAAATACTGTACGGGAATGTAGACGCCGTCTCTCATTGTGACTTGCTTTGCTTTTAAAAACCCATTTCATTTCCCATTAATGCAGCGTCTTGGTTTTAAACAAGGCCATGCATGTTTCACTGTGGCTCGCATCTGAATTTCCTCAGCTCCTGGCTGCATTTAAGCAGTGATCCCACCGAGAATGACTCCAACTTCCAACTGCACCCTCTGGGCTCCGCCACACGCCTCACCAAAGCAATCTGCCGTCTCCACACAGGCTCCACGTGAGAGCTAAAGAGCCATTTCCCGTCTCCACAAAAAAAAAAAAAACAGAAGAATTCATCAACTCCCTGGACACAAAGAGCTGGAACAACTTAAGTGCTTTTCCCTTCTTTAAAAGGGTGGGAGGGCAGCCACTTCGCCCAATTGACGACACGCCTGTGTGCTCTCGTTGCATCGGAAAAGCGAAAATAGACTTCGAGGGTGACAAAGTTTTGAGGCTTTAAAAAATTAGGTAGCAATGTAAAAAAGCTTAATCCAAACTGGATTATTTTATTGGATTTTGGAAAAATTTGAGAAATGTCCTAAGAGACCACACTCACAGCCTGTTCTCAACCATTTAGATGCAGGTAATGACTAAAACTAGAAACTTGTTATCTGAAGAATAAATCATGGCATCAAATAAATGATATTGTTATAATATTTGTTGAGTTTTGTTTGAAAAATCCCATTTAAATTTGCACATAGGAATGAATCTGGATGTTGCTTAAAATAAAGCATCAGACTTAAGTGCTCGAAGCAGAATCTTCTCAAAGTAAACCTCCATAAAACACAGAAAGACAGTGATGTTCTTTATGTTATTTATGTTCTCATGATGTTCACCGTTCCTGTTGAAATTTCAAGAAAATGTTGAGATCATGAAAAAAAAAACTTGGAGTCTCAAGAAAACAACGTTGAGATTATGAGATTCTTAAGAAATGGATTTTCAGTACATCAAGATCCCAAGAAAAGTAAGTTATGATGTTGACTAAGCGACTTTGGTTTCTTTAGAGAACAATTTTGGGGATGGTGATGGTCTAGTGGTTAAGTTACTCACCACTGAACCAAGAAGTCGTAGGTTTGAATCCTACCTCCTACCATCACTGGATCCCTGAGCAAGACCCTTAACCCCACATTGCTCCAGGGAGACTGTGCCTGAGATTAGGAAAAACAGAAGTCACTCTGGATAAGAGCGTCTGCTAAATGCGGTAAGTGTAACTTTTGGTTAAGTCAAAATCATAATGTTGGTATCGTAAAGTTGGTATCGTAACGTAAATTATGTTCTCCTTTCCTCTCATAATTTCCAGAGAGTAGGGAGTAAAGAAAAATCTCGATCTGTAAATAGAGGAGTAAACATAATCTTGAGATTTTTCTCATGGCATTTGCTTCGCTGATTCGGATCGCTGGCCTTTTATTTATGAACTCAATGGCAGTATAATTCTAGTATATTTTCATTATACTCCCAATGAAAGCTTTATACATTTTCAAGTTAAATTTATTGCATCTTACTGTAGGATGCCGAGGGCAGAACGGACATGCGATGGACATGAAATAAGTCTCAATGGCAGCTCGCTCGCTTCCAATGCCGATTACATGTCCCCAATCCATTGTATCATTCCGAAGATCTATGTGAATCCAATAGACGTCAGTCGGCCTCCAACAGTTACCTGCCCCCGCATCGACCCCCACTTGCCGCACAACACTTCGGCGATAAAGCACGTGAAAGTCGTAACGCATTAACTGACCCCGCCTGCCCTGCTTGTTATTAATTGTCCCCCATATGTCGTTCGCAAGATCAAGCCCCTTGACAACAAATGTCAAGCTGCAAACGCTTCCTCCTACATCTCAAAGCACCAAAAAGATAAAATAGGCTGAAAAATGGCCGCAAAAATACAGAAGTCGATAGAGGTCAGTGTTGTGAACTTGTGAAGTTGAACCCTGAAAAAACAAACCAACAAAATGACTCGACTTCCTGTTCCTGTTGGGCACCTGACACTAAAGCATTTTGATAACTTAAAACTCTGTTTTCCTCGCCTACATACAGACGTGAAAACTCAGTTTTCCCAAATCTTTAGCCGGAGATTTCAGACATAATCATTTAATTCACCAAACATTCTTAAGAAGAAAATTGCTTTTAAAAGCTGCTTACACAATTTTCAGGAAGATTTTGATCTTAATCAGTGTTGTGTGAAACTTGTTCTGAATTAGGGTTGTGCGATATGACAATATATTGACTGATGAAGTTTAAAAGTTTCATATTATACTGCTTTATTTGGTGGTGTAACAAAATACACTGTTTATATTAATGAATATTTGTTGATTTAAACTTCCGTGAACTTGGTGAATTAAACTTTAGTTTTCGTGTAAATGGAAGGCAAAAATGCATGGATATATCATAAGTATATATGATATATATATATCATAAGTCATTTTCTCAAGGTAATGTCATGATCTTTAGACAAAGTCGTTTTCTCAAGAACACATTTTTTCTTGTGATTCCGAGAAATCGTTCACTGTCGCTAAATAAATACTGACATTTATTACTAATGTAAGATCTTGACACAAGGTCATTGTTACAGAAGTCCATAAAGGACATGCATCAACATAATTTTTTGTTATCATTTGTGATCTCAACATAATAGTTTCTAAAATTTCCTCCATGGCAAATGTCTAAGCCTCCTTCTCATTTGCCAGATGCTAATATGATCATTGTCGAGTGTGTCGTGAACAAACTTTCGTTTCAGCTCTTTAGGAATACTTTCATTCTGTAATCAAAGTCATATCGGACGTGTTCGTGATAATAATTGGGCGACATTTAGACGCAGTTTTGAGATAAAGCATTTCATTTAGTCAAGATCATGAAAAAAATAAAAATAAAACACGGTCTCGAAATAACAACTTTTGTCATGTATAAATCACAAGAAAATTACTTGTGATCTCAAGAAAACAACGGGAAAATAAGTCGTGATCTCAAGATAACGCAAAGAAAAATGATGTTCACACGTGTCCTCGTACCGACTTCCAAAGACACGCGCTTCAAATTTTACTTTGATCATGAGCTTCTATTATGTCAGCATCAAGAGACAAATAACTCAATCTAGATAAAGTGGCTTTTCTTATTTTGATATCACAAGAAAAACAACTTGGGGCCTGTTTACACGAATGCGGATATTTTAACATATTTTTATATAAAATATATATCATATTTCGTTTATTTTTATGTTTTTAAACTCGTGTAACCACATACGTGTAAACAGGCCCTTGATCTCAAAGAAAATAACTTTGATTATGTTGAGGTTACGAATTTCTCAATAAAATGACTTTCGTTGTCTCGAGACCATAAGAAAAGTAACCTGTGAACTCGAGAAAGTGACTTAATAAATAACTGGTGATTTCAAGAAGACAGATGTAGTTTTGATGCGTGCTCTCTCTCTCTCTCTAGTTAAAGAATCGAAAAGCACGACCTTTCATCACAAGCTAAATGGATATTTCATGGATATTTCAAAGTAACAGGTGATAATAAAGCAGCGGAATTTAGGGCTTCACTTCGTCCTCTTCCACTTAAATAAAAGACTCAGCTGGGCTCAAATTTAAAATTCAATAACCCTAATTCTAAAATAATAAGGACGAGTCCGAAACGATTTCCTGCGAAGCGCCTCAGCAAATGGCCATATCGTTTCCATCGATTTAACAACGCGCCTCATAACATAACCTGCTAAAAATAATAGAGTCATATCTTATTTACGGCTCCCCGACGTTACACGCACCAAACGGTCCTCAACATAGCGTTCACCAACTGCAAGCAGAAACAAGATGCTGCCGCTGTCCAGACGAAAATCCCAGGGAAAAAAGGATTGATATGCAAATTTCATGCATCTCTATGATAGTGGCGGAACACTTGTACTATTAAATAATGCATAGCTCGTAATTCAAGTCTGCACATGTATAATTCACTAAAAAAGTAAGACGTATGCAGAGCTCATATGCGGTCTCTAATAAACGGTCCGGTGGTGAGTTTCAGATGAAATGTGTTTCGACGAGGTGCAGTTCATTTCCAAGCTAATAATATTGATAATCAAGATTCCCTACAGAAATCACAGTTTATTTAAGGGAAGCTGTAAATGTTTGGACTAATGGCTACTGTTGTATCTTAGTCAGCTGTGTTTTATCGTAAGTCAATATATAGAGAACTGACAGTATTTTACTGTACATTTACAGTGATTTTTAAAAAAATAGTTTATAGGAATCCGCCTTTTGGTTTATGTTCATCTTAAGCAAGTCATAAGCAAGACACAGTGTCCCTTTTAAAAGTAAATGAATAAACTGTAAAATCATAGTGGAGTTGTGAGGAGAAAACGCAAGCATGCTGTATTTGAAATTTACAGAATCATACTTTTTTACAGTACTGTCCTGTGTTGCCCATGCAAATATTTAGGGGTCCAAGCACAAACGAACCCCTCTTGTAATTGTTCTTTCTTTCTTTCTTTCTTTCTCTTTTTCTCTCCAACAAGATGCATTGTGCAGCTTGAACCATAAGTCGCAGAAGCTGACTTGGAATCATAGCAAACGGTTGATAATTGACCAATTAAACGCCAACACAGGATCAAACTAAGACAACACTCCAAAAATAATGAGTGTTGCATCATATCATTAACAGAGAAATTGTGATGCTAAAGCTAAAACATACTGTAAAGGTGTGCGTTAGGAGTGGCTGGGCATCTCTAAACAATTAGAATGTAGTGAAGAGGGTCATTCGGTTTAATTATTTTCATTCAAAAAGGTAAACCTTCATAAATACTACAGTTATGCTACAAGTGAATGTGTCAAGTCTTATTTAGTTTTAATGTTGGTGATTACAGCTGGAAAGCTCAAGGAAACCATAAATCCAGTAACTCAAGTTGTTATAATACCTCAATACCCAGAGGTGGACAGTAACAAAGTACATTTACCTGAGTACTGTACTTAAGTACATTTTTTGAATATCTGTTCTTCACATGGGGGGGGCATGAATTTCTCTTCACTACATTTGAAAGACAAATACAACACTTTTTACTTCATTACATTTCTATCAAGGTTCTCAATACCCTTTACTTTCAAATCTGTGAATAAAGTGGTTGTTATTTCCCCTGTTCTAAAACCAACAAAAGGCGCTCGTCTCGTGAACGGAAGGTCGCTTGTACGAGTCCCGGACTGGTAAAGGTACCACTGAGGTACTCGTGAGAAAGGTAAAGTTCCCAAGCACAGCTTCCTGGGCGCTGACCACCACTCTTTCACAGATGGGTCAAATGCAGAGGTCCCATTTCGTTGTGGCGCACTGTGTGCCGTGCTGTGTTCACAATGACAAACACTCTCTTAAATTCACTCACTTAAAAAGACCATATATATGGAATGAGCTGTGACTCCCCAAAAATGCTGACACACAGCAAATATCCTCAAACTAACACTAACATTCAGCACTTTGGCCTTATTAACTTTTCCTTTTCCAGCCTAGAAGCTGTGTGAGGGTTTTATATTTGTTCTATACCTGAAACAGGAAGATCCCATGAAGAAGAGCCAGTAAACAAGTAAACACGCCGAAAACACGCTCGTCCAAAACGAGGGATTACATAAATTCAGCATGTCTCTGCAGCAGGCAGCCGAGCGGAATTAAATGTCAACGTGAAGGGAAGAAAAAAGGGGGGTAGGCATAACGGAGGTGTGCCTTTAATAGCAGGTAATAAGAAACGCTCGTCAAGAGAAGATCAGGCCCTCAGCCTGAGATTAACGGCTCAAATTAGACGCCAACGCAGGATCAAACTAAGACAACACTCCAAAAATAATGAGTGTAGCATCATGTCAGCAACAGCGAAAATGTGACGCTACAGCTAAAACATATTGTAAAGGAGTAGGTTAGAAGTGGCTGGGCATCTCTAAACCATTAGAATGTCGTGAAGAGGGTCAATCGGTTTCAATATTTTCATTCAAAAAGGTAAACCTTCATATATGCTACAGTCATAACACGAAGTGAAATGTGTCAAGCCTTATTTAGTTTTAATCTTGGCAATTACAGCTGGAAAGTTATGCCTCAATACCCAGAGGTGGACAGAGTATTGTACTCAAGTAAAGTAATACTCAACAAAAACAGCACTAAATTTTGGGTTAAAAGTGTGTTGTAATGTGTTACTGAAATATGCAGCGAGTATACAGTAATATTACTGAAAATGTATTAGTAATGCCTTACATTACTGTATTACAGCAAAAAGTAACACATTACTCTAATTGTGTTACTTTTGTATAGTGTTAGTCATAACACTGCTAATAGAAACCTTCACGAATTGGCAAAAAGGAATGAAGTTTCATTAAATTAAATTAAATCTTTTCTTGAAATTGGTTGATAAGGTTACAACTTCATATGTAGCTTTTAAGAACAAATTTCTTCTGAAGAACAGTTGCTATAAAACATAGAAGGTAAAAACAGCGTCTCGACAAATTATTGATTCAGAAATAGTCAAGACATTTTCATTGCAGTTCCATCTCCGTTTACATAATGTATTGGAAATGAACTTAAGAAAAGTTGTCAGTCAAAGAAAAATGACAAAAAAACCCTCTCAACAAATCATTGGTACAAATATATTCAAGATGTTTTCCATTGCAGTCCCATCTCCATGACCGACATTTAAATAACGTTTCGGGAACGCTTTTTGAACTTGTGAAAATAAAAGCAGGCGCCCTTACCTTGTCCGCCATGATCATAGACGAGCCGCCGTGGATTCCTAAAATGGGGATCAAGGTCTGGGAGGAAATAAAATCCAAAATCTGGGCGATGGCTTCCTGGTCGGTGCCGTCCCCAAACACCACGCCGTGGATCTTGGTGCCGGACATGAGGTCGCAGACGTGCGTGATGATGCTCTTGGGGTCGGTCTCGTTAACCAGCAGGGTGACCACGTTGACATCGATGGGGTCGTCCTTGCTCCACAGAGCCCGGATGTCCCGGTCCGAGATGTAGCGAGTCCGGCCCAGGATCACCGCAATGTTCAGGATGGGCACCTTCTCGGCGCCGCGAGACACGCCGGACAGGGCCAGCAGGAGGACGACGACCAGGAGGAGAGCCGGGACGCTCAGGAGGAGTAGCGACCTGGAAAACCCCATGGTGCTCCTCTTCAGTCCATATAGCTGGAGGTCACAGAAAGCAAAATGCAATGTCAACAACAACAATAATAATAATAATAATAACAACACAAAAGGCAATACCAGCGTGCTTTTAAACATTCAACGGAAAAATATGACACTGCAAAATTTTCGGTGCTTTTAATCAAGTCAAGTCAATCAACAAAAAACTACATGGCAAACATGGAAAACGAGAAAACCAGAAATCGAGCATCTCAAATTATTACAACTGCTCGTTGATCACTGAATCGTTGTGTTGATGTCAGTCAGTCGATGCTTTGTTGCTATGGGTGTAACGATACATCAAACTACATCAATATATCGATTCAATGATCCAAAATGAAAGCATCGATACATCGAAGTCTGGTTGAGTTTAGGAATAAAATGTCTAATGATATTTTTGTCGTGTTTTGTGATTTGACGTGAATGGGAGTGATGAAGTCAGATCAGAATATGATATTGCTTCACACTGATTACTGGCTCCTAAAACGAAATCGAATGGAAATCATAGCGAAGTTTGTCTGCCTGTTAAATTGTTATCCATTGAATCAAGATAATATCGTGATTTGCACACCTAGTACACACCACCCAGACCACCCTATTAACCACAGGCTGAATTATACAAATAAAGAGGATGACATCAGCGCTGAGATCGATGAGCTGCATTCACCAAACGTCCTTAAGAAGAAATTTGTTCTTAAAACCACTATTTTTAGGTAAAAACAGCTCTACAAATGGGGAAGAACACTCTTACGCGAATGTTATTGCATGCCTGTTTGTTCAAAACATTAGCTTCTTGTTCTACAGTTGTATGCTCTACTATTTATGTCTCAACTTTCTTGAGAACAAATTTGAGGAAAAACTAAACCAAGAAAATATTGATGAATGAGTTCCAATGTTTTTTTTTTCCTTTTTGTGCATAAAATTCAAATTTCTACATCCTGTATGTGAATCCTCCACCTTCACTTATTGCACAAGTTGATGTGGTGAATGCCAAAAGCTTCGTTTTAAACACAACAGTGTGAACCTCTCCAGTCTTTGGCCAACTGCGGCTTTGACAGCTTGTATTAGTTCTGAGGAAGCGCATAAAGAGCCCTCATGGCTGAGATAAGGCTGTTTTTCAATCTCTCCACTCACATGCTCAATTCGCCCTCCACACCAACTCAATCGCTTCCTTTTTTCTAGAGAACAAACGTGCCCAGGATGAAAATATAGACTAGTGCATGTCAAAACGATATTAAAATATCTGGGAAAAGGTCTTTCTTTTCCTTAATCCAGAAAGGAATGATTCAAATATCACATTTGGCACCAATTTTCCAATCAAAGATTAAGACTAGTTCTAGACTAACTTTGACTTTCAGTGGTAAATCTCCTGTGGTATTGCAACTTAGTCCAAGACTAGGCTTAATCCATGTTCAAGAAACCAGCCCTTGTAGTACTAATGGAGGCAATTTCCCTACCAAGGATTAAGCCTAGTCCTAGACTAGTTCTGAGTTTGAATGGTAAATCTCCATTGGTACTACAACATAGTCCAAGACTAGGCCTAATCCATGAGCAAGTAACCAGCCCATGGAGATTTACAATTCAAACTTAAAACTAGTCTAGGACTAAGCTTAATCCTCAACTGGGAAACTGGCCCTTAGGCCTGGTTTCTTGCTCATGGATTAAGCCTAGCCTTGGACTAAGTATCGGACTAATGGAGATTTACAATTCAAACTCAAAGCTTGTCTAGGACAAGGCTTAATCCTCAACTGGGAAATGACTTGTTTCTTGCTCATGGATTAAGCCTAGTCTTGGACCTTGATGACAAGCAAAACCGAAACCGAGGTCTCCCTTTTTCTTCTTTCTTCACTTCCAATCTCATTTTGGAAGCGGGGCGATGAATAACTCGCAATGAGCGAATGATGAAGATCCCCAGTGACATCAGAGCTGAGCAGCAAACAGAGCGGAAGAGAGCAGTGCTGACATCACACCAACACGAGTCTACTCGCATCGGCCGGGCAAGGGAGGACGAGGGAGTGGGGGTGTGCGGGTGTAGAGGGGTTTAGGCCAGACCAATGTGGCCCTCGTGTGCAGGCGGGCAGGTGCGTCTCCAGCACAGATTTTTTGAAAAATATATTGAAAAAATAAATATATAAAGCCACCATGGAGACCGTGGAGCATATGGTTGAGAGCTGGCTCGAGTCGGCTCCTATGAGCGTAAAATAACTGACACTGGGCCTCACATTTTCTTACGTTTTTTCTTCAGTTTGTTTTTAAAAAAGATAAGACAGTGAAACATGATGTTAAAAGTAAGATGAAAATCTATATTTTTAATGATATAACATGAGATCACAATAAGGTTTTGGAATTGGAGAGTGTTTTGATTTTAAGCTTGCGTAAGTTACATGTGTAAATGTGTCTATTTGGCCTTTCAGAGTCATACATTTTGACAAATACGGCAACAAATTCTCGTTTCCATCTTGGCCAAGGTGGACTCCATCCTCCAACTCCATCTGACAGCTGCCAGGAGCGCACTGTGACGCAATGAGCATGTGCTGCTTGGACACAATAGTCTTTCAGATGCCACTTCTACCACTTTAACACCTTCCATTTTAGTGAAAAATGGAAGTTGTAAGAACTATTAGTGAATGAGGACCAATGCCATTTAAGGACAAATTACCACAATAGTTACATTAATCAAACCACATGTTGGGTGGATTGTGTAATGAGTATTATATACAGAATGCAGTGATGTTGAAAAATATTAGATTATTCTTTTAAATATAGATAACTGATTAAGGGACAATTGAGTGTTGGACTACGTCTATGTAATTTATGCCCATAGATGAAC
This sequence comes from Distichodus sexfasciatus, assembly GCA_032718565.1. Lineage (NCBI taxonomy): Eukaryota > Metazoa > Chordata > Actinopteri > Characiformes > Distichodontidae > Distichodus > Distichodus sexfasciatus. The sequence continues at coordinate 566,685 of JAVGVS010000278.1, forward strand.
CAAAGGATTTATGCTTGCAAATGGGAAAAAATTACCCTGAATAGGGATGGATCTTTTTTCCCCTATGCTTTTCACTGAAAAGTTGTTTACTGCACAATTTTGTCATTATATTATGTCACTATGTTATTCCTGTGCTTTTACTTTTAAGAAATTGAATGCAGGAAGAGATAGGGGAGAGAGAGAGAGAGAGAGAGAGAGAGAGAGAGAGAGTTGGAGAATCAGTGACTAACAAAATATATGTGCAGTTTGTTTATGATTACATGAATGCAATAAAGTAAGTTATCTTTTATTCAGTCTTACCGAGTAAATTATTTGCATATTTGCTGAAATATGCAATGGATATGCAAATATGGGGTGACGTCATTTGGTGACTTCCTTACATTTATGTCTTCCATAGTTCAGTAAATGAGAGAGAAGAAAGAGAGAGCAAAGAGGAGAGTAGGAGAGAGGGAGAGAGGGAGAGAGAGAGAGAGAGAGAGAGAGAGAGAGCGCAAAAGCAACCCGTCTCTAGCAAAACGCGAGATCTGTGCTTCTTCAACGTGACAGAGATCTAAGGATGGATGGAGGGATGGATGGAGGGACAGAGGGCTTTGTATTTTAGAGATTTATTCCCTCTGATGTCTCATTAATTTCCCGCTAATTTAGCTGCTCGTTACGCGCGCGCCCCCTGCTGGTTGCTTGGTGTAATTACGCGTCAGTTCGGACGGACTCCTCCGCGCTCAATGTCACGAAATCCACTCTCATTAAACTGCCGATTTTCGCCTCTTTTATCCACTGAGCAGTTCCTTCTTTCGTGCATTTTTTGTGCTCACAATTTGTTTTTTGCAAACCTCAAGAATTGCACAAATTGTTGGAAATGCAGCAGCAGATGCAGCAACAAACTAACCCGTTAAATCCCGAAAGCGTGTTGCTTTGCGTTTTTGTGAACCGCATGTACATTTATCTAAATCACATCATTATGACTCAGACACTGATCTCTTTTTCATCTTTTTACATGTCCCAAGCCCGCCGTTCTATTTATCACGTCTTTTTCCCCCCACCGCGTCCTGCAGATGTATGTGAGAGCTCAGGGGGTTTTGGAGCTTTGGGCACTCACATGATCATGACACGAGTTTTCCTACAGGTAAAAAACGTGTAAAGGGGTGCTTTAGAGACCCCAAAACGCACATCACCTCTAACTTACTCTATACACACAAGAATTATAACCCTATAATAATAATAAATTCAGTCCGACTGCGTTTTTACTGAATTTTTGGAGAGCTGCAGGTCCGTGCTGCAGAATGCAGGAATTCCTCTTTATTTATTTTTTCTTCTGCAACGTTCCCTCAAATACCCGCTTTCCCGTCCATAAAAGGTGTGATGTTAAGGATTATAATAAAGATTATGCCATGCATATTTGAGTTTTTCCCCTGCCACATGTCCCGCACTTTGGAGTGCGTTATGCGTAAAAATGCGCCGTTTTGTTCATTTCTCATTGGATTTTTTTCTCGGGTGAAAACGCGAGCAGATTCCAAAACTGCTACTTACAGTGTCTCTCTTCCACAAAGCTCCAGAATTGTTAAATGAGTTGACATTGCAGCAGTCCTCCTCTTTCTCTCCTGTCGAGTCGACTCCAAAATCCCAGGAATAAATTTCCCAGCCGTTTTATTATTTTTATTTCAACTTGAATCCCGAGATTTAAAATCGCATTAATCCAAGCCTTTTGCCCTCTGTGTGTGTACGTATATATGATTTTTGTTGTTGTTGTTGTTGTTATTCAAGCTTTATCCATGGTTCGAGCTCCTCGCCCGGGCTGCCGTCCTCCTCTCCTCCTTTTAGAAGTGGAAGAGAAGAGGGAATCCGGGAGAGGAGGACGAGGAGGAGGTGGAGGAGGAGGAAGAGGAGGAGGAGGAGGAGAATGGGAATGATGTGGGAATGCAGTTGTGCAGCTCCGTTAGAAGTGAGCGGCTTCGTTACTCATCCTTAAGGTGAAAATGAGAATTACACCCTGTATCACAGCAGCGCAGCATCAACCAGGAGAAGCAGCAGCATCATAGAAACGCAGCATCCTTCTTCGCGGTATCCTCACCCACACAGCATCCTAAACTACTACAAAACCTAACAGCTGAGTTGACATTACTTCATACTCAAAAACATTTATGTCTCTCATTCTGCTGATTGAACCCAACTAAAAATGGATTGCTTGAAGTTATAACTCAAAAATAGATTAGAGTGTACTATACACGCTGTGACTTGCACTTGCCTACACTCTTTTTAAATATGCCTGTTTTATAATGTGTGCATTGTTAGAGATCCATATTTCACTGTCTATGTTAACACCATGTGTTTGCTGTCAACAACTGTCAACAATAAACTTAATTCTTCAAACTTCATTCTGATTCCGATTTTTGCATCATTTCAAGTAGATGTGATGCAATAGAAGCTAGATGTACTGACTCACTTTTCTAATAAGTTTACAAACATTATATACACAGGACTGCAAAACACTTCATATTTTAGCTCAAATTACCAAATGACACAAACACTTATTGCAATGGAATGTGTGTAAAAGTGCTCTTCATCATTTGTAGGCTCTGTTCTTACCTAAGAATAAATATCAAGTCAGAAAACATTTACAAATGTCGGGACCTTTGTAAAAAAAAAAAAAAAATGGTGAATGAATTCCAATTTCTCTCCATTAATATGATGTCAAATGTGAATTTTATATAAAATATTAGACTTTTTTTCTTTCATTCAAGCTAAGAAATCCCATAAAATTTAATATGGGATTCATAAATTCCCTCCTTACTCGAAACAAATCTGGAAAACACTGGTGAATGCTATAGTTGCAGCATCAGACAAACCAATGCAGGTGAATGTCAGAAACTTGGTGAAAATGGTGAAAGTTGGTTTTAAGAACAAATGTCTTCCTAAGAACGGTTGGAGAATGAGGCCATTATTTGCAGTAACTAAAGGAAGCATAAACATGTCTTCTTGGAAACTTCAAATGGATTTCAAGTTGGTTTTAAGCAGTATTCAAGTGGTCAGTGTTGGGAAGTAGCTAATGACACAGAGCAACTACTACTAACCTTACTCCATTTTCTGTAGCTTATCAGTAGTGAAGTTTTTTTAATATGCTGTAGCTTTAAAAGCAACTAGCTACTTATATACTATTCACAATGTAGCATGTTAAAACACTACATTGTTACAAAATATAAGCATTTTTCCATCTTTTTTGTTTCAATTACCTGATTGAATCTATGTTTGGCATCTGAGATGCTGCCATGAGGTGCAGACTGGATGCATCACAGCCAGTGTTAGGCACGTTACTTAAAAAAAAGTAATTAGTTATAGTCAAGGGCAGATTAGGGTGTACATGGGCCTCGAGTCTGCATTTTCTGTTAACCCCAACCAGGCGCGGATTAACGCACAGGCTAGATATGGCTGAAGCCTAAGGGCCCCCATGTGTGACAGCCTGCCGGGGGGCCCTGATTGGCCAGTAAAAATATCAATTCATTTAAATAAGCCCGGGGGGTGGGGCTAACAGAAAATGTAGCCGAAGGGCCCCTGTATACCTTAATCAACTCTTATATGTACATTTCACATATACATTTTTGCCTGTTAACTTGGTGAGGGAAACATTAATCCAGTTCAAAAAATTTACTTAACTCTCTGGGCTTGCCATTGCTGTGCGTGTCTCTTGGTGGGTTGAGTGTGAACGCCCGCCCAACTCTGCCTCTGATTGGCTTACCATAAAATTTTACTCTTCCTTAAACAATCATAATCACTTATTTGGTAGTTTTGGCCCGGCCCCCACCAGAGAAAATAATAAAAAACTTGATTGAGCCTGTTTGGATAAAAACAACTTTAATGAGCTTAAGTATAGTATCTCTTCTCAGTAACGGTAAAACATTGTAACTATGGAAAAAGTCATTAATTAGACTACTCATTACTGAAAAAATAATGCCGTTGGTGAGCCTTTTATTTGTAATGCCGTTATTGTCATCGGTGATCACAGCATGCTGTTGGCTGCTGCCAGATGGAGTCAGAGGATGAAGTATATCTTGGCCAAAATAGAAGTAAGAATTTATGGTCATATTTATCAAAACGTATGACTCTGACAAGCAAAATGGACAGAATTTACACATATGAGTAACACTACAAATCAAAACACTTGCTACCTCCAAAACCTCACGGAAACTTTATTGTGACATGACCTAACTTTGTTAGATTTTCATATAATTTTTTATGTTGTGTTTTACTTTTCATTAATTTCTTTAAGAGTGTCCTACAGCCCAAATATGAAGTATTACTGGATGAAGCTTTTATGTAGTTAGCTACTTTTTAGTGTAGATAACTACTATATTAAAACACAAGTTTTGACTGTAGCTTGCCTAGTTTTAACAAGAAGTAGCGTAAAGCTTGAAAAGCCACAGTTAAAAAGCAGCTTCGCCAACATTGCAAACGGAGCACTTACTTAAGTAAGAAATTTGAAGGCTTTTCTCCCTCGGTGGTAAAGACTGATGATGCGAGCCAGAAAAGAAGAGAGAGCAATACGATGGGTTTTGTTATGATCAGTCCATTACAAAGAGCCGGAGCTTAAATACCTGAAATAACGTGACGCTGGCCTACATTCATCCGGCTAAAAGTGTGTGTGCATTTGGCATGATGTGAAATATTTATCTACTAGTATATACGGCTCTCTGACTGCACATTCCACTTGCCGCGATTCCTCACGTCCCAACTCCTCGCTTTCGTTGCATCCTCTTTTCTTTTTTCTCTCTTTTCTTTGCAAGGCCACTCACTTTCTATTACATCGCGGATGTGATGCTGCTCCTGTACACTCATGACATTATACCTCGCACGAGAGCGCATCACACAGCAGCAACGGGATCCAAACTCCCCTCGGGGGTAACACACACACACCACAGGCTTGTGGATGGAGTTCGTGCCTCAATTGTTTCTACTAAACGCCATTGCAGGCTGGTCGGCCCTGGCATTCTGGAGAGAGGGAAAATAAAAGCATGGAGAAAGGGCAAGAGGAAAAAAAGAGAGGTAAAGGAGGAAGAGGAAGAGGAGGAGGAAGAAAGAACCACATGAAAGCTGGAAATGAGCCATAGTAAAATCATACATATGCATTTCGGGTTCAAGAGTGCATGATGAGGTGAAAATGGCCAGAAAATAAGGATATTCGTCATTTCGCATTTTAGCGGCTTGAGGAATGTAGATGAGATTTTTCTTTCTTTGAAATTGTCAACGAATGTTCCAATTAGTTCCTTATGTTTGAAGGAATGTTACGTTTTTGAAATGTGCTGTGACATTTTATACAAATGTGTATGGGCGATAATATGAATACATTTAAAGTATAATAATAAATAGTAGTGCATCTTGAACATTTTTTAAAAGGTCATTTGACCACAGTAAAAATAAACACACTTTTCAGAAGTTAGATTTCTGTATTGTGATTTGCTTTGGGGGTTTTTTTTGGGGGGGGGGGATTATTTACCGTAATCATCAGCAATAAAACAAAACACAAAGGCTTAAAATATTTCACTTTGCGAGTAATGAATATAGCATATATGAAGGTTTTACCTTTTAGAATTAAATTACCAAAAGCAAATGACCTTTATCACAATATTCAAATTTTTCTGAGACACTAGTAATGTGTGTGTGTGTGTGCGAGAGAGAGAGAGAGAGAGAGAGAGAGAGAGAGATTCACATAAATATGCATTTTGCCCCCAAAACAAACAAAACAATAAACCATCTCTCATTGCTCCTTTATTTCCTGAAGTAATTGGCGGTTAATGAGACAGAATCTCCACTAACTGAAGATGTGCAGATGGTACATATGGAGCAGACACACTTAAAAATTAAGGTGCTGAACGCATTTAGCTGAGTGATGCCAAATAGGAACCATTTTCACTTGCACAAAGATTTTTCTTAGGATGGAAGAACCATTTTTACTGCCTCAATAAGGAAAACAACATTTTCTTGCTCCCAAAATTAGTCAAATTCATCACAATTACATTTATTTGACCTAAATTCTTTAGTTTTAAAAGAGTGAAACAGTCTAAAATTGAACTTTCTTTCAAATACAACTTCTAGAAGCATTAGCATGGCAAAATGCAGACAGTGCCTCAAAAATGCTCATGTTATTTGTGATGAAATGCTTTTGACAAAATATTAGGCCTCATTTACCAGTATTTTTGAGAAAGAACTTGGTCTGAACACCCACCCCTGCAGATTTTAACAAAGTGAATGATATCCATCATAATTTTTCCCAGGTAAAAACAGAAACTACAAACAGTGAAGAGCACTCTTACATAGGTTTTATTGCTTATAAAAGTGCTAACTCTTTTTGAGAACAAATGTAAGAAAAACTTAGATATTGTTGAATGAGGCCTGATGTTCCCAATAAAACACTTTTAACGCAGTCTGGAAGCAGTCTATTATTTATTTCCACTTTTTTCATTTCCCATTTCCAAATACCTTGTCACAACATCTATTATACATACATTAACACAATAATAGTAGCTCACCACGCTATTGGTTCCGGTAAAGTTGCCACTGAGGTACTCATGAGCAAGGTACCGTCCCCAGGAACAACTCCTCAGGCACTGCCAAAAAGCTGCACACTGCTCCTTTCCAGATGGGTTAAATGCAGACGTCACATTCCATTGTGTGCTCTGCTGTGTTGTTCACATTGACAAATAATCACTCACTTAAATTTAGCAACAGAGTAATACAGAAAAGAAACAGGATTAAAAATCACCAAATACTGCAGTTTCATACAGTGGTTTGTGTGATGCTAGTATGTATATGTATATATATATATATATATATATAGAGAACATTCTGCCCTTATATCCTCTGTTTGCCCTCCTGAGGGTGTGTTTAGTCCAGAATCCCACAGTGGGAGGAAACCTGACCTGGATTTTATGTTTACCAGAAGTACAACACCTGAGAAGATGCTCCACATTCTTAATTAGGGGACAATTCTGCAGAACCATCTCATTTCAATCATCTGTGCTTCATATATGAATAGAATAATCAACGAAATGATTTGCTCTTGTATGTGGTTGATGGTGATTTGCACCCTTTTGTGCCTTTCTATTTCTTTTTTGCTTTCTTTTTTCGTAATTAAAGTCAGAGCTGCGGTTCATACACGGCTGAGCTCTGTGTGTGCACATGTCTGTTACAAATCACTCCGCAACATGCTCAGAAGTTATTAGAGCATGAACTTCACGTGCAGTTTTTGCGCTTCCACTTTGCAGGCTTGAAGCAATGTGTAGGTTAAGGTAAATCTGATGGGATTTCTGCACCAGACAAATTTCTGAAATTACGTTTCTGCAGCAAGGACAAGTGAAGCTGCAGTATCTTCCAAGGATGGTCCCAGGAGATTATCCCGGAACTGAAACAGGAACCTTTTGCTACTCCCACATACTGATATAATATAGCCTGATATAGTGTGCTATTGCAAAAAATATCATTGCAAAAATGTGTGATGGTGTAACATACCAGTGCCACAATTGCCACAACAAGCAACGCTGACTCTAAATTGTGTCAAAAAATCCATTTGGTTCAACTTCAAAACGTAGAAGTACAGGTTAGGCATCAAATCTGTGAATAATATATAGGAAACCACAATATATTGTTATTTAAATTTTGAAAAGACATTCTAACACTACAGATATATAGGATTCCCCAAGGTTTGTACTTGACTGTAGTTGGAAATTGAAGGAACTGATTATTCCAAGAACAATAAAATGCAGAAATTTACTGTCAAACTCGCTTCTCTTTTGTGCCTCAGTGACATATCTGTGGTGATATATTATTCTGTTTGAATAGAATAGTTTATTTTCTTCACAAGCTACGAGGAAACCATTTTGAAATGTCTCCAGGTTCATGTTTGTGTTCCATTTCATGTTCAGACTCAAACATTAAAATTATTTCTTCATATGATTTCATTTTAGAGCACACTCTTAAGTTACTCTGATTCATTCATTATTGTTATTAGCTGATTAATGTCAAACCTTTAGTTTATTTAATGACCTTACATTGGGTTTGATGTTACATTGAGTCTGTGGAGTCGATTCTAAAGATTTCGAGCCGATTCTTGATAGTTATGTACATGTAATCAAATGACCGACATGAAACCGTATACAGACAAAATATATTGATCTGTTTCATTGTATCTCTTTTGCCTAAAAACACTTGTATGTCGTTTAATCTACTGGGCAAATAAATCTGGTTCTGATGACTATTTGTGTCGATTCTTGATTCTCAGGGATGTGGAATCTGTTATAGACACAATACAAATGTATATTAATTTATTTCATTGTATTTACATTGTTTGTTTCATTGAACCTATGTTGACTGGAGTACTATAGAGACACTTGTACGATTTTAACCTACTTGGCAAATAAATCTGATTCTGAAGATTGTGTTTGTAGTCGATTCTTAAGATTTTCAAGCCGACTCTTGATTACGTACGTAGGTAGAACCGAGGAGCCGATTCGTTATGAATTCGACTCTGAATCTTCGCGTCGGTGAAAACAGCGTTCCGCCCCTTTTGCTCCGCCGCACTGCGTGTTTGTGCTTTTGCGTGTGTGGGATGATGTATGAATGAAGTGTGTGTAATTAAGCGTCATCAGCTTCAAGTTTGTAGCGGGGTTTTTACCAGATTTCAGGTGAGTAAAATAATACAGAAAGACACTGTTTGTAAGGCAGCGTTTGAGATGGGGAAATAAAGGGAAGCCCTGCGCGCGCGAATCACTGTAACGTGCTCATGCTTCTCGTGCACGAGACTCGTGTAAACATCACAATTACTGTTAGCCTAATATTAGCAATCAGTTAATAATTAATAACCGTCATGTTATTATTTTTCGCTCTTCACCTCCAGTTATAGCTCCTTTTGCTCGCTGTGCATCAAATTCCCCCTGTAGCCCAAACTTTTAGCTGCTGTCGGCTAACTGGTGTGGAAGTGTTCTCAGAAAAACGACGAATTACTCACATTCAAATTAAGTTTATGTTGTTACTAGACTAGATTACTATAAAACGCGATATTTGGAGTGTGTCTTAGTGTGTTGCGTTTAATGTGCTGGTTAAAATGCTGCAAAACACAGATGTTTAGCCTGCTAGCCAACGTTAGCTACGTGTGGATATTTTCTAGCAAGCTGCTCACTACTTTAATAAACGTATTGTGACGTAGCCTGTAAGATTAGACTCATCTGAGGTTTATGTTCTCATCTTATTTTATTTCAGGTACATTTAGATTAAAAAGCTGAAAATCGCTGTTTTTAAGGTACCTAATGCCGGTCTTAGCGGCTAATGCTAGCATTTCGATTCCTCGAAACAGACTCGACGTGATTCTGAGTCACTGCAATACTGAAGATGGAGACATTTTGCATATTTGTAGGTTGGTCAATAGGAATGCAACTGTTTTCGGTGTTTTTCGGTACGTCCTGTTCGGTTCGATACACCCAGGTGAAACGTGAAAGTTGGGTACGCCCTACATTAAACTTTAGTTTTTAAAACGTGGTCATTGTGCACGCATTCTCAGGGACTGACTGTGACGAATTTTCCTCAATAGAACTCAGAAGCTATAAAAGCAGATTCATGAGAATTAAAAATGTAGGGAAATGTAGTTTTCTTACAGAAAGGCTAAAAGCAGCTCATTTTATAGATTAAAATGAGTCCAAGTTGACTCAAAACTAAAGAGTAATCAATAGGAAAGAACATTTTTATTTGTTATTACAAATTATTCTGTATTCTGATGGAATTGGAAAAAAAATGATAAATTGAAAATCAGGAAATACTGAAGTTTTGGGAAATTTTAAACCAATTTGGACTCATTTTGGCTGATAAAATTAGCTGCTTTTGGCATTTCTGGGAGAGAACTATATTTCCCACAATCCCCCGCCCCGCACGTCACTTGGAGTAAGAGTAAGACGCACAGTCTGGAATAAACGCTGAACATCTCAATAAACGGCTGTTTTGTGAGTAAAAGGCTGGTTGTTGTGGTTAGTTTTCAGCTAAAATATGAGTTTAGTCTGTATTAAAGGGGGAGATTTGACAGAACAGTAGCATTTTTGCGAGTAATGGCGCTCACGCCATGTTTACATCGTGAAAAATGTCATTTGTGAATTTTTACGCACTTCTGTTTTTGTGCAGTATCTCACAAATACTTTCACATACAGAGGGATCAAGTCTTGCCTTAATCGCAGAACTGGAAACGTTGTGCGTCACTAATAAGTGTGCAACACAAGCGGAGCATGCTGTAGCCAGTGAAAAGAATTAAACGAAACTTCGATTCTAGAAAAATTGCCTTGACCATTTTCACCACTAGAAATAGAAAAGACAAAGAACCTCCTGAATGTTAGAGCATTGACATAGAGAAACCGTACCATTACCATGGCCCAAAAACCGAACCGTGGGCACACTATACCGTTGCATCCCTAATACAGTAGTCAATATGTCTGCTTTATTGGAAACTACCAGAATAGTTTGTTATTCACAGTCATATCCAAATCTGAACCTCTTACCTTATATTTTGTTCTAGGAACTGAGAAAATCACGGTCTCTTAGAACCCGAGAAAATAGCCGACTCCTAGAATCAATCGACTCCTTCAACTACCAGCGATTTTAATTGGAAGCAGAGTGAGTTCCTAAATGTTTGTTACCGGTGGGGACATTTTTGGCTGAACTTGTTTTCAGGTTTTTGCTGTTGAATTTTCAATTCTAGGTAATTCAGTTTCTCTATAATTCAGGGAGCCATATATTAATCACAATCAGAATACTTTATAAATCTCGGTGAAATCTAATTGCATTACAATTCAATGATTGAAAAATTCTACAAATATAACAATAAAACATATCTGTAAATATGTCTACATATACTTCTGTTAAAAAGTCAATATATAAATTCACGATGTATTAAGATATGTGCAGTTTATGAATTTTGAAATGTTTGGCAGTGTTTTGTGATGGTGGTTTTCTGTCCCAAAAAGACTTAACGTAAAAAACTGAAATGTTATTCTGGATTAAAACAGTGCCGTTCTGTTTGCTCCCATTTGTGGTGAGGTTGTGATTACAGGTGTGTGTTGGAAGCTGGAGGTGTGTAATTACTGTTTCTCCACCTTCACATCTCCTGAATTAATCATCGGGTGTTTTTATCTTGTTCCTGTGAAGACCTCGTGTTTTTAAGAATTCTTACATTTTTGGCCCCAAAGCACATTATGAAAAGTGAAAAAAAATCTAAGAGGTTTTTGTTGGCAGGCATGAAGAGGAGGCGGCCGGACGAGGATCTGTCTGACGTGGCACTGGGGACTACGAATCTCACTAAATCTGAGGTGCAGTAGTTCATTGATTACTCATTTCGAATGTAATCTATCTTCTGAACGAGGTGAAAAAGAGGATTAGGTTTAGTGTAATTACTACACAGGGTAGAAAAGGAGCGCTCTGGAGTGCCTGGGTGAGTGAGAGCCTTTGCTTCTCCCGGACCTCCAGTCAAGAATCGTCTTAAAAGGGACATGAAACCCTACCAGGGTATTTTTTTGAGATGTTCAGTACCAAACACACTTTTCCTTGTGACTGAAAATGAGTCCAAATTGGCTAAAAATGGCCAAAACTACAATATTGCTTCATTTTTATTTAATCAGAAAATAATTTTTTCTATTTTATAATGTTGGAGAGTAAAAAATATAAAAAAAGACAGTTTGGTTCATTAAAAAATGCTGGATTTTTTTTTTTTTAATCCAATTAATAATTGATTAATCTGAAAAATAATCAGCAGATTAATCGATTATTAAAATGTTATTTGCAGCCGGTCTGTGTACTTTTTGGTATTTTAAATTCGTTTCAGAAGCAAAAACGAAAATGAAAGGAATTTTCAGATTTAGGTTTTTGATTAAAGAATAAAATGAGGAAAAATAACATTTTTTAATTCTATGGTAACAAATAGCCGTCATAAACTTAAAATTACACATACTTTTATGGATTTCTTTGTGATTCAAATAATGAAAGTATAATAGCTCAAAACCAACAAAACAGGCGTATTTTCGATGTCTGAAACCGGAAGTTCTTCTTCTTCTGCGCACTGTCCTCCTCACAACACACGAGGCTGAAGTTGGCTACTTTTTCACAGCTTCCGATTCGTTTGACTTCTTATTTGGCAGCGTCTCGTTCTGCGACTGAATTTAGCTCCTTATTCGCCGCTTTACTAGCGGGAATGTTCACGGTGGCAAAAGCTGCGCAGTTTATCATTGAGACATTTTCTAATCATATTTAAACCCTGGAACGGATGCATATAGTGAAAATGATTTTCAGGAAAATTTTTGATAATTTTTTTCCATATGTAGCTTTTTTGTAGCTGCACATACATCCAAAACTACGTGATCCAGCGTTAACGTTATAAATCCTAATTAGGATTAAATGAATATTACTACATGTAGTTAGATGTAGGACTGGGGAATATGGGAAAAATCTTGTTTCGATATTTTTTTTTTCATATCAGTCGATATCGATATAAATTACATCACTGTTAAGCCACTTTTTTATTCCTGCTGAGATATAACAAAAGAAAACTAATTTTGGTTTAAATATTATTTATTTTGTCAGAAGTTGAACTGCAATAAATGAAATAAATATATAATAAACTAAAATGGTTCTGACCAGAAATTATTTGATCAATTCCAAGTAAATATAATTATACAAAATAAAGGTCTCAGTTCTGGCCAGTCAAAAGCTTTCAGGTTTTCAAGAACACACTAAATATATACAACTATATTTTCAAGAATACAATATATACAACTACAAATAAATAAATCTTATTTCTAAAATTCTAAATCTGAAATGATATTTAAAAAAAAACGAATACAGATTTAAAAAAGCGAGTGAGAAAAGAAAGGCACAAGAAATCCCCAGTATGGCCTCTCAGTACTGTCCATGTTTTGGACCACACATTATCCTACTTCAGGTTGTGGGCAAGAGAGTCATGTCTTTTGCAATAAAATAGGCTTTTGCATTTGTGATATCTCTGTGTCTTCGTTTTTTTTGTCGTAAGGCATGGCGCTGGTTAAAGTAGAAACTATATTCTGTTGCTGTAGCGCAGGTATCACACTGGTTGCTTTAGGGGGAACACCAGCGCTTGCTTGGGTCTGGGACTGTAAAGTTTTGCATTGTGCGTGCTCTAAAGGATGGCACTGCTTCAGATGGTAAAAAAGATTTGTAGTATTACCGGTCTTTGGAGGAACATGCTTTAGACACGGTTTGCAGTGCACGCTACTCTGATTCCTGTCGGACTTTAAATAGCCAAAATATCTCCAAACTACTGAATTCCTCTGACCCTTTTTTTCAACAACGTCCTCGCCTTTTGAGCCTTGGGCGGTCTCAGTTGGGTCGTCTTCATCTGTATGTGTTTTTTTTTCTTGTCATTTTCTCTGTTTCTCACTCGCTTTTCCTACTGTTGTTCTCAGCTGCTGTATCCCACAGCTTTAACACGTGAACAGCTACGCTCTGTGCGTCAACCTAACTGACGTCAGCTGTCACTTTTTTTTAGCCACACAATTGGTTCGGCACAGAGCTGTTCTCATTGTCATTGGCTTCTAGTTGAAAGCTAGACGGAACGAGTGCTATCGACTTTCTGTCGACTATATGCATTGGTTCTATTGAGGAAAAGTTATTTTGCGATAAATATCTTTATCATTTTATCGCCCAGCATTAGGTAGATATACTATTTATGTGTAATTTCTTGTTCTTTTTTTTTTTTGATATATTTTGATATTCTGTGTAAATGTGCCATGGACGGTCTGTGTGAAGTGGCTTTTCAGAACACTGTATACTGTGTATATTGTTGTATTGACAATAAACCTCTCCTGGAATATGAATCCTAAATAAAACATCATATTTTCCTGAGTACACACAGCAGGTATTCTCACTATATAGAAAAGTGAAATTGTGTTGACCCAGATGGATTTAACAAAAATCAGATAGCAACACAGCATGTCATTTTATTCTTAAATCAAAAATCAAAATCTGAAAATTCCTTTCATTTTTGTTTTTTCGTTTTTGCTTCTGAAACGAAATTTCAAATACCAAAAAGTACACGGACCACAGCCCTACTGAAATGTGTTAACTTGAAATGTTTTTGTAATAAAAACTTGTTTATACCATTTTATGTTTAAAAAACATATTTCAATATTTGCAACATTAGCCAAGGTGTGTTGAATTAATGAAACGAATAATTAAATTGTAATGCAAAATTCAATCAAAATAAATGCTGTCCTTTTAAATATCAGCATCATTTGTGACCCTTCACGGCAAAACCAGTCGCTTGTTGCAGCGGAGGTTTCCGAGAAAAACGACCGTTTATGTTGCGTGGGGTAAAATTTTGGATTTTTTGTTTTTAGTGTTTTGAAACAGTGGAAGGTCTATACTGTACTGTTGTGAATAAATTTGGCTGAAAAACTTACCCTTTCCATCCTAAAAACGTGACTTTCTTGAGGTGAGGAATTCAATTCCAGCAGAATGTTAAAAGTTTCTGTTTTGACCGCTCTACTTCAATATTTACGGTAAATCCACTGGTTGACTAGCGTGAAGATATTTCTCCGGAATCCATCTTCGTCTCCCGAGTTCAGTTAACCTAACGCAGGTAGGCTATCCGTGTGGCTGTGAATGCAGCGTAAATGACTGGAAAGTGTGTGTGTGTGTGTGTTTTGCTGTGATCAAAGATTCAAAGGATGGTGTCCCAAGAGGTGCAGCAGGCAGTGGAGCGGTCCGAAAAGACCATGCAGTCTCTGTTGGAGAGAATCCAGGAGCTAAACGCTGAAGCCGAACCGTCCAGCAGAATCGTGAAACTAGAAGTATGTGCACCAAGCGAGATTCTATATTAAAATGTAATCTATATATATAGGCAGGTGCTGTAAACAAAAAATGCTTTCAGAAATATAAATAAATATAACTGCAAGCAGTGATTACGGGGGCCATGCAGTTTGCAGCTTTATCAGTTTTTGACGAATCGAAGTGTAAAGACGTTTACATATTACAGAAAAAGGAAGGCCCAAATTAAAAATGTGCTCAATAACAATTAAAGATGAGTGTCTTGGGGTTCAAATGAGACCAGTTGCATGCAGATTGGATAAAAATCCAGGAACTAGTTTGCAAGAGATGGTTTCGCATATTATGCAAATTAGCAAGAAATCCAATATGGCAGAAATAGATGCGAGAGTCTATAAAGATTCGTCTTGACCCAAGGAGTAAGATGGTATAAGATTTTTGAGAATCGGAGCTACGGTTCAAAAGTTATTAGGCAAAACGCAAAATAGCTTATTAGCGCCACCAGCTGGCAGAGTGGTGCAATTTTTTTTTTTGCCTGAGTAGTGGGTGAGGTTTGGACTGTTGGTGTTTGGGCAGAGTGGTGCAATTTTTTTGGGCTGAGTAGTGGGAGAGGTCCCGGACCTACCTGCCAAATTTCAAAGCTGTAGCCCACCCAGAGCCGGATTTCTATGACACTCGGTGTGTGGTGTTGCAGTCCTATGCCAAGCCCACCACATTTATTTGCATATTACAGAAAAATGAAGACCTAATTTAAAAATGTGTTCGATAATAATTAAAGAAGAGTGTCTTGGGATTCAAATGATACCAGTTGCATGCAGATTGGACAAAAATCCAGGGACTAGTTCCAAAAAGATGGCTTTTCATTTTATGCAAATTAGCAAAGAATCAAATACGGCAGAAATAGATGCGAGGGCCTAAAAAATTCGTCTTAACCAAAGAAATAAGATGATATAAAATTTTTGAGAATGGGAACTAGGATTCAAAAATTATTAGACAAAATGCAAATTCTTTGGAAAAATGCAAAATAGCTTATTTTGGTGCAATTTTTTTTGCCTGAGTGGTGGGTGGGGTACCGGACCTACCTGCCAAATTTCAAAGCTGTAGGTCTTAGTTTTTTCTCCACAACGCGGTTTAAGGCAGAAATTTAAAAAAAAAAAAAAAAATCAGCACGATTCCAATAGGGTTCCAATAGGCCCCCTAATGATTGTTTATTTTCATCAATTTACAAAACGCAAAGTGAGCAAACAAAATAAAAATCTAAATCAAATCAGTATTTATACCTTTTGCCTTCAAACCAGCATCAATTCTTATAGGTACACCTGCACAAAGACAGGGATTTTGTAGGATTATAGTCATTATATTATTTTGTAGGATTATAGTCATTATCTTATTTTGTAGGATTATAGTCATTATATTATTTTGTAGGATTATAGGATTATAGATCTGTGGTTAGTTCTCCAAGATGTTTGGAAGAATCTACCAGCCGAGTTCCTTCAAAAACTGTGTGCAAGTGTACCTAGAAGAATCGATGCTGTTTTGAAGGCAAAGGGTGGTCACACCAAATATTGATTTGATTTAGATTTCTCTTCTGTTCATTTACTGCGTTTTGTTGATTGATGAAAATAAATGATTAACACTTCCTTTTTTGAAAGCATTCTTTGTTTACAGCAGTTTTTCACACCTGCCTAAAACTTTTGCACAGTACTGTATAT